>PVKU01001435.1:0-302506 GCA_004027475.1 Anoura caudifer
TTTTTTTTTTTTTTTTTTTTTTTTTTTTTCAGATAGCATTTGAGAGAAGTCACCTGTGAGATGGAAAAGCTCAGCTGGTTCTCAGCTCTTGGCCCCATCTGCCTCCCATGGCTGGGCATTTCTCAGAAGTACCGGGCCTCTGGGCATTGCCTTCAGGGTGAGGAGACCCAGACAGGGCCCCAGGACCCCATGGACAGGAGGCCCAGGGATGGAGCCTTCCGGCCAAAGGCACTGGCCGGTAGCTCTATTGCTGCACCACAATGATTCAGGAAAAGGCTGACAAGGATATTAGCAGTGTGGATTTTTTTTTTTAATCCTGAGCCCAGAGAAAATGCACGGTCAGGAATAAAGGCACCCAAGAGAGCAAGGAGAAAGAGAAATAATCAGAATTAGCCAGCGGGCGGGCAGCAGGATCAGGGGCTACTGAGGCCCACAGAGGGTAGGAAGCCCCTCCAGGACCTCCGGCTGGGGTGGGGTCCAGGGAGTGGGCGGACCTGGCTAGGCACCTGAGGGGTGCTTCCCGCCCCAGCCAGGACCTGGGCCGACGGGAGCCTAGCGAGCAGGCACAGTGGAAGACAAAGAAGCCTTCGCCAGGTGAGTCCAGCACCCCCTGGGGCTGCTGTGTACCCCTTGGGCTCCTCCAGCCACCAGATGGTGGAAAGGTCCTGGCAGAGGGCTTGCATGCTCGGCTCCCCATCGTTCCCGGGGATCTGAATGTGGGCACTGGAGTTGGGGGGCTGCCAAGAGGCTGCTCAGATGCCGCAGAAAGGCTGCGGAAGCCTCCCCAGCCAGGAGGCCTTCGTACCCTCCTTCCCTGGAGGCTGAAATGAGATGAGGATGACGGAGACCGGGACTCGGAAAGTCACCGGGATGCTTCCCCTGGCAGCTGGATCAGGTGCACCAAGGTGTTCCAGGAGGTGGTCCCAGCACTGCTTTCAGAGCCGAAAAGAATGGATTTCGATGATCTGGGGCAGAGAAATCCACTTTCATGGGAAATGCAATGGATATTCTTAATTGAAACCTGCTTTTCACAAATCATGTTTGAGTCTTAAATTGCTTAAGAAAAAAACCTGTCCAGAGTATGTGTGTTGGGGGAGGACAGAATTAATGCATCAGCCTCTGATTCCACTTCAGATTCCAAATTAATGGAGCAAAAATTAATGACAAACACGTGTGGTGCCCTGGAAGTCAGATGCTTCTCCCCTCACTCCGTCCTCGGGCAGAATGCTCCCCCTCCCTGCTCTTCCACGAGTGTGAGACAGAAGAATGGGATACATGTCCCCATGTCACCCCATCACAGGGGGCACCCCTTCCGCTTGGTCTTACTCTATAAGTGGCCTCACACCGAAGCTTTTGACAGTGTCTGCATTAATGGCCCCCTCCTACGGAATTAAATTTTGCGTGTGTGAAAAGCATTCATTTGCTGAATGTCACGTTTACTACACCAGGCTTTTGGTGACACCACGTGAGCCCTCTTCCCCCACCCCGACATTTTCAGACACTAGCAGCCCCCAGAAATGGAAGCATCAGGGCCTCTGTCACCCTATTTCTGAACCCCGTTCCCCCAGTCCCTATATTGTCAGTTTCCGTTGCTGTCAAGTTCCTAGAATATAGGCTCCCTTCTGCCAATTCGAGGCAAAGCAGGATCTTATAATTCAGGTGAAGGAGAAGAGGGTGTGTTTCCTTCGACGACTGTCCAAACCTCTCGGTGAAAAGCTCTCGACTACACTTACTGACGTGGAGAGCCCAGTCCCAACAATCCCCGTGAGCTCTCAGCATTGCGGTCTCCATCAGAGATGCCCAGTCTCAGCGTCAGTAACTGAGCAAACACCCTCTGGCTTTGGTACTTCCGTCTGGGGTGCCAGGCCAACGCAGAATCCCCCGGCCCTCTCACCTCCCCAGCCCACTCTCCGTAGGTCACCTATAGGAGCCTCAACCCCAAAGAACAGCCCCCCAAATTTAATTTATTTCTACCTAAACAAGTTCTTTTATCATAAAGCAATAAATTTGTCTTGGTGCTAGCAATTTGTTGCGGGTGACATAACATTGCAAATTGATTAATCGCTACTGTACACGGCAAAATGAGAAAAGCAAGGAATTATTATGAATAGCGTTCGTCTTTTACGGGAGGGATTCATTATTCAAAAGTGCTCACTGGTGCTTACATGTGCCCTCCGTGCAGATTACATCCATTTGCAGACTTCCCACATCATGCGTACACAAATCAACAAACGTGCATTTATTAAGACATAGAATGAAAGCTATTTAAAAGTGAAAAATGGCCTTTTGCGTTACTTTTCTTCAAGGGAGGCACACCGCCGTGGGATGATCCTGGGAAGGGGCCCCACAGCTGTCACGTGAGTGTCTCCGGGTTCTGTGCACACTGGCTCAGGCCGCTGCTGCCGAATCTGCCTGTTCTGCTATTGGTAGCCTCAGGATCTGAAATACCCCAACCATGGTTCTGGAAGCCGCCTTCTGGCTCCGGAGACTTCAGGAATCCGCCATCACTGCCTGCTGGGGAAGCAGAGCTGATAGGAGTGTTCAGTTCTCTGAAACCCAGCCTCCTTACCCCACTTAGCCTCCCTAGGAGGGGGCAGGAAACAAATATTAATTGAGCACCTACTCTGTACCAGATGCTATGCTGCATGCTTTACTTGCATTAAGTCCCTCCCCTTCCCTGAACTTCACAGGGTTGTTGTAACACCAACTGAAATAATGCACACACAAAAAGCACATGGTAAATGCTCCATACTTGTCAGCTGTTTTTGCTGTTGTAATCTCATTTAATCATTTTCAAGGTCAGTGTTCTTATCGCCATTTTGCAGATGGGGAAACCGAAGCTTAGAAAGGTGGCCAAATGTGTCAACTCACACAGTGGGTAGAGAGCAGGAGTGACCTTCAGTTTAGGGTCTGGCTCCAAACATTCATGGTCTTTCACACTAAACCACTGGACGCCATCCTTCACCCCCACCATCTCTCTGTCCTCAAGAGTCAAAATAAGGTGTATTTGCTTCCTCTTATCTAACAGGGGAGGCCACACACCATCCACACCACAACTACCTACTCTTTGCCTGGAGGTGTCAGGCGATTTCATGGCTGTCCGCATCTCTTCCCCCAAGCTGCTCCCGCACTAGTAGAGCCCCATCTGTCCCTAGCTCTGGTCCCTCCTTCTCCCTCCACCTACGCCGTAACCCAGGGCTCTTCCCAACGGAAGCTCTTTGCTTGCCCCAGTGAAGGCTAACAGGCAGCTTGCAGCTGCGATATTGATTATTCCTGCTGAACTCATACGTTGTTTAAAAATAGACTGAGATCTCAACTTTCATATTCTAATTAGATTTCAAAGCAACTTTAATAAAACGAGAAAGCCTTCATTATGTCTCTTGCTGCTAGGGCCATTAGCTACCACTTCACGGCCAGCCAAGGGGCCCTTCTGATTCCTGCCATCACCCATCAGAGGTGAGGAGTTATTCACGCTCTTCTGAGAAACCTGCCCCGAATCACAGACCTGTCTCCAGGCGCCCAGAAGCCAGGGATGGCTGGATTATAAGCCTGGGCATGTGACTAGAGCTGAGAGCCCGCCCCGTTGAGCGAGCACATCTCGCAATCATAGTCTTTCTCAAAGGGTGTTCCTCAAACCACTGGCGCTGAGATTACCCCGGGGCCTGTAAAATATGCAAATTCTGCTGCCCCACCTGCCCCAGAATCACCTGGAGGTGCGGCCTGGCCATCTGAATGTTTGATAAAATCCCTGTATGACTTTTTCTGCATGTTAAAATTTGTGAACCATGGTCCCGAATACTTCCCCAACTCCACCCAGTTTTCAATGCCATCAGATTGAATCACTAATTACTGTAAATTCTGGTTGACTCACTCACATCCCTCACTAAATGAAGGCAAGAAACAAGCTAAGAAGGTGCTCGCTATCTTGAGGCCCAGGTGGCTCCCTTCCCGTCAACCGCCCCCACCCTAGGTGCCTCAGGGTATTCCTGATTCTCCCAGCAGGACCAGTGTGCCCACGCTGAACTGGGCCATGGGTCATATGCTGGAGACTCCATGAAGCTGCTCCATCTGGGGGCAAGGAGAGACCAGACCTCCAGATGAGGCGGAGTGAGATGGCATCTCTCTGAGATCCTGGGCTCTGTTTGCAATGTTCAGAGCAAGTACCTCTGTCCCTGGGAGCTCTTACCACAGCCTGTCACTATTTTACACAGCCTGGAGTGTAATTCTCAAACTTTAGTCTGCACCAGAGGGCTTGCCAAGACACAGACTGCTGGGCCTTCTGAGTCAGTAGACCTGGGGTGGGGCCCGAGAACTGATATTTCTAACAAGTTCCCAGGTGATACTGCTGATCCAGGGACCGTATTTTGACACTCTAGACCAGCGATTTTTCAAACAGTATGCCGCAAGAATTTTTAAAACATGCCAATACCTGACTGTTGAGTCAGGGACACTGATAAGAGTGTCAAATTAAAAAAAAAGATAACAACAGCCAACACAATGATAGCCATCCTATGTGAATGAATCAAAATTATACCTAATTGTTTTGTTAGATCAGCAAAAAAAATATACTATTTGGTGTGCTGCAAAATTTTAGTGATTAGTTTATGTGTGCCGTGAGATGTGTTGAAACTCCCTGCTCTAGACTCTAAGAGGCATGTTATTGCTCAGGTGTCCCGTTCATAGTAGGTGCGCAATTTCTGTTTGCAGAATGGATGAATGGGTGAGTAAATTATGTGAACCGCCTCCTCGAGCCTGCCAGCTGGGGTTCCTCACTCTATTACAGTTCATCTGTGATTTCCCAACATCTGCCAGACAGTTGTAAGAGTGCCCAGGAGGAGTGTGTGTCCAGGGCTCCCAACCACAAGCCAGGACTGGTGGCTTCTCCCACTCCCAGAAATAGACCTGGCTCACCTAGGAGGTCAGGAAGCTATACAGGGAGGGAGGTAGCCCATTCCAGCCTTGATGAGGATAAGGGTGATTCTTCTCACCTCAAAAAATGAGCCCATCCCTTCCTAGCTGGGGGACCTCAGGCTAGGCCTCAGACTCCCAGAGTCCCAGTTCCTCATCAGGAAGCTACCTATAATTGTCACCAAGGTAACTGAGAGGACTCAATGGTATGTGCGTAAAAAGTGCCCAATGGTGTCCAACACATTCGGTGGGTTTGGTCGATGTCTGTTCCCTCATTCATTCCCCACCATCCCAACCCCTGTGAAATGAGTCCCGGAGATATTTCAGGGAGTAATGAATTCCCTCATTCCTGCTAAACCACCCGCGATCCTGGTTTTGTGGAGACGTACGATGGAACATGATAAATTATTGTTTTAAGCAGAAGCTTCATTCAAATATCCATTTCCCTGTCAAGTTAATTTTGTTTCGATGTATTTTCTAGTGGGATTTGACTAGGAGCATAGATAGTACATAAACAGAAGCACATTCCCTGAGTAATGGGGAGCTGATGGCGTGGGGGAAAGAAGATCCGGGCACTGTGATGGACCAGAACCCCCACTCCCCTGCCATGGTGGATTGGTGACGTAGCTCTGAGGGTAAATTCTGGGCGGTTCATACCTGTCTGCAGGGCACGGCAGCACCTTCAGCCAGGGGACTTTTCCTGGGAACGCCCAAGGAAGTGGCCGTGTGTCCAGCCACCAGTTACGCCTGAAGCCGAGGCCTCCAACACATTATCTGGCTTCCCCCCTGCCCCCTAAAGATTTCAGGGTCTATTTCCTAAGAACAAGAACATTCCCTGGCATAACCACAGCACATGGCCAAAATTAGAAAATTAACAAACGCAATACTATTGCCTAGTTCCTGGTCCATACTCAGATTTTGCCAGTTCTCCCATTTATGCTCTTGATAGTCATTATTTTCTTACGTCAAGGTCTGGTTCAAGATCACATGTTACGTTTAGCTGTCAGGTGTCTTCAGACTCCTTCAATTTAGGACAGTTCACCCCTCTTTGTTTTTCATGACCTTGAACTTTTTGAAGTGTTCAAACCAGTTACTTTGTAGACTGTCAGTTTGTGGCCTCATGATTGGAATCAGGTTGTGAATTTTGGGCTGAAATAACACAAAAGTGATGTGTCCTCCTTACCTCGTATCTGTCTCATTGTTGTCGATGTTGACCTTGATCCCGTAATTAATGTACTGACTCCAGGTTTCTCCATTGCATAGATATTATTTCCCTTTGCTATCCGTAAGTAATTTGTGGAGGGATACTCTGAGATGTGTACCTATCTTTGCCGTCACTCATTTTAGCGTCTCTTGGTGTTGCTTGCCTGAGTCAGTTGCTACTGTGATGGTGGGCAAATGGTGATTATTCTAAACCCATATGCCTTCCACATTTCCCAGTTGGCATTCTACAGTAAGAGCACCATTAAAAAAAAAAAAAAAAAGCTTTCCCTTCTCCCCATCTATTTATGTATTCATTTTTTTCTGACCATATGGACTCAGAGATTCTTCATTTATTCAATGTGTTCTAATCCATTGCCATCATTATTTGATGCTTGAATTGCATGATTGCATTTCATCCTTATGACAATTGGATGATATTATCAGAGATGGCCAGATTTTCACCTTAAGTCCTGCAACTACATCTGCAGGACCCTGCACCCTGACTCCCAGCTCCCGGCCATCCCTGGAAACACAGCTATTCCTGGGGGAGCCTGTCAGTTCTATGTCCTTGCTGGGGAGAGAAGAGTCCACATAGACTGTCACCAAGCCCTGGTTTTCTGACCTCCCTTCCGCATGAATGGGCCTGTAGGGTAGAGAGAAGCCTGACTTCCTTGGTCTGAGGCAGCTCAGCCTGGAGGCAAGGAGGCGTGTTACCTAATCTCTGAAATGGGTCGATTTACTGGGATGTCTGCTGATGTGTTTCCCCAAGAACCCTTGGCATAGACCCCATTTTCAATCAGTGAGTCTGACTGCCTGAACTTGGCCACCCTTGAGTTCATCATTCAACAAACACTTGCTGAGCACCTGTCATGTGCCAGGCTCTGGGCTAGCCTGGACTTCCAGCCAAGAGCAAGTCAGATAAGGTTCCTATTTCATGGAGCCCATTTCAAGAAGAGTAGATAAAATCATCCCCCAAATAAATATTCAGTGATACAGGGATGAGGCTTAGGGGAGGGATTATTATGCTGTAAACATCTCTAACAGGGGAATGTGATCTTGTTTAGGATGTCGGAAAAAAGTAGGCAAGTTAAAAGTCAATGGTTTACAACATTCTTTGTCTGAATTCATTTCTCGGAGCGGAGAGGAGGAAGCTGAGGCACAGATCGGTTAAGCAACTCACCCAGCTTTGCACAGCAGAGGAATCCAGACTCAAATTCAGGTCCACGGACTCCCTGGCCCAGGGTGGTGCAGCTGTTCCGACGAAGTGGCTCTCGAAGGGCCGATGTCCATCTGCTCAACTTGGCACGCTTCGTTTCCGCTGACACTGCAGGGCCTTGCTAAGTAACATCAAGGAGGAAAAGACTTTCTGGTAGGCCCAAATATCCTCTAAATCAGTGTTGTTTCTTTCTAAAGGACTAAAGCAAGAAAAATTGACCAAGCTTGAGTATTAAAGGGAATAGTTTCATGCCTGTCACTCAACAGCACCAGGCTGTGAGCTAAGTAAGTACAGGGGGAGGCTGAGAGTCACCCAGATGGGTCCAAGGCCAGAGCCCACGTTCTTAACTCCAGCACTCAGTTACCCCCCTGGGATGTCCAACTGTCTGTCTGAGAAGGTGCAGGCAAGGCCTCAGCCCTCAGAGCAGCCAAGCAAACTCCAGGAGGGAGAAAGGATGCCCACAGCTGCCCCCACTGCTCACGGCATCAGGAAGATCAAGGCAGGGACAACTCAAGCCTATACCCACACCTGCTACACACCCGCATGACACCCCCAGCTCCAGGTCTCCTCTGTCTGGCCTTGGCCTGCCCTGGCTTGATACCTGATCCCCGTGGAAGCTGACACCTCAGCACAAGAGGGATCAGGACAGACTTCAGGGAGAGATTCTGAGGACACTGGCAGGTGAGTTGTTCCCCAGCTCCCTCCCCCAGCTCCACACCTGGACGTATATGTGTACACATTCTTGTATAGAACAACAATGGCCAGCAAAGAAAAAAGTTCAACTTAATTGACTTGGCTAAGTTCACACAGCTGGGAAACCGGATTCAAAACCCAGTCATCTGTCTTTGGAGCTTATACATTTAACCTCTTCTTCAATAAACCATCTCCCTATGTAATTTGGCATAATATACACAGCCAGTGCCTGGCACACAGTAGGTTCCCTATAAGCATTTGTTTAATGACCAGGTACACACGTGTATGTCTGTGTTTGTGGGTGAAAGTGTTTGTGCGTGAAAGTGTTTGTGCATGTCGGTGTCAGGCAGAATTACGCATAATGCAGATGTCTTCAGTCCTAAAGCTGTCGTAGAGGATTCAGTAAGATCAGGAATGAGAACGTATGTTTACTTCTGTACCTTCGCTCTTATTTCATCTCATGCTTTTTCCTCTGGGGACAAGGAATAACATAAACACTGTTCAAATCAGTTTAGGACAGGAAGGTCACGGCCCAAAACCCACCTAGGCATGGCGTGGCTGGGTTCATTCTCCCGGTGCCCTGAAACGGAAAGGCCACAGGCTCTGGAGCCAGAAAGCCCTGCTTTACCTCCCAACGCCATGACTTCCTTGGCTTTAAGTGACTCTGGGCAAGTCACTTTGCTCGGGGAGCTGCTGCTTCCTCAACTGGAAATGGAGAAGAGAGTCCCTCAGAGCACTGTTACAAAGCTTCCGTATAAGGGAAGCTCCCAGCACAGGGTCTGAAGCACAGTAGGCGCTCAGCGTATGTGAGACCCCCTTCTTTCTCACTGCAGATATTATCTTAGCAGTGCTCATAGAACCCTTGTCGGGGAGAGAAGGAGGATGGCTCTCAACCGCAGCTGAGCATTGGAGACCCTGGGGAGCTTGAAAAATCCCTGATCCCTGGGCCCCACCCCCAGAGGTTCTGCTTCAACTGGCCTGGCAGGTGGCCTGGAAATCGGGGCTTTTAAAAGGTTCCCAGGTGATCCTGATGGGCAAGGTTGAGAACCTCTCACCCATAGGTTCTCATTGCCATTGACTGAGTTCCTCAGGAAACTGGGCCTTGGACAGCCTGTTTGGGACCCACTCTGCCTGGTGTCTGCTTTGTCAATTTCAGCCAGGTGGCGAGGAGGAAGGAAAAGCTCATTGCATCTGAGTCTAAAACCCTCTCCCTTGAATCACGGTCTGGATTTCCAGATCAAAACTCAAGACTCAGCTTGACCCAAAAAAAAAGAAAATATATATATATATATATATATTATTTCTGACTGTACTGATTCTGACTGTGCTGTTCTGACTGTAGGGAACAGTCAAAAAATCAGTACTGTTCTGTACTGATTTCTGACTGTACTGTTCTGACTGTAGGAAAGTATTTTAAGTTATATGACATCTTAAATATATAGTTAGCAAACTGACTTGCTAAAAAAAATAAAGACTATTAGACCACATAATAGTTAGTATCCATTATGTCCCAGACACTTTACCTCCCATGTTCTCTCAATAATCATTGTTTACAACACCCTCTGAATATGCTGAGCCAGTAGGAATAGTCATGTAGAATGTGGGGATATTCCCACCTCCCAAGCTTAAATTTCTGATCTTTTGTACCTAGGCCTCTCCATAGATTTCTGAGTCATTTTGGAATTTGCATGTAAAATAAAAGCTTCCTACATAATTGAAATTATGGCCAATTGACCGTGAAATGGAAGTGTCCATGACCAATGAGGTGTTGGGTTGGGGGAGGCACTGTGCTCAGAAATGGGGCCTCCAGAGCCCCAGGGCTGGTTTTCTGGCTCCGGGAGAAGGAGAAAAATCCTCCCAGAGTCCTCGTTGCTCCCAGCTATCCCACCAGCCTTTCCTTCGTCCCTCACTCTGGTGAGAAGCAGTTTGGTGCAGCTCCAAAGGAAGACATTCTGTTACGATCTTTTCTCTCTTGGTTAAAAATCTTTCTATGGGAGGGTAGTTAGCAAGAAGGCACATGTGAAAACATTTCCTCTCTCAGACCATGGCTTGGCAAGCCAAGTACCTTCTGAGCCAGACTGGGGTGTGGGATGCCCAGAGGGAAAGAGTGGGAAATGATTCTACAAAGGTAGACTCTGCCCAACTACAGATAAAAAGTTTGCACTTCCAGGAGGCAGGGGAGAGCCGTCAAAAGTACTGGAAGAGGAGTCGTCTATAACCTGTGGTTTACAAAGATTGCTCTGCAAAGAGGAATTGAGGGAGAACAAAGGGAGGCATGCGTGCCAACCAGCTTCAACAGCAGCCCAGCAAAGACACCGCGCTGGCATACACAGTGACTGTGGGGGGAAAGGGAAAGGGTGGTGGGAGACTTAGGATATGACTGACCAACTGGAACACAGAAAGGGGAAAAGACCAAGAGCTATGCACTACTACACACAGCACTGTGGGCAAGTACTGTTATTCCCCTCTTCGTTAAAGGGGAAGCTGACACTCAAAGAGGTGATGATGTGTCTTGCTAATATAGGTAGAGCCAGGAATTAAATGCAGGTCTATTTGCATTCCAGAAATGTTAATGAACAGATTAAGCAAAATATTAAGGCAAGGAACAGGACAATACTTTACTCTGGTCCAACCACACTTAGGGTATTGCATTTTCTAGACCCCACACTTTAAAGAGAGACTTTGTTTGGCTAACGAAATATATACAGAGAAGAGTGATGCAAAGTGGTCAATGACCTGAAGACCACATTATATAACGTGAAAGTTTAGGGTGCACAGGCTGAAAAAGAGCAAATCAGGATAGCATGTGACACTGAATTCAAATATCCCAGGTGCTCTTGGAGCCCAGGGAGTGAGCAGGAGCAAACCCCTGCATGGATCAGCCAGGGCCAAAGTGCACATGTTACAGACTTAGGCCTTTGTCTTGAAGGCAATGGGAAACTGGGTTCAAAACCCAGTCACCTATCTTCAAAGTTTATACATTTAACTTCTTTGATAAACATCTCCCTATGCATCACTATGTAACCCTCCATAGCTCTATGGAGGTGGGTACAAGAACACTTTCTTTAAAAAAATTGTATGTGTCCTTCATAGGTATTTCAATACACATCTTGGTGAGTTTACCACTCAAGATTGTCTATTATCGTTGCTATTGAAATAAAATACTTTTATCCATTATATTTTCTAACTTTCTGTTATTGGAATTTTGAATAGTTTTTTTTTTGTACACTTATTCTATAGCCAACCACCTTAATGAACTCTCTTCATTACTCTCAATAAATATTCTAGTTAATTTCCTTAACCTTTATAGGATAATAAACAGATCTTTGGCAAGTAATGGCAATTTTATCTTTCAAGAGTTACCATTTATAGTATTTAAAAATTATATTGTTTTATTGCATTTACTAGATTAAATTAAATTATCTCATTGCATTGACTAGAACTTCTAAATAATATTTGATATGACAATTTCTTTCCAGTGTTTTTCTTCCTTATATTATTGCATTTACTAGAACTTTTATTTATTTATTTATCTATTTATTGTATTTTTTCCATTACCATTTATCTCTCTTATCCCCCCTCCTCTACCCACAACCACCACACTGTTGTTCATGTCCATGAGTCTTTTCCCCTTTTTGCTCGATCCATCCTCCCCCTAACCATCGCCCATAGGTGTTGTCCTGTCCTCTAGGAGTCTATTTCTATTTTGTTTGTTAGTTCAGTTTGTTCATTAGATTCCACATATGAGTGAAATCATGTTATTTTCTTCTTTCTGACTGGCTTCTTTCTCTTAGTATAATGATTTTCAGATCCATCTATGCTGTCCAAAGAGTAAAATTTTCTTCTTTTTTATGGCCGAGTAGTATTCCACTATGTGAATGTCCCATAGTTGTTTTATCTACTCATCTATGATGAACATTTGGGCTGCTTCCCTATTTTGGTGATTGTAAATAATGTTGCAATGAACATAGGGGTGCTTGTGTTATTTCAAATTAGTGTTTCGGATTTCTTCAGCTATATTTCCAGAAGAGGGATTGCTAGGTCAAAAGGCAGTTTCATTTTTAATTTTTTGAGGTATCTCCATACTGCTTTCCATAGTAGCTGCACTAATCTGCATTCACGGCTACAGTGAAAAAGAGTTCCCCTTTCTCCACATCCTCGCCAGCACTTGTTGTTTGTCAATTTTTTGCTGATAGCCATTCCGAATGGTGTGAGGTGGTATCTGGTGGTTTTAATTTGCATTTCTCTGGTGACTAGTGACATTGATCAGTTGCAGTTTTATATGCCAATAATGAACTATCAGAAAGGGAAATTAAGAAAACAATACCACTCACAATTGCTTCAAAAAGAATAAAATACCTAGGAATAAATCTAACCAAGAATGTAAGAGACCTGTACTCAGAAAACTATAAGACACTGAAGAAAGAAACTGAAGAAGATATAAATAACTGAAAGCACATTCCATGTTCATGGATAGGAAAAATTAACATCATTAAAATGTCCATGCTACTCCATAGATTCAACACAATTCCTATCAAGATACCAATGGCACATTGCACAGAACTAGAACAAATTTCAAAAATTTATATGGAACCACAAAAGGCCCCACATAGCAACAGTGATCCTGAGAAAGAAAACCAAAGTTGGAGGAATCACACTACCTAAGTAATAACAAGGCCAGCCATAGTAATCAAAACAGCATGGTACTGGCATAAAAACAGACACGTAGATCAATGGAACAGAACAGAGAGTCTAGAAACAAACCCACACCTTTATAGTCAATTAATATTCAACAGAGGAAGCAAGCACATACATGGGCTAAAAGTAGTTTATTCAATAAATGGTGTTGGGAAAATTGGACAGATGTGAGCAGAAAAGTGAAACTAGACCACCTTCTTAGACCACACACAAGAATAAATTCAAAATGGATTGAAGACTAAATGTTAGACCCCAAACCATAAAATCCTAGAAGAAAACATAGGCAGTAAAATCTTGGACATTGCTCGTAGCAATATTTATCTGATATATCTTCTCAGGAAGAGAAACAAACAAAAAAATAAACAAATGACACTACATCAAACTAAAAGTTTGCACAGCAAAGGAAACCATCAACAAAATAAAGATAACTCACAGAATGTGAGAACATATTCACCAATACATCTGGTAATGGGTTAAAGAACTTATAAAACTCAACACCAAAAAAAAAGCAAACACTCCAATTAAAAAATGGGCAAAGGACCTAAGCTGACACCTCTCCAAAGAGGGCGCACAGATGGCCAACAGACATACGAAAAGATGTGTTTACTAGAACTTTTAGGACAGTGATTCTCGACTGGAGATGATTTTCCCCTTAGGGCATATTTGGCACTGTCTGGAGACATTTCTGATTATCACAATTAGGGAGACGTTTCTGGCCTCTGCGGGGTAGAGGTACATCCTTCTCTTAGTCTTGATTTCACTTAAAATGTCTTTTGGGTTTCACCTTTGCGTACAGATTGACTGAGTTTAAAGCCAAAATTTTGTTGAATGAGGAGTCTTTCAACCTGTGTTAACTAACATTTTTAAAGTCAGACATAGAGATTGAGTCTCACAAAATTCTTCTATAGTCTTCATCAGGATGATAATACTGTTTTTTTTTTTAATCTGACCTGATTTTACATTATAATAATTGACTTCTTGGCACCACTGACATTCCTTTAGAAAATCATTGACCATTGTTAAGTCAGCAAGTCTCCATCACTTCTGCCCCTGTTGCATGCTGTAAGGGATTGCCCGTGTGAGGAGCAGCTTGGTTTCCAATCAATGCCAGTAATTTGGAGTGTTTGCCCTTGCGGTGTTCAGGGGGGATGCACGTATGAAGCCACCTTCACTTCTTCCGGTTTATAGTGGCTAAATACAAAGACCATAAGCCTCTTGTTGCCCTCAGCTTCTCCGAAGGATGACTACCAACCTCTGTGAGGTTGTCTGACGATGCTCAGTCCCACGAGGTGAATTTTTCATATACCACAGAGGCAGACAATCTCAAGCATACTCCTAACACTTGGAAAAAATGTATCCAGGCATTTTCACATGACACAGTAAGAGACAGGTAGACATTTAATTTTTTTAACATAGATTTCCTAACATTAAGCTATCTTTGCAGCTCTAAAATAATTTTTGTGTATTCATAGTGGATTATTTCTTAATATTAGATTTGGTGTTTTCTGTATTTTGGTAACTACATTCGGAAGTAAAATTGACCTTGAGCTTTCTGTCTTTATATAATTTTGGTGTGAAATTTTGCTAATTTTGCTTTTCTTTGTATGCTCTGAAACAGTTTATCATGAGATTTCAACATTAGACTATACATTGGAAAAGATGTACCTATAAAACCACCTGTGTTTGAATATTGGCTTATCATTCTTAAAAACTATCTCTGTGATATTAAATTAAATTCACCTTTAATGTTTTGTGCCCATCTTTTAATGTTTTATTAGTTACAAAAGAGATTTTATTGATATCTATGAAGCTTCTCCTGGGGCTTAGTTGTCGATTTCACTGTGTTTCTACTTTCTAAATTACTAGTGTCTGCTTTTGCCATTGAATGTTACTCTTTACCTATTTTCCCAAAATGCATATGCATCCCTAATCTCTGGACTACAGTGTTTCTGTGATTTCTGTATTCTTTCTTGTTTTACCAGTGAATTCACTTAAAGAAATGTACTTAGCTTTGGGCACAGTTTCAGGCGCAGCCTTGAAGCCAGTTCCTTTCATCCAGATACCCGGTGACGGCTGCTCGAGGTTCCCTCTGAGGTTTTGTTTCCCTTTCCATTAATTAAGGTATTCATTAAATAGTTTCCCTCTAACCTTTTCTTTTCTGATCATTTCCTTCTTTTATTGTATTGTGTTCAGAGAACTTGACTCACATTAATTTTATTTTAGGGACATTATTGATGTTTTTCTTTCAAATTAGTGATACCAATATATTCAAGGGGCCAAGAACCTTACTATACCAAGAGTTCTTGACAAGACACATTTTCTCTAGAGCATGATCTCCCCTTTGGGATGCGCCTCACTGAACAGAACATAGGATACCTAATAGGATACAGGAGGAAAATACAAGAACCCATGTTTTCTGTTCATTTTTTAACTCACCCTTTTAGCCTCTACTTTTGCATATGTTTCATATGTCATGTTAGCATTGTAGAAAATTGACACTATCAGTCATATGCATACGTTGGAAGGAGATGTTTGAGAAGGTTTTAAACACAGAGGTACACAGTAAGTGGGATAGAGACCGTCAGTCTAAAGAACATGGAGTTCAATACTTCAGTGCAGTGGTATGTCTGCATGGCTTCAGAAGACATTTCTGTTGAAACTGTATGCTCAAGATGTTTAACAGGGAGGAGTTCACATTGAAAAAATTTGGAGGCAATTGCATTATCAATGATAATTTTCTAAAGAGATGGAAAGGTTTTGTTTATCAGAATTCTAAGGAAGGGAAGGGAAGCAATTTGGGTTGATAGGGGCTGTTCATCTGGAAAGAATCCGCCAAACAAGGGGCCAGCTGTGTATCCCAGGGTCTGCGGGGAGCATGGGCTTAGGGAGCGGAGAGTGAGCAGGACAGGTGGAGGGATGGGCAGAGAGCTGAGCGGTGGGCGGTGGGGACCCTTCCCTGCGGCACACCCAAAGTCTCCTGTAGAGTTCCTAAACCCAGAAATACTTGACTTGTGTGGCTTTTTCATGAAAAATCAGGGCAAAGATTCAGGAAAGAAAGCCAAGAGGAGTGGAGGGTGAGGTTGCTGGCTTTTAGGGATTATCTGGCAGCCCCTTTATACATGGAATAGGAACTAGAAATTTTTTTATCAAACCTGAAAAGTAGGGAAGGCAGAACCACTGCTGTATTTGAAGAGGAGACAGACGTTGGGAGTTCACAGATAAGGCCTTCCTTTATTAAAAATGATGGAAAGCAACTTAAAAGACACCCCCCCCCAAAAAAAAAGCAAGCACAGAATCTGGTGCTCTGAATATTTGCTCAAAGTTAATAGAGTGAAATCCTTGCCCCAGATCAATGATTCTCAACTGGGGGTGATTCTGCCACCCACCCCCCACCAGGGGACATTTGGCAATTTCTGGAGACATCAGGGGATGGGGGATGTTACTAGCACGCACTGGATAGAGGGCTGGGATGCTGCTAAAGATTCAAGGATGCAGAGAAACAACAAAGAATCACTCAGCCCCACACATCCATAGTTCAGAGACTGAGGACCACAAAGCTTTGGGATGGACTTGACCTGCTCACCTCCCCCTTACTGGTCTGACAAGACAAAGGAAACTAGATGCCCCCAAATGCCATAATGCCCCGGAAGGACTCTACCCTGTAATCTACCTCTGCAAATGAGGATCTCTCTCCGGGCCTCTCATTCCCCTGTTCCATTCATGTCATTGTTCCGTATTTGGAGGACAATCTCAGAACTGCCCTCGAAGATAAGAAACTGTAAAATTTCAGGAAAGGGTGAGGGAAAACCTGTCCTTTGGGTTCTGCTACATTAAAAAAACAAAAACAAAAAACAAAAACAAATACAAAAAAACACCTCAGCCAGCAGGCCCCTCAGCGCAGACAGAGGATAGAGCCTGGAATATTTTAGATTTCAGAGGCTGCCAGAGAGAAGTGACTCCCTGCTCCTTCCATTCAAGAGCTTTTGTTTTACATTTAAGTGACAAGGGAGCTGCTGGGGAGAAGCCGCGGCTGGGCTGTCCCCTTGCCAGGAGAGGAGGGGAGCGGGCGCCCCTCTGAAGTGGCTCCGTTAATGTCATGTCATTACACTGTACTGCCGCACAGGTTAATATAATTGGGTGACTATGTGTGAGCAATGATCCGTGCCGTGTTACAGCTCCGAAACAAATGACATTTAACCAGCCGGTCGGGAAGGCTCCTTGTTATCTACACGGTGAGCAATTGGAACAGAGAAGCCGGCCTCTCGATGAGCAACTGATGAATTAGTTGTTGGGTTTCCTCGACAGCCCGGATTTATAAGAGCGCAATTCCAACATAATTTATTAGCTCTATAAACAGACAGATCCGCTGTTTTTACTGAGATTACATCTTGTCACCCTCAGATTTTGTGTCACTGACGGCCCTGTTATAATTTAATTTTATTATTCTGATCAGGTGTTGTTTCCAGGGACTGACTTTTATATATATATATATCCCACCCGAAAAGGCATTTTTATTTTTAGCTAGAAAGGTCTAGCTAAATGTCTGGTGGTCACCGATATGTCTGGTGGTCGCCCAAACAGTTTTTCCAGGCCTTGATTATGAGGGTCTCAAGGGCAGGAAAGAAGATTTGACAAGAATTCACGTAGGGCCCCTGGGGTGGGGGGCAGAAGAAGGCTGAGCGAGTGCCTGTGGGCTCCGATTGGGCCTGTTCGCTGAGTCCCTGGGGTTTCTCTCCCTCGCAGGGTGCCTGCCCCTCTCCATTCCCACCTATTAGCCCAGGCCATGGGCAAGTCCTCTCCAAGTCCCTGCCCCACTCAGCTGAGATTGAAGTTCTTGCTCCCTGGCCAAGGGGTCACCCTCAGGCTATTTTAAGCCCACTCCCCTCCTGCCGGCCACATGGAAGGAGAGGGGTGGGCACATGCCTACTCTCAAAGGCTCTTGCAGCAAAGGGGGCACAGCTCTGAGTCACCAACACCTACAGTAAAGAGACAGTGGTTATCCCAAGAACTGCAAGGGAGACAGGACGCGAGAATGTGCGGCCAGTCCAAAGAGTGTAAGATGGTAGGAAAAGGCTCCCCTTAGAAGCAATCAGATCAGGGTTTATGTCCCTTTTGGGTGGCTGTGACCTTGGGCACTCCGCTTCTGCTTTACGAACCATTGCCCCGGAGGAAACGGAAGTAATGATACCTGCCTCCAAGTGAAATGTATATTTATTAGCAATAACATCTCTAAGCTCTATGTTTTCCATCTGGAAGGGATATGCATTTTTATTATCCTTATTCTTTTATCATACTAATCTACAGGGCCAGCTTTAAATTTTTCCAGGTGCTTACATATAGTACAATGTAAAGTGAGCTCATTCCAATTCTCCTAATGCTGACCTGGTGAGGGTGGGCAACTGTAGTTTTCCCGTTTTGTGGTTGAAGAAAGAGGCTCATGGAGGTAACCTGGAATTACTCAACTGGTTACAGGCTTCTAACTCACAACTGAGCAACCCCATGTCCAAGCCTTTGCCCTTCTGATGGAATGAGGGCTTTCTCTGCTCTGAAGGACAGCTCACTCAGGACTCAAGTGGAGAAGAGGATGGTTCTGAGGACAATCAGAATGAAAGCCTGTCACCAGCTCCCTGGTCTCGCCAGTTCAGCCACAGCTTGCTCATTGAAGATATGGTTTGGGTCAATTCACCGAAAGCCTGGGGTAGGGGTACCCCAGGGTTTTAGCTCCATTTACTTTCAGGATCAGCCTCCATCCACCTCAGAACTGGAGGCAATTCTTGGAGTCACTGGCAAAGCCCTCCATGCCTCACGGGGAGAAAAGAAATTAATATCAGAAGTGGCAGCATCTGAGTGGCAGCTTCATAACAGGCTTGAACCCCGACCTCTTGGCTGCAGCTGGGAACAGCTCAGTCAAGCACGTCATTGACTCCCGGCGTCCTGGAACCTGAGACGTGCTTGTGGGCTTGGAGGTTACCCCATCTGGCCCCCTCATTTTACAGATGAGGAGGCTACATTCCAGAGAGGGCAAGGGGCTTGCCCAAGGTCCCACAGCGGGTCAGGGGGGCAAAATCAGAACTGGAACCAGGTCTCCGGTTCAGGACTCTTTCCAACATGGGCCGCCCCATCGGGCACACTCTGGCATTTGATGCTTTTCTGAGAGCTAGAAAAACACAAGGCCCATCAAAACGCCAACTGCACCGGGAACCAGCACAGACTGTGACGTCATCGCTGTGCAGCGGTGGGACTCTCACTCAGGAGGGAGGCACATACCCTGTCACCTTTCACCACCTGAACCTTGAACCACTGGCCTCACCCCACTTACAGCCTGGTCCACTCTTAAGACTTAATGCCAGGACTGCTGATTTTCTGGATCACTTCTCTATTCTCATTAAAATTTTCCCTCCAGACAATTCTGCCTCAGGCCACGCTGGTAAATGTTTCCCAGCCTCACCTGATCCTCCAGACCCTCTCCTGGGAGTTGGACCCCAGCCCTTTAAGGGGAGCTGGATAGAGACAAAAGTGAAGCTTTCCAAAATACAACAATTTCAGCTCAACCATCCCCATCCTCAGAGAAGCTTTCCCTGACCCCAGCCGGCTACCTCCACCAAAGACCAGATCAGTTTCCAGCATCCTTTGCCAAGTAGCTCTTAAGAGTTGCTGTCTGTGTGATTTCTTGATCTGCCCCAGTAGAGTGAGCTCTGAGGAGCCAGGGCAGTGAGGGCTTTAGTTTGCAACTATGTTGCCAGAGCTCAGTTTTGGTGCCTGTCACACAGTGCTGCTCAGTAAATATCTACTCAATGAGGGAGGAATGCAGGTGAGGCACAACCTCACCCACCCCCAAAAGAGAGCCCATCGCTGAAGATGGGGGATTCTGGCTGCCCTTGGGGGTTCTACAGAGGAAGTGCCTCTGAGTGAAGGGATGAGGTGGCTTCACTGAGGGAGGAGCTTCAGAGTGCACTCGGCTGAGACACAGAGCTGAGAGACACAGTGTCCTCACTGCCCCCCTACCCCTTGGGATGTGTGTCTCCTGTTGCCCATGTGGAAGTTGCGGGGGGTGAGGACGCGTGATCCAGGATGGAGGTGGCTACAGCCACATGCCCCCTCCTGCCTGCTTCCCGAGGCTGCTCCAGGTTGCAGGGGCTCCTGCTTGGAACCTGGCAGCCTGTCCAGGTGGCAAAGGTGCAAGGCAGGAGAGGGTATAGGTCTTGTGGGTCAACAGGATGAGCCCAGCCAGCATGGGGAGCAGAAAGAGAAGCTACCCAGTGCCCGCAAAGGCCCCTCTGGAGCCCATCTGTGGATCGAGAGAGAGAAACCATGAACCCGGGTCCCAGCAGAGGGGCTGTGTCTAGATGCTGGCAGCAGCAAATAGCAGAAACTGCTCAAAGTAACCAAAACAGCATCTGTAGCCCCCACTCTTCACACACATCTGGTCCCTGAGGACCCAATTTGACTCTCATTCCGGTCAAGGGAGGAAGGGGTGGCTCATGCCTCCAGGGCCTGGCGGTCTTCGGCAATAAAAGCTACTGGACAAATTTTTCCGGGGACAAGGCACAGCATCACTGAGAATGTGCTACAAGGTCTGCCCTCTAGGACAGCACTGTCCAAAAGAAATAGAAGGCAAGCCCCATGAATCATTTTAAAATTTCTAGTTGCACATTTTAAAAAAAAAGTGAAAAGAAGCAGGTGAAATTGATTTTAATAATATACCCTGCCTCAACGAATAAATCTAAAATCTTATCCTTTCAACATGTAACCAATGTTAAAAATATCATTGAGTTAGCTTACACTTTTTTTGACTTGCAGTGAGAGTTTCACATTTCCAGTATGTCTCATACTGTAGAACTATGATGTGTGAACTAGCCACATTTTCAGTGCTCAATAGCTACGTGTGGCTCGTGGCTACTGCGTAGGGAGCAGCACAGCTCCAGAAGGTCAGATGAGGTTTCCGACTGACAGTCCTGTCTGGCAAGTGGGCATATCTCAAGGTTATCAGGTCTCTGATGACACCAAACGTAAAATGCAAGGCTGCAAGAGCAGGTGCAGAAATAAGGGATTTCATAAGCCAGGGAATGCTCACTCCGACGCGCAATCCCCTGAGCAAACAAAGCCAGGCTTTGTGCAAGGTTCCGGTGTAACTTCCTCTGGCCGGGAGCACCCTGGGGCTCTGGCTCTGGGGCTGCGCTCCGGAAATGCTCTGCCCCAGCCCGGGAAGCGGGGCTGTTTGA
This sequence comes from Anoura caudifer, assembly GCA_004027475.1. Taxonomy (NCBI): domain Eukaryota; kingdom Metazoa; phylum Chordata; class Mammalia; order Chiroptera; family Phyllostomidae; genus Anoura; species Anoura caudifer. The sequence continues at coordinate 20,941 of PVKU01001435.1, forward strand.
AACTGATCCAGATTTTCAGCTGCCTGGTCCTCACGCCCCATCTGCCAAGCACCAGGAGTCAGGCAGATGCTGAAAACACATCTGTCAACCTGCCCTGATGGTTTCTGGCACTTTCCCCAGCCTTTCGGAGCTGGGGCCCCCGCCCTGAAAGAAGCCAGCACTGTCTGGGCTCACCAGTCTTGGTCCCCACTGAAGGGTGTCCTGGGGCACCCCCAGAGGTGGCTACTCAGTCTGCTCTGCTGCTTTGCCGGCTCTCACTCTCTGGCAAGCCCCACTCTGCAATGGCAAATGCCCCCAGAGACACACTGAACAGCTCTCAGAGGGGCCCCTAGGGCTCGTCCTGCAAATCCCCACATGGGACAGCCCTAGCGCCTACATGGGCAACACCCGCATCTGCCTCTGCTTCCGTTTTCTCTTCTAACGTATGAGTTGTTTTGAGGATGAGTTGAAAATATGTAAATAAAGTTCCTGACAATCAGTATCCATCAGTTTCTGGGTAGAACAAGACAGAGCGCTAACAGGGGTAACAGAAAATCCACTAGCCCTGGTGAGATTGGGGCTCCACTCCAAGGCAGGGTCCGTTGCCCCTCCTCCTCGCCAGGACCAGTCACCATCACTGGAAGCTCCTAAGCAATTTCAACATTATGTACATTGCAGGGAAAAGTCGGTCAGGCTGGTTGCGCATGTCTGGGTGTATACTAGATGTCTAAAAAAATCTCCAGGGATTAGAGAATCTTAGGGTGTCTGACTCTTCTCCATCGTGCCAAGCCCCAAGTCAGAGCCAGGCTGGTGTAGGTGCTCAGCAAAGGTGCTTAATCAAACAGGTGAAGGAAAGAGGGGGAGAAAGGAGGGAAGAAGGGAGGTGTCAAAAAAATGTGGTCGGGGCCAACAGTGAGCACCAAGAACACAGAGCATTGTGGGGGTAGGTGTCAGAGTAGCTGCCCCTGCTGTCGGACCCCTGGGTCTGTCCATCTGTATATCCCATCCGCCTTCTTCTCCCAGTGGCAAGTGGGAGGCTTGCACAGTGGGCTGCACACCCTGGCTGGAGCTAAAAAGCCCTTCACCAACCCTCTGTTTTTCCTCCTGAGCCATCAAGGATGCTAAGGAGTCTAAACGTCAGCTATGAGGACACCATATGTGTAAATATTCATTCTGATATCAACGTTTTCCTTACAAAAGCACGTCGGTGTACGTGTGGGCAGGAGAGCTCATTGTAAACTGTTAAATATGATGTAAATGCTAATTTCCCTGCCTCGCCTGATAAAGGAGCTCCCCAGGAAGTGCATCTTGTGGAGGCCATAAAAGAAAACGGTCAGAATAAATAGAGAGGAATGCGTGTGGGAGCAGACGGTGCCTGTTTTCCCAACACGCAGCCGGGCGGCCCCTCTCCACACTCTGGCCCCATCCACAGAGAGGATTTGCATAACTGCAGCGACAGATGCCACCACTTCCCAGCGGCCACCCGGCCTTGACAACTTTGGGAAGCCGTCTGCCAGCATTTGCTTCAAACAAAAACAATTTTTTTTTAAAGTCATGAAGCATGTCTCCCTTTTTCAATGCTCAATGCAGTTACGGGGTTTTGTTTGTTTGTTTGTTTGTTTGTTTGTTTGTTTTGAGTGCTTTGGGTTTCAGTCCTGAAAAGAAGAGGCACAAATAAGATGAAACGGTGGAGGCATGCCTTCCAAACTACCCTAGGAGCTGGGCTGCCCACCCAGGCTTGCAGTTAACAACCTTCTCTGAAAACCTCAAATGCATGTTGGCCGGGAGTGAAAGAGAAAATATGTCTAATGCCTGGCAGGTACCTAGAGAGCATAAGCCTCTTTCTCTGTCAGTAGCCTCACCTGTTCTGGCACTTCATTAACCAAACCCAGCTCTGGGTTTTAACCACAACCCAGATTCCATCACACACAAAAGAATTAGAATTCCGGGGTCACGTGGCTATTTGTGGAATGAATATTAGTACATTCTTTGCAAATGCATGATGTATGAACTGTATACATTTCTTTGATAAATTGTTTTTAAATATTTCCTCCTTTTTATTAATTGAAGAGGAGCCTCATGTATCAATGCCATTTTTTCCTGTTTTTCACATAAATTATTTTCTTGCAATGTTCGTTTGTATTATTATTGCCGATATTAAGGCAAAGACTTTTTTTGCCTTGTAAACAAGATTTTGCTTACAGCTAAATGAAAAGAAGTGAAGTTAATCACACTGAAATAATAGGTTTAAAAAGGTAATTCAGTGGTATCGGAATGAAGTTTAATCTTGGGCAATAGAAGCTGTGCTGAGAGAAATGGCAGAAAACCTTGTTCTGTAATTAAATGGTATTTATCACTGGCAGGTCAGCTCCACTGGGTGAGAGGCTCCAGGACTCCACAGGGAAGGGGAAGGCAGCTCAGGGAAGGGGAAGACAAAAAGGGCCCAGAGCAGAGCCTGGGGATGCAAGACTGGGCTGAGAGGAAGAGCTGGGTGCAGGTGGCACGCCCTGGGAGCAGGTTGTCCGACTGCACACATGTATCTCAGCTCACAGTCATGAGTCTAGCAACAAATGCCAAGAGCATCCTCCACATTCCTCCAGAAAGAATCCAAGTCACAGCCTCCCTGGTCAGCATTAACACAGGGGCTTGGAATTTAGACAGACGTCGGACCAAATCCCTCTCTTCCTCTATGAGATGAGAATAATAATGCACTAACCTTCTGGAGTTGTCACAACTAGTAACCGGAATATAATGTGCCATGTACCATGCCTGGCACTGGAGCAGAAATCAGTACTAATTATAACCACACTAATGAGCATCCAGTCCTCAAGCAAAGCTGCGCAGGTCGAGAATCTCTAGCCTGAGATGGACAAGGCTGAGCTTCTGGAACAGATGGTGCTCAGGCAGCCTTCTGCAAATGTGGGCAAACCCATCACAGAAGCATCAACCCTCGTGTAAGCTGAGGGCTTCCAGCCTGGTGACTTCAAGATGGTTCTCCACAGGAAAACTTGGGCAAACCCAGGACCAAAGGAAGTCACTAGGTTGGACCTCATCTCTGACTTCCTCCTGATATTGGGCGATCAGAGCCCCAGACGGCTTGGTTGGCGTAAGACCATTGTGTCCATGCCTTCAGCTTGGATTCCGGTACTGACCCTGCCAGTTGCAAGGGTGTGATTGTGGGCGAGTGAGCATCTGAAAAGGGAGGAAGTGACAGTGGCTAGGGGTGATGAAAGTGAAATCAGACAATTCAGGGAGAGCCCTCAATTTTCCAAAGGCTAATCCTATAGCTTCCCATCCCACAGCTCCTTGCTAGTTGGTGGCCCTTCCCTGGAGGCCTTTGGGCCTTTGAGCACACTGGAGCTCATCAGTGAATTTCCCACCCCTCTGCCTTACAGAAGGACAAAAAGATGTGGCGGGAGGTGGTCTGGTTTGGAAAAGGACTGTCCAGTTTCTAACTCCAGACTGTCTGTTGGTCAGGACACCTGCTGGCAGGAAATTTGGGCATTCCTGAAGGCCCCTCCACTGAATCCCATTTCATCAGAGCCTGTTTGAGGTGCTGTAGGACCCTGGGGCTCATATGTTATTAGAAGATGCCTTAAAATCAACCTAGCCCTCAACTGGTCAGCGTGCAGAAACATACCCGGACATTCCTCAACATCAGGCAGCTGCACCTGGCGCTGCTCCAGCCTTCATCTCCAAGAAGCTCGAATTCAGGCCCTTTATTAGCTCTCCCATCCTTATTAGTGTTCCGGAGCAAAGTGTCTGCTGCTAAAGTTATTGAATTTTCACTAAAACCTAAATACAAGGCATGACCCTTTTGTACTTTCACATTCAAAAAGGCACAGACTTCCAACTGCCATCTCCTGCCTCTACCTGTATCCTTCCTCATTACAGGCTGGGGTCCAAAACCAATAGGAATTAAACAAACGCCCCACTGAGAGCAGCACTTGGGAAAATTGTCTCATTACAGTACAGATGTGGGCTAGCTCCAAACATCACCGACATCTTGTATTTTACTTTCTTTAAAAAAAATAAAGAAGGAAAGAAATTAAAATCCAAATAGGACCAGGAAGGAAGTGTTTGTACGGGTGAATGTTTGATTTCCTTTTTCTCCCAGCACGCCCTCCTCTTTTATCCCAAAATGACTCTTCTCAGCTCGTCTGTCTCACAACCCGCAGGTAGAGATGTTTATTGATACAAGCCCTACATGCAACTCGGTTTACAGAGACCATTAAAAGGGTATAAATAGTAAATTTCACTGGATGTCTACTTATTAATGCAATTCCACTCTCAACATTTCAGCAGAAAGAGGTCTTGCCAGCTGGGGGAGAAGGCTCACGTTATGGGTTTAAGTGGAAGAAAGCATTTGGTTTCCATTCTTTAGGACAGATGCAGGCTTTTTTCAGGGTGGATCACCAAATTCCACATCAATTACGTTGCTTTTTAGCAGTGGGTAAGAGGGAAAAAGTTGTGTTTCCTTTTAAAAGATCACTGAGGTTTCATTGGAACATTTGTATTTCATGTACACACAGCACGTTACCTTTTATAATTTTATAAAAGCAATTTTAACCATGGTTCACACCGAAACGTCCTGTGCCATGAAACCACAAATCCGACTTCCCGGCAGTGGGTGAGTTTGAATCCCTAACGTAATGTCCACGGACATTGCCCCCAGGGCCCACCCAGGATCCAGCATCGGTGGACAGAAAAACAGGAAGAGCAACTTACATTTCCTTATGCAGATTGTGGAGAAATATCGTGGGGGTGGGGCGGGGGATGTGCAGTCTCCAGGTCTTTATGGTCCATCTGTGGAACTAGAATAGGAAATCAATGGCCAAGTCCAGACTAGGGCACTGAATTCTTCCAAGTAATCGTTTTTTTTTTTTCCTTCTTCCCGTCCCCAGCCCCTCCTCTGTTAAAGACTTAACATCGCCTTGCTCATTTAGAGCATAATTGAGACTCCACTTTTATTTCATCATCCTTCCCCTTTCATTGATCATTGCTAATTTTCTGGCTCAGTGCCACCCGGGGAATGGGTTTACCTAACCTCAGCAGAGGTGCCATTGGAGTCACTGGGATAAAAATGGGTTTGTGCTTTCTCTCACTAACAGTCAGCAGCGTGAGGGGCCGACAAGGGACACAGGGATATGCCTTCTACGCTCAATCTTTCCACCTCTCCCCCAACTCACCCACATTTAAGGAAATCGCTGCCCCACCCCCAGAGTCAGCCTGGCATCTCTGAGAATGTGACCTAATCATCCTCCCCCAGAAAGATAAAAGCACCAGCACCGTAAAGGAACTGATCCCTTCCCCCCACAGGTGCAAAACGAGTGGGTGGCCAAATGCCGCTGTATTTCCAAGTAGCCAGATGTGAAAACAGCACATCTGTCTGCGGTTTCTCTGTTCAAACGGAAGCACTGACTCTTTGCTCGTGCCTGAGAACGCGTGCCAAGGAGAGATTTAGAACCACCAAGTCCCATGTCCCTCCTCCCGATGCACCAGGTTGGGGGCAGGGAAAATTTACAAGGTGTGTGTGTGGCGAAGACTTGAACTTAGGCTAAGTATAAACCTGGAAGGAGTTAGGTAGCTGAATGGAAAGGATAAGAGGAAAACAGTTCCTAACACAGTATCTCAAAAGGACATTCTGCCATCCCAGGATGAGGGGTGGGGGAGGATGGGGGGATGTAACCGTGAGGAATATGATAGAACTGTCAAAATTATATAAAATCAGCTTCATAGATGGTGAACTACAAGTCACACTTCTGTTTGTTCTGCAGAGGGTAGAAATTGCAACATTCTCACCAAGATATGAAACAGGGGCAGTGATATCACAGGAAGGACTATCAATGAGACACCCTGTGTTATCAGCACACTACCACCCACCTCTTGTTTCATCATATACCCATGACAGTGGAAGCCTGTTTAATCCAAATCCAAAGTTTAGTGATCCAAATCCAGCAAAAAATTTGAAGATTTGGAAGCAAGCGAGTGCTGAAGTCAAGTTGTACCAGCTCACAAGAGCCAAATGTTGAATTTTCAGGAATGTGTAAGTTGACTAACATCATGTTGGTAACTTAAAAGTGGCCTTCACGGGATTATTTACACCACGGAAATGGGCAAATGCTGTAATCGGGGCTGTTTGTTTGTTTGTTTGTTTGTTTTTTGAGATCAGGTTGTTAACCACTTACTAACACCATTGGAGTCATCTTCTGAGATCAGTCAGCGTGATGAGTAGATTCAGCTTAGTCAAGATCTCTTTCAATGCCCCCAAACTCTAATCCCAAAATTTTGTCACTGGCACCAGCAAGTATCCAGCATTCTCAGAAGTGCCCAAGGCCAGGAAACAGGACTAGAATAAAAACAGATCTTTCATCCCTACACCCTTGATTTCATAGACCATCTTGGCCTTGAGCAATCAGAGTAGATTTCCAGTTCAATTCCCCTTTTTTTGTCAAAGGGTCCCACTGCCTAAAAGCTTAGCTCAGTGCTGGGACTGTTTCTGTGGCTATGTGTGATTCATTCTTCAGAGATGGGTGACTTACACAAGGTCACACAATGAGTCCAAGGCTATGAGAAAAGGGCTTGGGTCCTGGATCCAGCTTGCTGTGGACTCCGTGTAACCTTAGACAAGTCTGGGTCCCCTGTATGGTGAAGGGGGTGGACTTAAGGGTCTGTCTCTACAGGCACTGCTGTCTCTGACTTTCTGACATCCAACACTGAGTCCTTAGTCCAGATAGATTCTTGAGGGAATGTGGAGAATGTAGGAAACTGAAAGATAAGAGATGGGCAAAAGCCACCCAATTGTACAAGAAAAACATGGAACCCCAGTCATTCATGCTCCACTCCTTCTAAATCTAAAGGGATGCTTATTTTCTGGCTAATCCATGAGCCTTTGGAAAAGGAGCAGCAGAAATCCACCTGAGTTCTCTAAGAGCAGCCTAGCCAGACCACAAGTTCGGGCATCTGATTTACACAGATCTGGGTTCAAATCCCACCTCCTCTACTTACATGCTAAGTGACAATGGAAAATTTACTTCACATTTCTGGCCGTTGTTTCTAAATCTGTAAAATGGATCATACCAACATCCACTTTACAATATTGTACTTTTATAAGAATTGAGATAAATCATGTAAAGCACTTAGCATCATCCAGCTCAAACTAAGCATTTAATGAAGAGTAGCTATTTAATATTATTATTTTCTCTGATTGTGAAACTAAACTGAGAGACTGGGGAAATGAAACTGACTTGGAATTTGCAGTCCCAGCTTTGACCTAAGCTGAGTCCACACCAGGGTTGAGCTGGACTTGGGTTCCTACAAAAGGTCCTGAGTAGACTGGGCTCAAAAGGCAAATTTGGGGGTAGACTGGCCAGGAGGTGATTTGTACAAGTCAGTTTGGGTTGGAAGCAGTTAAATCTTTTTGGTTTGAAGGAGCAAAAACATACACTAGAGAGGCCATGATGGTCTATTCAGGTCCTGCACCTAGACCTGGAACCCATGCCCAGGTCCTCTAGAAAGAGGCTTCAGAAAGGGGCTGCTGAGCCTGAAATCAAAAGGGACTTGCTGAGACCTAGTGCACCAGCAGCCTGACTGTGGGACCCATGTGGCCAAGTGTGACCCCAGGAGGGGAAGGCTAGACTTCTCCTCACTTCTGCACCAGACCCAGAGCAACTCCATCAATGGAGATGCCAAGGAATCGTACCATTGTCTGGGATGCTATACACTGGACAGAGGCATTTGCATCCTTGCAGGGAGTACCAGCGGAGATAGGAGTAACGAGATGCCCTACCAAGGATCATGGGCAGCAGGTGTCAGGAAGAAAGTAGGAGCAGGTGAGAAAGAACTTAGCAAGCCCCATTGCATGGGGAACGAGACCTATTCCTAATCACATAAGGGACCCTAAGGAATTTGGGAGGACTTTTCAGAGGTTCATTGAAGTGGGGTCACAGCTAGAAAAACATGGGTGGGTTTTGTTAATGTGGTTCCATGTTCACCTTCAATCTGGGGCGACCCAGATAAATTTGGCTTCCACGTCTGGCATTTGGAATGAAGCAGGCATTCATTCGACGAATGCTTTTGAGCTGTCCTGGAGGACAAGGAAAATGCGAGCTGGTGCTAGTGCTCTGAGTTGGATGTGTGGCTGTCGGAATGTCCCTGAAAGGAGACAGTCACCCTGGTTGCATAATTAGTCACCTAGAGAACTTTAATAACACACTGATGCCCTGCCTCTACCCTTGATGATTTATATTTAATAAATCCGGGGTAAGGCCTGAGCCTTTAGGTAGGTTAAACTATCATCCCATGAGATTCTCACAGGCTGCCAGGGTTGAGAACCAGTGGCCTAAACAGAAGTCCCCACCAGAGGCCAGAGGCCTCTGTCCTTGATTCTTTTTTGGTCAGTATGAAGTTGGTGGCTTTGATGAGGCTCTCAAGGTTTGGGGTTCATATGTTGGATGACCTGAAGTTAGAAGGGATCCCCAGTAGGCTGGCTAATGACACCCAGAACCAACTAGATCCCAATACTCGACTTTTCAAAGTAATGTGTTCCTCACACAGGACCTGTTTGAGTAGAGAGTGGATACACAGTCCTTATAGACTCCCTGTCTACGAAGCACTCATCACATCTTATCCTCACCATAACGTGCATACACATATGTACAAGTAAGGTTCGGAGAAGGTAAATGGCTTGTCTGAAGTCATCTAAATATGCAGCATCCCAAAAGGCCAGCCTGTCAGGATGGACTATGCCTTTACCCACATCTTCTGATTCCTAGGTCCTTTCTCCAGCCTCTGCAGCCCCGTGGCTGCCTCTGCTGGGTCATAGGTTGCCCCAGAGAAGATACCTTCCATGGAAAATGGGCCACAGGGCCTTGAAGGACGCTGCCAGCTAGGAATGCCTGTCCTGCCACTGAGGCTGCCCCAGTTGCCCACCCTCCCCAGGGTTCAACTCCTGCCAAGGCACACACACTTCCTTCCGCCTTCTCTCAGGAAGGAAATCCCAGTTATCATAAAAGCAATATGAGGAAATAAAATCTTAATAGGATTTCATAGATGATATAAAATCTCTACAGCTCTGGGTGACAGACACTAAAAAAGATCGTTTAGTGAGAAAAAGCTTTCTAAGACTTCCTGTAGAATTGGTTGTCTCAAGAAGCTCGATGGGTAGGTCATTTACGTATAATGCTGTCAGATCTAGTTTCCGATGGGAGGCAGTGCCACTGGGGCCTGGGCTGAATGGAGTGAGTGACCCGGGGAGAGTAACTTGGAAGCTCATGCCCAGGAAGCTCACAAAGTCATGAGATGACCCCTGAGCCTATAGTCTAATCTGCCTGATAGCCATCAAGCCTCGGCTCAGCTTCTGCCACTTCTTGATGCCTTCCTTGAACCCCAGCAGACTTAGGCCCTCCACTCCATGTCTTTCCCAGCGTTCCTGGGCATGTTTCTTGTATACAGCAGTGTTTCGCAGAATGTATGCATGAAGCATCAGCACTGATACCAACTGTGGGTATCTTGTTTTAGAAACAGATTCCTGAGATCCACTGCTAGACCTGCTTTTGGAGAATCTTGGTGGGTAGAGGCTAGATATCTGCATCTTTAACAAGCCCCATAGGTGGAGGTATCATTTCATCTAAGACCTGACAGCAGGAAGGAGTCCATCATGTGAAGATCTGGGAACAGTGTGTTCCAGACAAAAAACAGGGGGACCAGTAGCTCGGTCTTGGCCATGCTAAGTTTGCAATGTCCATTAGACATCCAAAGAGAGATGTCAAGCAGAGAGTTGGATATACACATTTAGGACTCAGTGAGTCAGTCAGGCCATTAGTTGTAAATGAATGAAGCAGCATTTGACCTCAGTGTAGCCCTTGCTCAGGCTGTTTCCTTTGCCACCTGTTCCCTAGCCACTGAGCTCCTATTTCTTCACCAAGACCCAGCCCACATCTCACCTCCAGGCAGAGGTAGTTGTTCTCACCTCTGTTCTCCCAGAGTTTGTTGTAAATATTTCACATGTTACAAAATATTCTGCCTCCCCAGCTAGATGCAAAGTCTTTGAAAATCGTTGCATTCCCAGCACCTAACTGAACACTTGGCACATGGAATGTGCTCGATGTCAGCTTTCTTCCCTCAAGACACAGAGTTAGCTACCTTTAGAAGCCATAGTCCATTTAAACCAAACAGCATAGCAGGTGTGACTTCATTCCATGTTAAAGTTAATGAAACTGAGGCACTGAGCAGGTCCTGCCCAAAGTTTCTGTAGGTGAAAGAGCCCGGATCTGTCTGATTTCTCTGCTCTTTCCACGTTGCCTCTGCCCCATTCTGCCTCCCCACCCTCCCTCCTCCCTGGCAGGGCTCCCACGCTGCCTGCGCCTCCACACAGGATGTGCTTCCTGAAGTTCCTGGTCCAGATGGCCCGCGGAAGCTGCTCCTCATAAATCACAGGCCTCGCAGAGCTGTGCTCAGCCACTTTCTCCTCTCAATCTCCCCAGGTCCCGGTGCGTGGGCCCCATCTGCCCAGTCAGCAGAACTGGTTCCTCCAGCCCCAGGAGCAAGTCTGTGGTCCCCTCCCCACCAGGGCCAGGAATGGAGCAGATTCCTGGGAGCTGATGAGGGGAGTCACGGAGCATCTTTGAGATTGGCAGGGGACAAGGAGAACAATGCTTGAAGCTTTGTCCCTAGGAAAGCTGCAAGTACAAAGGGCTATCTAATCCACCTGCCACCCAGGCCCCATCACCACTGGATAATCAGACCCCTTTGTTCCCTAGTAAGAGGACACCATGTCACTCAGCAAATGCATGGTTGGCACTGTAGAGTCCTCCCAAATTTTCCAAATACAGATCAGCAGCTTCAGTAGCAACCCACCAAAGGACCAACAATACGCTTTGGGCAAGTCACTTCCTTTCCATGAACTTGAATTTTCTTATTTTTAAATTTCATGTAATAATACATGAAATAAATACTATGTATGAAATAAATATATACAATAAATACATGCCTCACAGCATTCCTAAGCTGTCAATACTCTTTCAAAAAGGCACATGTTGAGGCTTCAGTACGTGGTAGGCTCCTCAAAGTATTGTACCATTCAAAAGTGGGGTACAAGTGGAGACCACAGGGCTCTGGACTGACCTCTTCACAAAACCTCCTCCTTCCTTTCCGTTTCACTAGCACCCCCTCCTTCCTGTCCATGGAGCACAGTCCGACCTAAGGTGTCACTCCCCTGCCTGAAACCCTTCAGTGGGCAGCATACCTGGAGGGTATAAGGAGGGCTAGCTGCCCACCAAAGATTCATGCTCCCTTCCACCGTATGGAGCTGCTGGACCATGGTTGCCCACCCAGGATGACATTTTCCAGTTCTGAGAGAGGTGGCACATGGCCTGAGCCTGGTCAAAGTTCGACATCCTCCGGTGGTAGTGCTTGGTCTAGGAATGGGCACGTGACTGATATGAGTCAGATCATCAGGCAAGGCAAGTATCAAGACTTCGTCTGAGTACGCTGGGACAAATACAATTACTCTTTTCTGCTAGATTCTACCCTAGAAAAAAGTCTGGCAACACCTTGCAACCCCAAAGGGAGGGAAAGCCCAAGGGAAAATGTTGCCAGCATAGCAGACAACAGGACAAAAGAGAGAAAACGCAAACAGGTCCTTATGACATCAGACCGTAGTCTCTTTATTTATGTAAATCAATAAATTCCCATTTCCCTAACACCAACATGGAATGAATTTTATGACCTTTACAACCATAATAAGGGACTCACTCAGGTGGGCCACCATTCGGAGCTCATTTCTGAAACTCCCCGGAGGGAGAAATTCTGGCCTGCAGGATGCAATTTGGACCCAACTCTTTTTCTAGCACCTTCTCCCTCTCCACTCCACTCCCCTATTCTCCCATGAGCTCTTCCCAGTCTCCACATCAACAACGTTAGATTCCCAGAGAGCGGTGAGCCTCCTCACACCCCTTCACCTCCACTATTTCCATGTCCACTGCCCTTCACCCACATTTTCCCATGTACACTTAATCATCTTTTCAGCTTCCTCAAATCTCACCTCCTCTGTCAACTCTTCTTTGAACAACAACTTGCTTTTAATTAATCAAATGTCCTTTCTCTCTCTTTTTATATTTTGTTCAAATCTGTTAGTCTCTACCCACCCCCCCCCCAAAAAAAAAAACCCTAGCCTTAAAAAAATGTCCAAAGAGGTATTGGCCCAGGTTCAGCACGAGGTCTCATTGAAACCACTGCAGGAAGGATGACAACACCACAGACTTCCTGGGGAAAGGAGATTTAAATCCATCACAGAAAAACCAGAGGAGTGAAGAAAGTGGCCATCACACACTCATTCCCAAGGTCTGGCCTGAGAAACGCTCAGGAGAGGCTCAATAATAATAACGCCCACACAGAGGAAGCCTTTGCCTCAGGAGGAAGACTGACTCAGGCCCTCTACCCTCGTCTCCTCCTGTTTTCCTTCCTATACCCACCACTCCAACTACGCTGCCCATTTGCCGCTCCTCCAGCAGCCAGGCATGCTCCCACTTCAAGACTTGTGGTGGGTATTTATTGCTATAGAACAAATGAACCCAATTGATAGCTGCTTTAAAAAATAAACCTTTTTTAAAATCTCACAGAGTTCTCGTGAGTCGGGAATCAGGGAGCAGCTTAGCTAGGTGGTTCTGCCTCAAAGTGTCTCATGAGATTGTGGTCAAGGTGTCCACAGGGCCACAGTCACCTAAAGTCTGAAAGATCTGCTTCCAAGGTCACTTACTTACACTACAGCAAGTCAGCGCTGGCTGCTGAGAGGAGGCCTCCACTCCTCCCAAGGTGGACCTCACTGCAGGGCTGCCTGAGCTTCCTCGCAACATGGCAGCTGGCTTCCCATTAGACAAGCGATCTGAGTATGAGCGAGGCCAAAACCGCCATCTTTCTCACGATCTGGTCATGGAAGTCGCATGTTCTCAATCTCTTACTAGTTACACAGGTCAACCCTAGTCAAGTTGGGTGGGGGGGGCAGGCGGGGAGGGACTACACGGGGTATGAATGACAGGGCTGGTGGGGACTGCCTTGGAGGCTGGGTACATGGAGACTTTGCACCTATCATTTTCTCTAACCGGTACAGTCTTTCTCCAATATCCCCATGGCCCATGACTTGCTCTTTTTCCTCCTTCAAATCTTTGCTCAAAAAGACCAGATTTTTAAAAATGACAACTCTTCCTTCTGCCTCAGAACATTCCCTAAGTTCCTCATTTCCTTTCCTGATTTCCTTTTCTTCATAGCACTTATAATATATTGATATATACATATGGCTTTTTTGAGTTTTAATTTTCAATTTACAGAAAAGTAGAAAAGATAGTAAGGAGAGTTCCTAGATACACTTAACCCAGTTTCCCTAATGTTTGCTCTGGTTGGTTTCTTGTTTTGTTTTGTTTTTCTCTTCCCCATTAGAATGTAAGCTGCATGAAAGCTAGGACTTTTGTCTGTTTTGTTCACCGGTGTTTCTCCAGCACTCAAAACATTGCCTCACTCGCAGTAAATGCTCAATACATATTTGTCAGATGAGTGAAAGGACTATTCTATCAGCCCAAAGAAAATCCAACACTGGACTTTTGACCTTGAAGTTCTTAACAAAACCATAGAGCATGTTTAACATAGGCTGATCCACAGGACTTAGATGATTTAAAACTCAGCTGGGAAAGTCTATGAGTGTGAAAGTGAAACTTACTATAACTTGTTATAAAATGATAAAGTAAAGCAATAAATTTTATCTATTCATTTATTTTCCCTCCTTGCTCTTTTTGGTATGGAATCTTTATTGTTGATACAGTGAATTAGCTTTATATTTGTGTCAATAATCCAGCTCCCTTTATCCACATAGATGGTGTAGTATTTCCCTGGAAGAGGCTTACTGGCATTAAATGGGCTCCACAGGAGCAGGGATGAATTCCAAAGATGCTGCAAGACTCGCCCGCCCTGAAAGTCCCCACTTTAACAGAGTCATCCCAGCTCTCTACTGACCCTTTCTGTTTGGAGCTTCCCATCCGGAAGGCTCCTCCTCTGTTTCTCTGTTAACTCTGACAATTATCCCAACAAAACCAGCACAGGATGCACACCTTGCTCCCTTCTCTGAGGTCACCTCCACCTGTGTTAATAAGCCTCAGTAGATTCTCATTGCTGGATTGATGTCCACCCCTGGGCTCTGAGCCCTTCCTGGACCTGCAAGCCCCATTCCCAGATCCTCAACAACTCCTAACTTACCCAGTGCTGGGGTATGTTCCAGTGGCAGGCAGCTGTGAGTGTTTATCAACCCCCTGTTACCAGTTCAGCACCATGCTAAGTACTCTACAAATACTTAACTCCATCAGCAAGAGTTAAAAAACAAGGGCAGAGGTGGTCCTGACTGAGGCTTCCAGGGTCTGAAAATTGTAGCTCCTACCTTAATGATTGTGAAGATCAAATGAGGTGATGCAAAGGGCTGGAATTACACCCGGCACTTAGAAAACACTCCATCAGGTTGGTTTAAAGAAAGGACATTTTACAGAAACACAACTTGGAGTACAGCAAGGTGGAGAAACACAGCTGAGACCACATGGTCAATATGGTAGAACTGGGGTCAAAGACTGCCTGTTGCAAAGTCTTTGCAAAGACCACCGCATTAATATACCTGGAAGAATAGTATGTAGACACCTGCATGTCAATGACCTGGAAAGCTGGTTGCAGAAGTAGAATCCCAGACTTCCAAACTGGAACCTCAGATGGGTGAGGCCCAGGGAGCTGCATCTTCCACCCACCCCACTAGTACTCTCAAATGCATGAGGCCAGCCTGTCTCTCCTGCTACTCCCAGGATTCTTTTCTTACGTTTTCATAGAAATGAAATCATACTCTAAATTGACTCTCGAATTATTTATTTTCTACTTAATCTGAAGTAGAATCATTCATGACTACAAGAAGTGGTCTGACTTGTACCAGCTGCGTGGAGCTCTGGGGACAGATGTACAGAGACTTATTCAACTAGACCCGTTGTGATGGGCATGAATGTTGTTATGGATGATTTACACTTGTAGGTTCTTGAGGGAGGGGAGTTCCCGTACCCCCAATCCAGCATCATGATGTCCACATAGGCCCACCTGGTCCCTGCCTCCTTTTCTTCTCACATAGAGAGTATGGGGCACAAAAGCTAAGGGAAGGCAGCGTCCCCAGGATCAGGGAGAGGTCAGCAGTGTGGTTGCTGCTGAGGTGGCAAGCAAGATGAAGATTAGCCAATGCCCATTGAAGTTAGTGACCCAGAGTCCCTTCTAAGTGCCTTCACCTGGCACTCTGAGGTGATCCCGGCTCCCTGGGGCAGAGGCAGCAACACGAAAACCCATCTGAACTGCTATATGTCTGGCAGGGATCTTCATCCTAATGTCTCACACCTGCTCTCATTTCTCCTGAAAGAGCTCTGCACGTAGATTCTGTGATGGACAAGGAAACTGAGGCTGAGGGTCATCGCCCGAAGTCTCATGGTGAGCCAGGGTTCAAACCTTGGTGCTCAAGGCCCACAGCTGGGTCAGCGGCCCCCCACTGGAGGGGTGGCCAGTCCCCATGTTAGCTAAATGACTACACTGCTCCTTGTGAATCAGCTGACTCCTACCCACCAGAGCTCTCCAAACCACCACCCGTTTCAGCTTTGGGTTTGTTGCTGATTTTCTTTTATTAACGAAAAAACAATGCAGGTTCATTGTTCAAAAACTAATCAAACTAGAGAAAAATAGAAACCATCAGTAACTTGTATGACCAATTTGGGGGTCACTGTGTGCACTTCTATGTAATGTGTGTGCGTGTGTGTGCACACACATATCATAACTGGCTGCCCACTTCCTTTATAACAATCCTCTATGTATCAGATGCTTTCAAGAACACTATCCCACATTGTCCTTATAAGTATCCTAGGACCTGGGCACATCATTACCATCCCACTTAACAAATGAAGAAACTGAGGCTCAGAGAGGCTGAGCCATTTGCTCAGGCTCAAACAGCTAGTACAGGGCAGGAATGGAGTTCGAACCCAGGCCAGCCGACTTCACACACCACGCTTCTCCACAGCACTCTCCCAGCTACAGAGAGAGGTGACCAAGAAGAGCTGCTCTATGTCTTTGAAAGAAAAGGCCAGGAGACCTGGGCTTGGGAAGATGAAGTCATCCTTCCTCATCCAGAAGATGTTAAGCACCTACTGAGAGCCAGGGAACCTCAGGGCTCTCATGTTCACAGTCCCAAGAAAGGCCGTCCCGAGCAAGAGTCCCCCACGGGGCCTCGCCCTCAGCCCAGAAGGGTGACTTGAATGGTGGTGACAGACAGTGAGAGGGTGGAGAAGCCTGTGTTTGCTCCAGGGGACATAAGTAAGAACCGGCAGAGCTTTCTTGGAAGGCGGGCCCAAGGGACAAGACCCACGGGTGGGTCCCCTTCCAGTTATTTCTTCCTTTCAATCCCTCACTTAAGTGATGGTTGCAGATCTGTCTGGGTCACAGGACTGAAATAAGCAACATTTGCATAATCTCAGGCTGACAACTGTGGAGGATGGACAGGGAGATTACCTCCGGACATGGTAACCTGAGTGTGTCACTGGCTGCCCCCAGAAGGTGTGTCAGTCACCTCAGTGCCTCCTGGGAGTTCTCACTCTACCCAGGCCCTGGGCTCTGTGCCCAGGAGGAGGAGATAACGAGACAGAGACTCACAGGAGTGCGGCCACAGGCCGATGCACCAGTGACATCACTGTTGCCACCGAAGGAGGCAGGATTTGAATCCAGATCTGTCCAACTTCCCTCCCCCTCCCTCCTTAGAGGAGCAGTGTGGAGTTGAGTGGCCCCTCTCTGAGGGAGCTAGATGGTTCACTTGGCATCTCCATGACAACCAGTAACTCCTGTCCCCAGAGGCAGGGTGGTTTACATGGCCCAGCCACACTCTCTGGCTGACTCCTTGCTTGGCCGGCATCAAAGGTAAGGTTGCTTTCCAGGTAAAAGAGCCAATGGCAGCCAGTGGGTATGTGGGAGCATAGTGCCAGGGAGAGGACAGACTCTGGACCACCCAGGTGGGAGCCCGGGTCCGGCCACCTACTAGCCGAAAGCCCTTATCCTGCCTATGGTTGTTCCCTGGGTGCTTGCCAGCTGCCAGGCCCTGTGCTTAGTGCTTAATCTGCAACGTCTCATTTTAACCCCGTGGGTAATTAGGTCCTATTACTTTCTCCCTTTTACAGATGAGGAAACTAAGTCTCAGAGAGCTGAAGTAAGTAGCCTCAGGACACACCGCCAGTGAGTAGCAAAGCCTGGACTTAAATTCAGGTCTCTCTGTCTCCCACACTCATGCCGCATACACCCATGCGATCATACCGCTGTTGGAGGAACGAGCCAGCACCGTACAGCAGAAAACCAGAGTGCCATCTCTGAGACTCCATCCCAGCAGGAAACCCAGGCCCCCTCCTGCGCCACCTGGACAGACGGACAGACATCTCTGAGTCCCAGTTTCCTCACCTGTAAAACAGGTAACAGTCATGGCTGCCCTGAGGGTCAGATGAGATGGACCTGAATGGGGTGACCCCTGTGCTGAGGCCCCCAAAACCTCTCAGTCCAGACCAGCGGGCCTCGCCCCGCTCCCTGCTTCTCTTCCTGCTTTCCGCGCTGGCCGGGCCAGAGGCTGTGCCGGCCGAGGGGGCGATGTGCGGGCATCCCTCCCTCTTGCTGAGCACTGCGGATCACACCGAGCATTTCCTCTCCTTTTGTGCGTGTTTTTCATGACCTGCTGCCAACAGCTCTTCGCTGGGCGGCTGCCACCATTTACTCAGCACAAGAAAACTGCCTTTCTTCCCCCATTTAGGGTCTGGTTTTAATTTCTACAGTATTCTCTTTAATAACAATGCCTAATTAAAACATCTGTTAAAAAGTCTGTAACATTAACTTTACAGGGAGAATTTAATAGAATTATATTGGAATTGCAGGCATTTAGCGGGCTTCCTAATTAGGCTTTTCTTTAGAAAAAAAAAGGGAAGAAGAAGAAGAAGAAAGAAACATTCTACAAATTAAAATCCAGACTCTTTTTTATGATAACGTGGGCTGATGGCCCAGTGGCTGGAGAGGACAGGCAGAAGCTAGCGGAGAGAGGGGAGCTGAGCTAACCCACACCAATGAAACCTCCTGGATGAGGAAAGAGGGCGGAGCAGGAGCCTATGTGCAATGGCAACATCTAGCTAGGAGCCCTCTCGTTTATAACCTCAATTACATCCTGACACCAACCGTGGAAAGTAGTATCGGCCCCACTTTACTGAGGCAGAAACTGAGGCGCAGAGGGAAGTCATTTACCCAAAATCACATGCACACACACACACACACACAGCCATGACCTCCCAGCTTTGCATCAGAAGGCTTTTCCAGAGCTCTCTATGGGGCCCCTGTCTCTGATGTGGTCACTCTCCACACTGAGCATGACAGCTGCCTCCCGTGGCCATCGTGCCCTGCCTCAGGGTCCTCTCTGAGTCCTCGTCGGCCTGATGCTCCTGCCTGAGATGCCCTGGTCCTGGCTGTCCCCTGCACCCCCTCAACACGACTGTAGAACAGGAGCACACCCCAGTGCCAGCTGGGAACACCCCCAAGGGCAGAGTCAAGGGAGAAATGTCCAACGTCCTCCTTCTGGTGCAAGTTAAGAACATGATCCCTGGACCAGCAGTGTCAGCATCACCTGGGAGCTGTTACAAGTGCAAGTTCTCAGGGTAAAGCGGGAGCCTGGACATCCTGAATGAGAATCTCTGTGGAAGGGGCCCTGAAATCTATTTAAAGAAACTTTCCAGGTGACTCAAGTGTTATAAAAAGTTTGAGAATCACTGATCTCAAGCCATCAGGAGCCCTTCTGTCCTCTGACACGTACTTTTTTTTTCCCCAGCTAGACCCCAGGACTTCAGCACCGTGACTGCCCCAAGGGGCAGCCCTGCTCTGTACCACTGACCCTGGCCCAGTCCCTGCACAAGCGTCAGGGGTAAACCCTAAGGAGGACCAACAACCTGAGAGGCTGGCCTGTCAGCTACTGCAAACAGAAGTGGAATTATGGGACTCTCATCTTCCAGTAACAGGTAAGACCAAACCCAGTAACTTTCCTGGAAAGAACCCCTGTTGCTTCGCAGCCAAACCAACTCAGCCACCACTCCAGTGATCTCAGAAGGGGGGTCATGGAGGTGGAGACCAACCTAAGCCACCCAAGAGGGGGCTGGGCCCCACCAGTAAGGATTTCAGCAGAATTCTCAGTTGAAGAAGAGGGAGTTGTCTCCAGCGGTGGTGGCAGATTCCAGCACATCCCTGTCGGTCTTTGAGTCCCATCCCACTGACCCACTGACAGACATTTGCCAAAAGCTGCCAGTGTGCCAAGCCCCGGGGCAGATTCAAAGATAATTCAGACCCAGCTGGGACCTCTCAGTGGAGCAGGGGCAACATTGGAGCAAACAGACAACCCCCACAGCAGGCTGGGGAGGCGCAGACAGAAGTCCGAGGCCCATCCCCTGCAGCGGGAAAATGGTTTGCTCTGTCCTCGCGGACAGACAGTGGGATGCAATGGGCAGAGCAGAGACTTAGGAGTCAAACTGAGTTTGAGGGACGACTCAGCTACCCATTGGCCACAGGATCTTGGGCCAATGGCATTCTCCACCCATGCCTCAGTTTCCTCATCTGCAAATGTCCAAGGCATAGAGTTGGCATCCAGCTTGGTCTAACTCTGAATCTGCAGAAGATCAGAATCTATGAAGGCGCAGATGGTTTTCCATCTCTCCTCCTCCCTGCAGGACCCAGAGCTCCTGCTGGAGGGCAGGGGAAGCCAGACAGGGCACAGGGTGAGCAATATGGCTCCTCTACTCCGAACGGAACCAGAACCCTGTGGTTTGCATGTGCATACAGACTTCCAGGTGAGGAGTGACTCCAGACCACTCAGTTTCCGCTCTGCCTCCTGAGTCTCTAGACCTCCTTAGGGATTCCACTTGGATCCCTCCTCCCACCACCAAGCAGGCCCTCGGGCTCCATGGCCCACTCTCCTTTGTCACTCCAGTCTACAGTAACCAGACCCCTCCAGCAGCTCCCCGTACATCCTTGGGAATTCTTACAAGGCTTTCCTGAACACTGAGGAGGGACACCACAAGAGAAGCAGAAAACAAGAACAGAAACTCTAGAGCACTGTGTGATCACTTACTAGCTGAGTGACCTTGAGCAATTTAATTAACCTCTCTGAGCTTGAGTTTCCTCATCCATCAGATAGCAATAAAAATAATATGCCTAACTCTGGAGTTGTTATGAGGATTAAAGAAGTTAATATTTGTAATGTACTTAGAATAGTGGCCAGCGCACAGTAAATGCTACAGAAGTATTTGTTCAATTAATAATAAATGAAGGCATGAATCCAGTCCAGCTCCCAGATCTGAAGCATCAGAGGTTACAGGTTCCCAGAACAGCGAGGCCTCTCCCAGCCTTACATCCATGCTGGACCCTAGGAACTGGCTGTCCGTAGCCGAGGTATCACCCATCACCCTTCCGCACGCAGCCAGTCACTCACATGGGCCTGAGTAAGACCCTTGTGGGAGGGGCACGCAGGCAGCCCCTGCCTGGGCCCCCTGTGGCCACTTCCAGAGGGCTGGAATTCACAGTTCAGCGCGTGGGCAGATTCAATTGGACAATCTCCTCTGTGATGGCTTCCTCTGTTCAATTACTACTAAAATTCATCAGACGGAACTGAGAGGTTTTAACGCCGGTAATTGTGGTGCAAAACACTCTGTAATTGGCCTCTCAAATGAAAGCGGGGAGAAGGCGGATGAAAATGAAGCCGCCTTGCCCCTGAACAGTTCGAGAGCGATAGCTCAGATATGCCCCCAGAGGCGGTTCGTCACCCCCAGCACCATGCCTGAAACCCTGACCCATCGGACTCCCTGGCGTGGGGAGGCCTCGGCTCTCCCTCCCTGCCTGTGCTGGGGTGCAGTTATGGGGGTGGGCATGCTGGCACCCCCCTACAAACCCACCACCACCCCGATCATCCTTGGAGCTTCAGGCCTGCTTAGGTGGCCTTTTATTCCTTTAGATGCAGGTGATTCACGCCTCTGGGCCTTTGCTCCCACTGGTCGCCCTCTGCCTGGGTTCTGTTTCCACCCCCACTTCCCACCCACTTCTGCTTCTCATTTGACCTGGTGAGTGGAGCCTTCCTTGCCTTCTCCAGATACAGTTAGCTGTTTCTGCCGTCTGCTGTGGTCCAGACCCTACCACTCGTTCCACTATTACACTAATAACAGCACTTGCTCTGCTAGGAAGGGAGAGACTTTTAGTTCAAAAGCAATTCCTCCCTGGTCATTTGTCTGCCCACCTGGTGCCAACAATCCTCCCCTCCCTGTACACACCTGCTGCTCTCCCATCAAGAAGGGGCATCTGCTTTCTGGTCTTGGAACTTGTTGTGATCAACAGAATGTGCTGGAAGAGACAACACGCCAGTTCCAGGCTGGAAAATGTTACCAGTCACTCGCTAGGCTGGCCACTCCCAGTGCCAGTACTGGCTCAGTTCATCCTCACCACTGCCTCATGTCGCAGGTGGGCAAACAAAGGCTTGGAGAAGCTACCTAAGGCCACCCAACTAGCAAAAAGCAGAGGCTGGATTTGAACCCAGGATGCCTGGCTCGTGGGCCTGTGAACTGCACCCCAGGGATCTCCGCAGTACATGAATGGGAGACTCCACCTTTCTTATTGAAATACCAGAACAAATCACAGGCCAGAGGACCTGAGCCACACAGGCATCCGCAACCCGGTCGTGTTCCCCTGGGTGCCCAGCGTGCATTGTCGGGGCACATGGTCCTATTTAATCCTCCCAATGGCCTCAGGGAGCAGGTTCTTACTATTCTGTCCACTTCACAGATTAGGAAATCAAGACCCAGGGAAGCTAACTCATTTGCCCAGAATCACCCAGCTGTGAAGGAGTGGAGCCAGGCTGACCCTAGGACTGAAACCAGTTCCCCAGACCGGTACTCAGTGTACATTTGAATCACCCAGGGAGCTTGTTGAAATGCAGGTTCCGGTTCAGTGGCTCCAGGTGAGGCCTCATATTCCGCAGTTATTATTATTCCTGTTGTGCTGCTGGTGTTTTATTAACTGAAACCGCCTTCAAGGCAGAAACACATGGCTCCCCCACGTTATGCATGTCAGAGGAGAGGCCTAGGAGCTTCTCTGTGATGGTTTGATAGGAGGCAGCAGGGAAGAAGAGCAAGGTGAGACACGGGGGGCTGCCCTTTCCTGCCCACCTACCTGGTCCCACACCTCACATCCTCACATTTCCAGTATTTTCCCTACCACTGAAAAGATTCACACTTCCAGGACTTTTATTACCGTTGTTACAGCCTGAAGCAGGAGCCTCACGAAGTGGTCAAGTAACTGGTCCAAGGACACCCAGCCCCGCACTGTGTCCGGCTCTCCCTGGCCCGGGCAGGAGGAAGCTCACTGGTGCTCACGCCTCCTGGAGTCCTGGGCCACGCTTTCCCTGGGGAGCTGGGAAAGCACACTCAGGAAGTGTGAGGTTTTCATCCCTGCGCCCTTCCATGGACCGCAGCTTCCCTTAGCTCTGAGGTCCCGACTTCTCCTCTCCATGTGGGGTGACCCAGGTGGTCTGTGGCCGGGGAGGCTGAGCCAGCAGAGGGGCCCACACAAGGTGGGGGGCTGTGTCACCACAGGCTGAGAACACACGGACACACAGGCACACGCACACGATTTCCCACGGGAATCTGGCCCGGCTGCTGCCTGGTCCTCCAGCCAGGACCACGCCAACACCAACTTTCTCAGGAAACCTGGATGGGCCGGGGATTCGGGAATTGGCATGAGACAACTGGAGGCCTCCAAGGAGAGAGAGGGGGGAAACCAGTTTGTGGACCGAGTCCGAGGCTGCTGCTGATCCCAGGAGCCCGGTGACCTCTTGTCCCTCCAGAACCCAGGACAGGAGCTGGCTGGAATGGATCCCCAAGTCAGAAACAGCAGAAGGCAGAGAGCCACCAGACTGAGTGACACATCAGAAGGAAGAGACAGAGGACGAGCAGGCTTCATGGAGAAGAGAGGCTGGAATGGGGAGCCACAGGCACCAGGGACCAGGAGAGGACAGAAGGACATAAGCTAGCCATTTCAGCCCCAGCCAAGCCCACAGCTTGACAGGTGGAGAATTCTGGCCTCCAGAGCCCAGAGTAATCAATACCTTCTGAGGACTCAAACCAAACTGGCAAGAGGCTGAGGAATAGGCCACTCATCAATTAAGTGATGATATTCACAGAACTGGGAACACACCACCTACTAAGTGCCTAGTAAGCCCTCAGCTCAGGTGAGCTTCGGCTCTCGTTATTATCCACTGCTTTTAGGGAATGGCAGAGGCCTACACCCAAGCAAATTATGAAATACCCCAAAAAGCCTGCCAGGAACAAGAGCAGGCCAGAGCGTAGGTGGTCAGCTCGGAAGGGTGGGGTGGTAGTCCAGTGGGTTCTGGAACCCAAGGGATGTCCTTCCCACCGCCCTGCAGGATCCCCACCCAGCCCCTTCCTTCTGTCCTGTGCACACCACCGGGCCTGGGAATCTGGCAGCCACTCCCTGGCCGGAGGCAGAGCTTGGGGGCACTTCCTCAGGAAATGAGGCCTCATGGAAACCCAGGCACACCGTGAAGCGCTGGCTTTGCAGGCCCCTGAGGCTCCTTTTCTCTGCCACTGAAAACACGTCATAATCAAAAGCACTCTGAACGCTTCCCCAGATGTCAGCTCAGATCTGCTCTTCATTGTCGAGTAGGCAGAAGAATTCTCCATTGAGCCTATTCTTTCCCACTGGCTCTGTGACGTTCCAATTATCCCAGACTGGTCACCATGCTGGGGGCTTCGTGCGTGTTCTGAAAGGCAAAGTGACTCATCTGAGGGTCTTGGCACAGGTCACAGGCTCAGCACCCACCAAGGACCTGCAAGGGAACCCAGGGGACACACACCCCACATGGGCAGCTCTGACCCACAACTCCTGGCTGGGGCGCACCAGGCATCCCACCCTAGTGGCTGGACTTAGCATCACTGAACAATAAGCTGCCCACCCAGTCAGGGCCAGGTGACTCTGGAGGAGATGTGGAATGGCAAAATGCCCTTCACCATGAATAAGGACAATCTCAGGGTCCACACACCTTCCTCCTACCACCACTACCCGCACCATCATCATCAGCATTTATTAAGTACTTACTGTGCATCAGGCACTGTGTCAGCTGCTTTGTATGAATCAGCTCAAGTCTTTTCATCCTCACAGCTACCCTATGAATTAGGAACTATTGGTATGCCTCTTATGCAGAAGAGAAACAGTGGCACAGAGAGGTTAAGTCACTTGCCCATAGTCACACAGCAGGCTAGCGGTGGAACCAGGATTTTAACTCTGGATGTCTGACTCCAGAGCTCTTCTATTCTACCACATAACTGTAATTACACTCCTTCATGTACACACAGCCCTTTACAGTTCACATCCATGACCCTGTGAGGCAGCGGGTGTGGGGTAACTCTCTGCGGAGGAGCACATGGAGATCCGAGGACTGGTGGGCATCAGAGCTGGGACGCTTCACACCAGCCTAAAGATCCCAGATCCAGAGCTCATGCCAGGCCTTGCTGCCCGGTATCATGGGATGGGTCTTGTGCGGAGTCCAGACCCCCTGTCTTTGAGGACACAGCTGGCAGCCATGGAGCCCAGTCCTTTCCTGATCTCTTAATACCCGAGACACCTGGCCCAAGCACCCATTACCCCAGTCTCCAATTTTTGGCCTGCCCGGCACCCAGTCAGCCCCCAGCACACTGCAGCTGCGGTCTTCTGGAGCGTGTTTCTGCTTGCTTCAGCATCCAGTGGGTTAGAGGCAGAGCTGAGAGAGTGGCTTCTCCCTGCCCCAGTGCCTGAGGAGCTTTCGGGCTGTTAGGAGGATGGGCAGGTGGTGGGAGAGGGGCTACAGGGAGTGTGCCCCACACAATGAGCTTCCAACGGAGGATCTCTTTCACAACATAGCAAAGATCCCAAATACAAGTGCAGGAGAGTTTGCAGTGATTTCAATGTGGTCCAAAGCCAGCAAGCTGGGTGGACAGGGGCAGGAAAACAGGGGAGCAGGATGCAGCAGGCAGTGCAGGAACCTGCCGCAGAACAGGTCAGTAGCACAGGCTTCTGAATGCAGGGCAGTTTGGGGCTAAGGCCCCCTGCCCCTCTCTGCCTGCGGCTAACAGCAGGGACATCTTGGGAGACCCAGCGCCCCCCACACCCAAAGACCTGCAGGGGAGCATATAGTGTGGAAATGAGGGAGAAGGGGGAGGTGGTGACAACCAGGATCCCCTGGGTGGGTGACAACTGGACCCACCGCGGCCCCCCAGCAAGCTACCCATATTTCAAGAGTTTTTCTAACAACACCCTAAATATTTTAAGTAATAATTCACTCATTTCCAGTTTTGACTGGTCGTAACCATCCAGAGTTCTCTGGCCAGCAGGGTGACCCCTGTGTTTTGGGTAACTTGGGTGGCCTGCTGGCTGCTTGTTGAAATATTAAATATAGTTTGAGAACACTTCCTGGCCAGTCTGTGGCTGGATCTGCCTTGTTCAGGGCTATTTCTCCAGGGAACTCGGAACATGAAGGGCTTCAATAAACATTTGTGGAATGAATGAATGAGTGGTCCATCCCCCTGAAGATCTTAGGAGTCATCCAGGGTCTGGAAACTCCAGATTCTTTATTCCTGCCAATATAAGCTCCTCCTCACCTTTAAGGACAGCCCCACCCCTCACCTTGGGGTTCTCAGCAAAATCCACCATCAGGTAACAGCGTCACTCACTCTGCCGTGGCCACAGAGGGGCACACGGGTATACACACACTCGATATGACCGGGTGCACTTGTGCGGGACACACATGCACCAGAAACTGAGGGCAGCCAAACCAAGAGTGGCAGAGCTGCTGCTCCAAATTAAAATCAGGGTATAAAAGGGAAGAGAATTTATCTGCAAAACCACAGAGCCACAGAGGGGTCACTGAAACAGCCTCGAAGCTTGTTTACGAAAATATGCAATTACGTATTAACTGCTCTGTGATAACTGCATTAAGCACTTGTTTTTAAAGTCCTCACCATTAACTGTTTAGAGTAAGAAAGGAAACTGGACAGGGAGGACAGAGAGCAGGATGCAGAGTGCAAGGTCATCAAGTGCATTCTTGTCTCTCAGCCCAGTGCTGAGGACGGCATCAAGCCTCAGTCTTTGCCTCTGAAAAATGGGTGATCGCTCAGGAGATCGTGAGGTTGCCTAAGCAAATGCTTCTGGCCCAGTGCCAGGTACAAAGAAGCCTGCAAACAGGGGTGGTTGAGGTTCTAACAGGAATCATCACCCCCTCTCCATGAACTGCCTGCCTCTGGGATGGCTGACGAAGGCTTGGCTTTCCCGCCAAGTCTCATGGGACCAAGTAACTATTCTTTGGTCAAACTGTTGGCTCATCTACCCACCTCAGGCCCCCCAGGGGCCCAGGAAAAGAGGTTCCCAGAAGGTGCCAGGACTCCGAGAAGGAGCCCCTTCAAAATAACAGCCTTAGCTCACCCTGTGTCTGGCAGTATATCAGTTCTTTAAAAAGAAAAATAAACAACTTTGTCCCTGAGATGAAGTTACTTTATTTTCTTTATTCACATTTCCTGGCTACTCTCCTGGTCTTGCCTGTTTGGGAGGTCCTTCGGAATTACCAACTCATTAGGCCAGAAAGGAGCGAGGAATAAGGCCTTTTTGAGTTTCTGCTGTTTTCCAGGAATCGTGATAGAGTACGTGGAAGATCATAGTGTCCACGCCTCAGTTTCCTCATCTCTCACATGGGAAGAATGAAAGTAATGAGGGTAGTTAGAAAGATTAAATGTCTGCTATAATTATTATTCACAGCTCTCACAACAACAAAAATAATATGCAGGTAAAGGCTCAGAGAGGTTAAGTAACTTGCCCAAGGCCACACAGCTGGTAAACAGCAAAGCTGGGATTCAAACCCAAGCAGCCAGAGTGCCACCCCCCTACACTGCTTCCACCTGTTAAGTGTTCAACCATAGGCTTCCTATTACCCTCCAGAAATCTAAGCCTAAACCAGAGGTGCTGGGATTTTTGCATGATGGATGACCAAGATCACGTAAATACATGCACCTGATCAGAACCAGGGGGATCTTAGGGACCATACTAACAAATGGGGAAATGCCCCGGGGGGTGCCGAGACCTTCAAAGCCAAGTGGTAAATCGAGATTCAAATCTCAGTCTGCTTTTTTCCAAGCCCTCTTGCCTCCAACGACACAAAGAAGATCACTGTCAATCCACTGTGGTTTGGCAGCACCTGGGTCACGAGCTGCCATGTACTAGCTGAGTGCTCCTACTTATCCTCTCCATGCCTCAGTTTCCCCATCTGTAGAGTGGGAATGAAACTGAGCTTACCAGTTTATTGCGAGAAATAACAATCTACGGAAAAGCACCAGCAACGTTCTAAGGGCTCCGTAAAGTTCAGTTCAATCGGGTTTAGGTGTGGGGGCTTCCTTTTGTTCTGTTGCCTTATCCAAGCACAAAAATCCATACCTTGCTGGATGATCACTCCAACATGACGGATTTTTGCCTTAAAAGAAATGCCTTCCCTTGGCAGGGGACTCACAGGCTTTCGATAGAGCAGCGGCTCGAGGCCAGGGCTCACCCCCTCTCGCCTGCCCTTTCCAGCCTTCCTTCTGTTTTCCCTCCTTCCCATCTCACTGCCCCATTTTTCTCACAAGCAAAGACCTTTTCTCTCCAGGCCCACGGCACGAACCCTGCACTTCCGAAGGAAGCAAGCGCTGAATAGATTTAGCAGGTTCTGATAAATGTCACGTTTATTTTGGTGCCAGTGGAGTCACTGCATGTTAATGAAGACCCCACCCCACCCCCACCCTTGCCCCAGATGTTGCTGGTGGGAGGGAGACCGCACATTCTGCTGCCACCTTTGCAAATGAGGCTCCACAAACAGGCGCTGAAAGATGATGCCAGGTTGAGCCTGCCAGGTTGGGCCTGCCAGCTTGCTCCAGGCTCGGGGATGCTGTTTCTGGGGGCTCACTTTGCCAGCCAGGACCTCTCAAGCCTCTTTTCCAAATTCAGTTTCCCCATCCGAAGCTGGTGCAGGCCAATGCTCCCAGCGGGCTGGAGGCTGGGAGCCATGGAGATGCTCAGCCCTGCTTGCTAATTCGGACTGACTCCTGAGTTCCAGGCCCAGGGAGCAGGCTGGGGATGATCAGCTGGGGGAGCCAGCAGCCTGGGAGTAGCTGAAGTGGGTGGCTGAGCTGGCATTTTTCCCACACCAAAGAGTGAGGGCCGCAGATTGGGCTCCTTGTCCCAGAGGCCCCACCCAGGACAGCCTGGCCTGGGAGGGAGGAGGGTGCTGGGAAGGGCAGGGCCACTCGCACAGGCCTTCCTTTCATCCCAGCCTAGAGTGATCAGGGCAGATGACAAAGGACCAGACAGACCTGGCTCCCATCATACCCTCCACCCTCCCACCCGCCCCCTTGGAAGCCACTTCAAACGCCTCCAGGCTGGAGACCCTCAGGAGGTGATGGATTGGCGTCAGGTGGCAGTTCCCTGAGAATGGCTCCCACACACACTGTACAGTCAAATCCACCCTTTCTCTGCATTTTGCTGAGCCTAGGTATTCTCGGGGTTCCTATTGTCTATGGGTTTCATGCCCCCGGAGCTTTTTTTTGCCATAATCACTGACTGAAGGGTGCATGGAGACACGATGGTTGGAGGCAGAGGGAGGGAGTGTGAGAGGAGCAGAGATGTCAGAGGCGGACCCTGGGACAGGGCGCCTCACAGCTCCGTGGGAAACTAGACGTCGTGGCTGGGGTCGTCCAGGATCGGACCCTAGATACGGATTCTAGGGTGAGCAGAGTGTCTAGGAGGCGATCCCAGGAAGCCCCGCAGCGGAGGGGCAGCAGTTAAAGGTGCAGGGCAGAGACAGTTGCATCCACGGGAACTCTGGGGGCTGGTGTAGAGCATGCGCTTCTAAGTTATTCCACCTGAAGAACAAAGGAGCCTGGCACTTGCACCCAGCTCCCACCCATCACGGGCTGAGGGTCCCTCCTCAGGCATCAGCTCCACCCTCAGGCAATCTGTAAAAACGTCTGCAGGTGGCCAGGACACCAGTTATTTTGTTCATCTTAGAAGGGGAGGCAAAGAGCATGGTCCACTAATCATATGGTCAGGCAGCTGCTTTCAAATGAGAATTATTTATCTTCTAAGACCCTGACTTGCAGTGATCTTCTCCCTAAAACTATTCACTGCTTACCCTGTCCCAGAAGAAATCACTGTTCCCATAACATCTTGTCTACACTTCAGTCTGGACAGCTGCCGTGGTGCTTTGGGATAACCCAGTCTCTTCTGATACTCTGGGAGCCGCACGTGAAGCACCTTGCTCTCCCTTCCGCCTTGTATCACCCGGAGCTAGCACTGTGCATGAGACACAGAAATGCTTTACTGAACTGCACTGAGCGACAAAGTAAAATTGTCCTCCGGGATCATACCAGAGGAAGGGTTAGCCTAGCTCTTAAAGCATGAGGTGAAAAAAGACCGTCCGTCGATGCAGAAAGAGCCTTCCAGGTAGAAGGAGCCAGTTGCGCAAAGGCAGGAAGGTTGGTTTTGAGGGCATCCCAAGTAACTGTGTGTGTGCCAGTGGGGAGAGGCGAGAGATGAAGCTGGACAGGCGAGCAGGGGCCAGATGGACGGCGTCGATCTCTAGGCCGAGGAATGACGTGGCCGTAAAGCCGACAGAGGGCTTTCCCAGAGCGTCACTAGGACCAGGTGAGCCATCAGACTCTGGGTGGGAGAGGATGCTTGTAGCCGGAACAAAGTTACCGGAGCTCAGAAGAATCGACACAGTGCTGGAATCCTGAGCAGATGACAAGACCGCAGCCAGAAGCTTCTGTGATGACTGACCCCTGCAGGGGCACAGGGTGGACAAACCTCCTGGAGAGCCACATTGCAGAAGGAGAGGGTGCCGATTAGAACAATTCCGTGGTCACTCGGTGCTCTCAAAAGGAACTAGGGACCAAAGGAGCACCAGGGCCAATGAAACGGAATCTCTTAAAGGAGGACATCAGCGCTTCCAGTCACCGAAAAGGAAGGCAAAGGGCCCAGGGCAGACTTGTCCCCGAATTCGGTATCCACAAATGGCAAAGTCAAATCAGGAGTACAGGGAGATACTAATTTTTTTTTAAACAACAATGCATTCACTTTCTTTTTCTGACAAGTGATGCATGGTCGTTGTGGAAGATTTGGAATATACAAAAAACACATCAAAGAAAATTGAAATCACATATAATTCCACCGGTAGATTTTCTTCTATTCTTTTTTTAATCACTATATTCAACATATAAATTCCCCCTAAAATTAGGATTATGATACAGGCACAGTTTTATTGGCTTCTTTGGCCATTGAACAATGTATCGCAAACACTTCATCCATGCCAGTAATTATGAGTCTATCCTAATTTAATAGTTGCACAGTTTCCATTACATAGGCCCTCTATTGGATTTGTTCAATCCCCTATTGCTGGACATGTAGATTATTTCTAATTTGTCACTGCTCTCTCCAACCACACAGTGAACATTCTTCTACAAACAACTGCTCCTTAGGATAAATTTCTGAAAGCAAGGTCACTGGGTCAGAGCATGTGATCATTCCAAGGGTTTATGCTTGGAAACTGGCCTCCAGGACACTCCCACCCTCAGGAAGCAGACAGCCTAGGCCTGTGCTGTTCAACATGGTGGCCCCCAGCCCTAGGCATCCCTCACACTTAAATCAATGAAACTGCAACCCAATTCAAAATTCAGTTCCTCAGACTCACCGGCCATGTCTCAAGGGCTCAGTAACCAAATGGGTTGGTGGTGACCGTGTTGGACAGCACAGACGCGGAACATTTCTCCCACTGCAGAAAGTTCTGTCGGACGGCACTGCTCTAGACCAGGCAGAGGACCAAAGACAATTCGTGACATAAGCCAGTCAAATGTTAGGTGGTGATACAAGCCAGAGAAAAAGATAAAGCATAGTAAAAGGGGGAGGCTGGGAATTCTGGGGTTGGGGGGGGGTTAGCCATTTGGATAAGTGACAGACGGGAAGAGAAGAAGCAAACCTTGTAGATCACCTGAGGGAAGATGCATCCGGGCAAAGGGAACAGAAGGTGCAAAGGCCCTGAGGTCATAGTGTGGCTGGCGGGTCCAAAAAAAAGCAAGGACACTAGAATGGTCGGAGTAGAGTGAGAAGGCTGAGAAGAGATGGTGGATGAGATCACATAGGTAACCCTGCAAGATCAGGTAGGGCCTTATAAAGTTGCAAGGAGGACTCTGGCTTTTACTCGCGTGAAGTAGAAAACCGCTGCAGGAATTTGAGTAGAAGGAAGAAATAAATGATCTGACTGACATTTTTTAAAACCATTTTGTTCACTTGAGGCTAGATTGGCAGGGTCGGGGGAGGAGGGGTTGGAGGCATGGGGGACAAGAGAGCAGAAGCTAGGGGACCAGCGAGGGGAGTAAGACAGTCACCGGGGGGAGCCATGTGGTAGCTGGAGCCCAGGTGATGGAGGCGGTGAAAAGTGACAGCCTTCCGCATGCAGCCAGAGAAGGGAGCCCACAGACTTGCAGGTACCACTGCAAACTATTCAAAATGCTACAGAGAAAAAGCACAGGGCTGTTGCATGTCACCAGTGAATCTGGAGAAGCAGCCTCTTTAAGAAAGTGAACGCGGAGCCAAGATGGGAGATCGGAGTAGGATTTAATTCGGTGAAAATTTTCCAGATTCCTTGCCCAGTCATCTACAGCCTCCTGATAACAAGAAGGGGGAAGTGAGTGGGGGTGGTTTCCTCCTGGGAAAAGGAGAAACTTTGTTGCAAAGAGCTGGAAACAGCCCAAAGAGCTATGTTTTGTTACCTATGTATCTGCAACCCGAACAGCTGTTTGTCATAGATCAGTTAGTGGGTAGATCACGTCAGCTGGATCCTGAGCATAGACAATGACGGTGCGGATAATGGGGCCGCAACGCTGCCAGGCACTCATCAGGACTCCACAATGACTCTGCGGTGCCGACTGAAGAGCGAGCATTTGGACTTATTACTCAAGGCTCATCTCTGCAATTAGATGATTGCATAACCTTAATATGATCAATCTTGCCGGATGTGAATTGTGCAGCTGTAACCGCAAAATAAGGTGGCATTTCTGTTTTCTTGTTGAACGCAAACATTATATATGCGCAAGTCATAATTTTATAACAGCCGCTTGTGGCAAGAAAGAGCTTTGTCAGTTAGAAGATGCAGTTGAGAAAAAAATATCCATGTGTGCGTTTGTCTGTGTGCAGCAGAAGTGCTTAAAGAGACAGTCGTCATGTCAGGCTTCGCCTTGGGAAATACTGCTTTGCTGGTTTTGCTTCTCCTCTGCTTTCCTTTGCACACACCACATTTGAGGCCAGGAAGTTGGAAAACCTGGAGCCCCTCTGGAGCCCTCCCGGGACAACACAGCTTTGCTCTGACACAT
Organism: Anoura caudifer; assembly: GCA_004027475.1. Classification (NCBI taxonomy): domain Eukaryota; kingdom Metazoa; phylum Chordata; class Mammalia; order Chiroptera; family Phyllostomidae; genus Anoura; species Anoura caudifer. The sequence goes on from PVKU01001435.1 coordinate 53,460, forward strand.
TGAGAGTCACAGGGAATCAGCTGGATATTCATCAGAAATTGCAAACCACACCCCGTTCATCAAGCTCCATTGTTCAGTAGGGCTGTGAGCTGCGACTCAGGCTCTTCTCATTCGAGATCCTTGCAGCAATCTTAGCCCACCCCCCAAGGCCCAGCCTGAGGGACTCCAGGGACACCGCCCTCAAATGCCCTCTCTCCCCCACAGGCTCGGGGTGCCTTGAAGGAGCTGTGACAAATGGGAAGAGCAATGATCTTGTCAAAGTAATATACATGGAACCAGAGCTGCCACACCATGTCCTAGGCCTCAAATCTTCGGAATATTAAAATGGGGCAAAGGAACCTTTGGACTGGGCCTACGAGGACACTGTGCCCCAAAGTACAGTTTGCAGAGGTAAGAAAGCGGTCATTTTGACTGCTGGCCCGGGATCTACTGCACCAAAAACTGAAAACATTGCTGAGAACTGACACGGCCGAGTGACGTTATCTGCGCCAGCTGAAAGGCCTTCCTTCTGGCGAGGCGCTTGCTCCCCTTCCCTTTATCTTGTAACTACTCGCTGCTCTGTCTCCAAGTCCGAACGCCATTTGGGCTTCTGCCTGGATCAGTGCGTCCTTTACAGCTATTCTTATTGATCTCAGGAAATGCTTGTTGCTGCTCACTTTGAAAGGCCTTTTTATTTTTAAGTTAACATATTTAAGACTAAAGCTGGATGATGGGATGTCAGGAGATGAAACCTGGTGGCCAAATAAGTGAGTGAGTGTGTGTGTGTGTGTGTGTGTGTGTGTGTCTGTGTGTATGAGAGAGAGAGAGACAGACAGATAGACAGACAGACAGACAGAGACAGAGACAGAGACAGAGACAGAGAGACTGAACAACAGCCTCTGACCCGGACAGTGACTTCATGGTTGACGTCTCAGGCTGAGTTTGGGGAGGCAGACACCGAGGTAAAGATGAGTGTGCAGGGGGTACATTAGGGAGTGCTCTTGGCACCAGTGCCTATGGGGAAGGGAAGGCAGCAGGAGGGGCCGGAGGGAGCGATGGGCTGCACTGCACCTTGTTTTGTGGCTTCAGCTGACCCCAAGGGAGCTCTAAAGCCAGGACAAGCTTTCAGAGCTGTTCCAAGTCGGGGCAAAGGGATGATGACTTTGCACCCTGCACTGACCAGTCACTGGGGCTGGCTGCCCTGGGAAGGGGTGTGACCTTGAATGAGGCAGCCCGCTTTGGCCAGGGTAGTTCCTGAAGAGCGCTGACAGCTCAGGGCTGGCAGCTGACCACCTCCCCAGCAGTGGGCGTGCCATTCCTTCAGTCCTGAATGGGGGTCTGTCTGGGCAGTGCCAGAGAGCCTCGCCAACACCAAGTGAAGAATTGAGAGTAACGAGAACTAAAATTAGGTGAAAGCCAGACACTGTGCTGAGGTGAGAAAGCATCAGGTGCAGGCCAGGAAGTAGGTGTTTCAGCTGGTTTTCAAGACAGAGGCAGGCTCAGGTTGGGTCCCTCAATTTCAAGCCCCAGGTCCCCCAAAACAACCGTCTGTTTTAGAACCGTGCCAAATGGCCAAGCTGGGTGAAAGCGAAAGTCTAGGGGGCAGGCCCCTGAGTAGAAGGGCCCCTCACACCAGCACGATCACCAGAAAGCTCACATTCGCAGAGCGCCCAGCACATGCAGAGCCCTGTGCTGAGCACTGAAGAGCTGCCCCACGGATCTCCAAGACAGGCTCAAGAGCCAGACAGCTCAAAGCGGGCCACTGCAGGCGGAGGTATGGACAGGCTCCCCACAGTCAGCGGGTCCCCAGCCTCCACCTCCAGCCCCATACCTCCCTCCTGAGCTCCAGATCCCCGGTTCGCTTCCCTGACGGACACCTTTGCTTGGACATCCACAGGACACTCAAACTCACATGTCCTGAACCGCCCTTGTCTTTCACCTTCAAACCTGTCCCAAACTTCACTTAATGACACAGAGGCCACCCAGCTGAACAGGGCAGGACACATCGTCCTTGACTACTGGCTCCTCATCGCACCCCCACATCCAACAGGGCCTGTGGGTTCTACACCCTTCGTAAGTCTGGAATCCCTGCGCCTCTCTCCGTGACTTCACCGGACCTTAAGCCCCGCTTACCCCCAGAAAGCCAGTCTCTTTGACAAGTCTTCAAACTTGCCCCTTCCGATACCTTCTCTTTGTACACACACAGGATCTTTCTGAAACGTGAATCTCCTCTACTCAACCCTTCTACATCTGCCCCTTGTCTTCAGGATACAGTCTGCATGTCTCTTCTCTCTCCCTCTCTCTCCTGCACGCACCCACCTACACATGCATTTGCACTCCACATCTGTGCTCTCCAATGAGGTAGCCACACATAACTATTGGATACTTGGAAATGTCCCTAATCCAAATTGAGAAGTGTCAAATATACACCAGATTTTTAGCACTGAGCGTGAAAAGAAAGAATCTAAAATACCTCACTGGTAAGTTCATATTAACTACATGTTCCAATGTTGATTAATGTCAATATCTGGTTAATTAATTAGCTTCACCTGTTTCTCCTCACTTTTTAAATGTGGCTACCAGAAAATTTCAAATTACGTGTGTGGCCTGCATTCTGAGTCCATTAGACAGAGCTTCTCTGGTCCCTCAGGATGGAAGGACACCCTCCCATCCCACCAATGCCTAGGGGTTTTCTTAGCTCAGGCGTCAGGAAACACATCCTAAGAATTCAAACTGGCCTAAAATAAAGAAAATGATCATTGCAGAGCGTAGCCTCTGTCTGTAAGAAGTAGTTAAGAAGTAGCCACCAGGGAGACCTTTGTTTTTTAGGTACAAGGAAGCCCTGAGCTGGCTCAAGGTAGAAGAACCAAGAGTTCTGCATAAAAATGCCAAGGACTCTGTCCACACTTTGAGCCGGAAGCTGAGCGGGGTGTGCCACAAGGAGGGCACACCCAGCCAGTTCGCCCTCGGAGAATGCGTTATTCGGGTGGGTGGGTGTTTGGTGGGTGTGGGTTCCGACTGCATGGGGGGGGGCAGGGGATCAACCCCCACGGGTCAGAGGGCTGGGGCTGTCCAGACATGGGGGGTGGCCAACGCAGGGCTCCAGAGAGGGTGGAAGAGAGTGGCTCTTCCTCCAAGAGAGAAGGAAGAACGAACCTTGAGAAAGAGACCAAGGCTCAGAAATCCCTTCCAAGTCCTTTCAATTGTTGGCATTCTTGCTGGGACCCTCGGAACAGTCACCCCTCACAGAGTTTTGAATATTTCCTCCCGAGTTGTCATTTCCATCAGGTACCATCAACAATACAATAATGTCTGCCACACTCTGATAGAATTGCACGGTGGGAACGGGCAGGGGAAGCCGGAAAGGGAAGTGTGGTCTACCTGTCATGATGCTCCAAGGAGCAGCCTCACATTGAGGGGGGTGGACTTCCCAGGACTCTAGTGATGAGCAGGGATCCACGGTAGTGCTGGGAGCAGCCAGGAGGAGCACTGAGTGGGGAGCTACAAACTGATGGGAGGCTCAGGGGCAGCTGAGAAACACCCGTGCTTCCCCAGTCTGCCCCAGAGGAAGATGATCTTGGGTGGGAGACTTGCCCTTACCCCATCCAGCTCCCCCTTCTTCCTGAGCTGTGCTTCTCTCCCTGGCCACTGCCTCCCTCACTTATCCTCAGGACTGAATTCAGGCATCACCTCCTCCAGGAAGTCTTCACAGATTGCCCTCAGTCTGGGCAAGTTGTTCTTCCTCAATCTTCCCATAACACCCACTCATGACTCCATTGTCACCATCTGTCTATTTAATTCAACTCCTCAGCAGTGGGCACATTCAGGGCAGGAAGCTCCTGTGATTTGTCTTTGTCATCCCAGAGCTCAGCTCAGGTTCTAACACACAGTGGGTGCTCGGCGGACACTTGCAGAATAAATGAATAGTATTGGACAGATCTTGGATATGAAAGAAATGGCCTATAACTCTTCAAGCCCCATCTGAAGCTCAACTCACTTCTGGCTCCAAGAAACTTTTGATTTGCAGCTTGACCATCTACAGTTTCTAGAAATAACCCCTGTTCTCTCCAAAGCTCTAGGATGAGAGCATGTGATGGGACATTCAGAGGTCCTCTGATGAGAGAGTTTTTCCTAATTCTCCCATCATCTAAACAAACTGGGATCCTGATTGAGAGAAGAGTCATTTTTACAAAGCCTAGGAAAAATGGCTTTTAATATCAGTTTTTAAGAAAGAAAGTATGGCCCCTATAAACTGTTAAACTTCACTTTATTGACCATAAATCTGTATTTTGCTCAATGCAAAAGTTTTTCATCTTGTACAGAAAAGTGCTGAAACAGCGACAACTGCTGAAAACAAGAAGTTTTCTCTTACGGACAATTTATATGAAAAAGTTATTGGATTTCTGGTTAGCGAGGCCAGGCCAGGCATCTCACAGCTCCCCCCAACTCAGGGCCAGGCCAGTGGGTACAAGACGAGACCCATTGCTGATCAATGTCAAGAAAAAATTAACCAATTGTAAGTCTATTAAGTTGTGGGCACCAGGGATTTCAAAGCCCAGAGCAAAGATATGCTTCTCCCTGAGGACATTAAAGTGAGGCTGTCTTTGCTGAAAATGCAGCCAGCCTTTCTGCCAAAGGAAGGGAGGGAAGAGCTGACTCCAGGGAGTGTCTACTAGCTACTAGGTGCTTTCGCAATTCCTGTCTCCTTGAATCCTTGGAAGGACTCCAGGAGGTTGGCTTTACAAGCGACCAAGTGGAAAACTAGAGAGGCTAAATAATTTATTTAAACACTCCCAGCCAGGAAGTTGCTAATTTTCTTTGAGCCTCAGTTTCCCCATCCGCACAAAGTTGTTGCTCAGGAAATGTTAGCTTCCTTCCTGAAGTCAGGGATTTGAAGCCAAGCCAGGCTGGCTCTAAGACCCAGGCTTTCTCCGCTGCAGAAACTACTTTCTCATCAGTCTCCCTGAAACCAGTTTCCTTAAGGAAGTGGATTGTTGGACCCCCTGTGTGTACATGGGCAAAGGAACAATACCCTACACAAAGAAAGTCAGCACCACAGAAAGTTGTGCATTTTGACAAGGAGCTGGCAAGATCCTTCGAAGTACCTCCTCTCACTGCTTCAAGTGCCAGGAATTCTACCATTAGAGCTACACATTTTTGAATTCAGGCATTGTCCCATGTCAAAATGAAAAGACTCCTCGTTGAGTTAACCTATTTTTAAAAAATCCGTAATACCGGAACTAGACAGGGTCCTCAGAATCGTCTAGCGCAAGATCAGTGGTGTCTGCCTGGAGGGCTGTGTTGAGAAAGATCCTGAGGTAGGATCTGGGGTCAGCAGCAAAGAGTGTAGCATGCCATCAGTACCAGCCACTTTCAGGCAGGAAAGCTTCTTCAGTGGTCTTCAAACCTTCGGCCTCCCCTTTCCCCTGAGCCCCTTCAAATTATCCCCCCAATAACACTGCCAAAGTGATCCTTCTAACACAGAGGTATCAATCCTTCAATTCACTGCCCTTCAGTTTCCCAGTAACACAAAACACAGAGCCCTTCATGAGCCTCTCCTGCTTCTCTCTCCAGTTGCGTCTCCCATCGCTTCCCTCCCGCATTCAGCCCCAGCAGTGCTGCGCCACTTGTATTTCCCCAAGACACTCCGTGTTTTCTCACACCACCACGCTCTTCACACTAATCTACGTAGAACAGCTTCCCTCAGCCTGCCCAGACAGCAAACTCCTACTCATCTCTCAAAACCTCAGAGTGAACCCCTGAAGCCTTCCTTGGCACCCCCAGTAGACTTACATGCTCCTACTCCAGTGCTCGCCCTGCACCTGTTAGAGCCTCCCGTTAAGCCCTTATTGCCTTGCCATGAGCCTCGTAAGGACAGGAACACACAGCTTCGATCCTAACATGGTCAACAGACAATGCATTTTGAGGGTGTCAACAATTGAATAACTTTCTTTTCCCAATGTGCATGCTTGTTCATCACCCTTTGAAACCAGGGTAGCTATTAGCCAAACCCTTTCAAACAGACCCATCAAAGATGGCGGTGAGGGCAGACATGGCTCTCCTCTGCACACAACCACAGCAAAAGTACACCTGAAATACAAAACACTCATCGCTCAGAACCGACAGAAATCAAGTTGAATGGAAGTCTGACAACTATGGGGTTAAGGAAACCACATCCACCCAGACTGGTAGGAGGGGCACCGGCACACAGAATGGGCTGGTTTCACATCCACATCCACGTGTGGTAGATAAAAATTCAGGGGGAATATCTCAGGAGCAAGGAGCCCCAGCCCCACATCAGGCCCCCAGCCCAGGATTCCGGTGCCAGGAAGATAAGTCCCCACAACTTCTGGCTGCAAAAACCAGCAGGGATTGAGTCAGTGGAAGAAACTGATGAAGCCTCAAGCAGTTCCTCTTAAAGAACCCACACATGGACTCACCTACTCAGACTCACTTCCTCTGAGCTCTGGCACTGAAGAGGCAGCTCAAGGGGCACCAGTGGCATGCAGGGGGAGACTGAGGTGTCTGGCATCAAGGCAAAGAGAGGCCATTGTCCCTTTTCTGGGCCCTCTCCCCACAAAGCCCACAGACTAGTGCTGTATCTAAGATTCCATCAACCTGGCTAACATGGTTTGATCCCCAAAGATTCTGCCCCACCCAACTTATGGGCCCACCCAAGCTGCTTTTCCATATGAATGGCAGGCCTTGGCTCATGCTTCACAACTTCCTAAATCCTCTCAAACAAGCAGCAGCTAGCCCCTGTGAGCCCCAGGCCCGGAACTAGCAACCTAGATTCATAACTTGGCTTCGCCTGGAAATCTCCAAGCCCAGCACAAGCAGCAGCCATTTCAGATTGCTTTACAGCTCAGGCAGGGTGCCACAGGCAGAACAAAGGTGGGGTTGATCTTGTCCTGCACCACCCAGGAAACCCCAGGGCCTGTGCACCCAGTGGACAGCTACAGACCACGTCAGAGCACAACCACCCTGCTCCTGCCCAGCTGATCCTCCACGGAGGGCAGAGGTTGGTTGTAAGTGGTCACAGACAGTCCTTACAGCTGACCAACCTGGGTAAACCCCTCCCACTGATCTGCCAGTAGCAATCAAGGCTCAACTATGAGAGGAGGGGGTACTCAGCCCACACGAAGGGTGCAACTCAAATACCCAGCTTGGGTGACAGGGGAGGCTGAGCTACTGGACCCTGCAAGACACCTACTACATTAGATCACACTACAAAGACACGGAGTCAAAGCAGCTCTATCCAACACATAGAAACAAACACAGGGAGGCTGCCAAAATGAGGAGACAAAGAAACATAGCCCAAATGAAAGAACAGATCAAAACTCCAGAAAAAGAACTAAATGAAATGGAGATAAGCAATTTACCAGATGCAGAGTTCAAAACACTGGTTATAAGGATTCTCAAGGAACTTAGAGAGGACCTCAGCAGCATAAAAAAGATCCAGCCAGAAATGAAGGATTCACTAATTGAAATAAAGAACAATTTACAGGGAAACAGCTGTAGAGTGGATGAAGCTAAGAATTAAATCAATGATTTGGAACATAACAAAAAAACAAAAAATCAGAACAACAAGAAGAAAAAAGAATCCAAAAATAATGAGGACAGTAAGCAGCCTCTGGAACAACTTCAAGAGCTCCAACATTCACCTCAGAGGGATGCCAGAAGGAGAAGAGAAAAAGCAAGAAATTGGAAATCTATTTGAAAAAATAATGAAAGAAAACTTTCCTAATCTGGTGAAGGAAATAGACATGCAAGCCCAGGAAGCACAGAGAGTCCCAAACAAGATGGATGCAAGAAAGCCCACCCCAAGACACTTCATAATTAAGATGCCAAAGATTAAAGATGAAGAGATGGGAGGGGGGATGTGGAAGAATGGGTGAGCAGTGAGGGGATTAAGAAGTACAAATAGGTAGTTACAGAGTAGCCATGGAGATGTAAAGTACAGTATAAGAAATGGAGTAGCCAAAGAACTTACACCCATGACCCGTGGAAATGAAGAAGGGTGGGAGGATTGCCTGAGGGTGTGGGGGTACTGGGTGAAGGGGAGCAAAGGGGGAAAATCAGGACAACTGTAATAGCGTAATCAATAAAATAATAATAATAATAATAATACACCAGACATGTCATTCTGCTGACAAATGTTTACTGAGATACTGCAAGGTACAAGGAGCAATGGAAACAAACACAGTCTCTGCCCTTGTGACAGCTGATATGGGAGACAGAAAAATATACATATAATTATAGAATGAGAAAGATGTGGTGAGGATGAACACTGCAGTGATGGTAGGAAGGGGTGGACCACATAGTAGAAGTTTTGGAGAAGATCAGACCTACAGGATGAGAAGGAGCCAGATGTGGAAATCAGGGGAAGGGATCCTTAGGCGCACAGAATCCTAGGCACACAGAACAGATGGGTGAAGTTTTCAAGGCAGTAGAGAGCTTCTTGTGCCTAGAACTGAAAAGTGACCACGGAGGCTAGAGTGGTGTGCAGGAAGGAAAGAGGAACTTGGGATAAGGCTGGAGAGGGAAGCAGAGGCTCAACCTTGTAAGGCCTTGGCAACATGAGAAGTTGGATTTTGTGCTGAGGGCAACAGGGAGCCTGGGGAGGGGTGGGAGCAATAAAGGGACAAGATCTGATTTACTTTTGAAAGAGATCACTCTGGCTCCTTCGTAGTGAATGGCTCATTGGGAGACCACTGCAGCCATCAGGGTAAGAGATGATGCTGGCGTGGCCGTGGATGAGGGGAAGAAGTTGATGAATTTGGAGCATAGTTGGGAGGGAAAGGCAATAGGACATGATGTCAGCTCCATACTCCTCTGGCTCCCATTCAAACTGAATCAGCACAAAAGTCCTCAACACAATCCTTCCTCATCAGACACTATTCTCCAGTTGCTCCTCTGGTCCTCTGACTTTGGTTGAGACAATTTTCTCCATTCCAGAAAAAGAAAAGTGGCTGGAAGCATCCAACACGCTCAGCCTGATGTGTAAGAACACAGGAATGAAGGTCACTTGTTAGCTGGAATCCCTTGAGCCCCTTGAATCCCCGGGATAAAGCTGACACAATTCCAGAGTGAGCCCAAAGAGCAATGGTCATATACAAAATAGAAAGTGTCCCCCTTTCTAATCATGCTTTGCTAAGAGCTGAACTCAAATGCTAAAACTGGTGGTATTGGGGAGTACAGGCTTTTAAAACCTAAAGAGAACGCAGAAAAAATTTAAAGGGCAAAGGAATGTGACCGCATTTGGGTAGGCCTGCTTCTTTCTCAAGGTATTAAGGAGAAACAATATGAAAAAAAGATCTTTAGATCTAGTTTTTTCGTCGGGTGTGAGTCCAGAGGTGTTTGTTTCATCATTGCGTGTTATAACTTGGGTATAACATATATTTATTTGTATGTATCAAATGTTACATTGCAAAAAGGAAGGAAGGTAACTTCTTCAGGGGGGAAAAAGTGAAACTACGTCCATCTGCTCAATACCCAATGAGCAAATAAGGTACAAGCTGGAGCAAAACTGTTGGCAGCTTTGAGTTAATGAGCTGAGCCCTAGGAGGCAGGTCAAAACAAAGATTTAGATGCAAATCCCAGGTTTCTGTATTCATTGGGTAAACACTAGCTAATGGATGCCCTGTGCTAGGTGCTGCTCTCAGAGCTGCCCTTGAAGAGCTCACAGGCCGGTGGGGGAGGAGACAGAGACTGTCACTGGTGGTAAGTGCTGATTAACGCCTGTTCAAAGCCAACCAGAGGGATTAGGGAAGGTTTCCCAGAGCAGATGACAAAAGCAGGGCTATCACCAAATGAACAGAAGCATTTCAAGTGAGCAAAACGCTGGAGAGCTGGTGCCAGCTAGTACCACGGAGAGAGCCAGTATGTGTTTCTCTTCCCAACTCCACTTTAGGCATCACACTAATAACTTAAATCAACCATAGTGGGAGTATTTACACCATGAAAACTGGCAAATACTACAAGTCAGGGTGTGTGTGTGTGTGTGTGTGTGTGTGTGTGTGTGTGTGTGTGTTTCAGGACACCACTGGGGGTTAGCATTAATAGGCCTGGGAAGACTTGTGCCGTGCAAAGCGTGGGGGTATTGGGGAAGGTGAGGATAAAGTCAAAGGCCACGGGAGTACGTTCCCAGGGCTGAGAGAGGAAAACCCACGGAACATTTCCAGGCGGCACAGACAGGCCACCGTATTGTGTCAGCCTGAATCAGAACAGCCCACCTGACTGGAGGGAAAGCTGTGAGCCCAGGAGGTCAGGACACGGGACTGAGGAGGCACATGGCAGACTCTGGCAAGGCCCCAAAGTTTCCCGTCAACACCTAACGCTCCCAAGTTCATCAAAAGCCTCTTCAATATGTCACCCGAGTGGACCGTCTTCTCCCCTGTCCCTTCTCTTCATTCAGTCCCCAGCCCACTTTCTTGGCACCTTGAACTCTTCCCCAAATCTGGTCTTCTCTTTAGAACAAAAATGGGAGGGGTGGGAGAGGGTAGTAGCATCACTTTCCTTGAGGACAGGGCATGAACTGTGCCCCCTCTGGCCCTTGGCCCCCAAAGTCACCAAGCCAGGAGGTTGTCTGCAGCTTCGCTCACACCCATGTCCAGGTGTGCCTGGACCATGTCACCAGATTGGCCGTGTCAGTGGAGATACGGGTTTTACCTCCGCAAGAACGACCATTTTCTCCTACGAAGCCTGGGAGGTGGGCTGGCACCCTCCATGTGTCCTGACAGCCCGGCTGGCCCGTAAGGGGAGTGCACGGACTGAAATTTCACTTTCTCAGAAACAGCAGATTCAGCAGCTGTGGCTGCTACAGGAGACACGGATCTGTGCCGGCTTGATTTCTCCTGGCCGTTATCACCATACAAAGAGCAGGAGCAGGAGCTATTACACCCTGTCCGGCGGCCAAGGACTCACCTCGTCTGGGGTTGGTGAAATGATACCCTAGCCTCCAGGGTGGCTCAGACACCTTCTTCCCCCGACACTCACATTGCTGGGATCCTCGCTGCCCTGCCTCCACAAAGCTGCTCCCGGCCAGGACAGACCTGGTCCTGGGCATCCAGAGAACCAAGTCCCTTTCAGAAACTGAGCAAGGTTTTGACCCCACGGAGAAAGCTGTAGCAGGGACCAATGTGTTTAGAGACAAAAGCCCTCACCTTCGCAGTAGCCTGAGCTTTAAGGACACCCCTGGGGAGTGTGAGCAGCTGCTGGGAAGGAGGTGGCTGAGCGAGCTGGAGAAGAATGGCTGCCTTGGGAGGGAGGTCCTGGCTCAAACTTAGAATTCTTGTGTTGTATTAAAACTCCAAGGCTCCAGCCTGAGCTGACCCAGAACCTCCCAGACCCTCCATGGCCCAGCTGGGACCCTGAGGCCAGATGATAGGGGCTGGGTAATCCGGGACATGGGCAGGAAGCAGGTGCCACTGGACACCATCTATCCACAGCTGATCTCCTGCCCCTGGGACTCCCATCAGTCTGGGGGTGAGAAGGGAGTCCCAGAGGCCGCTTCCTTCTGGTTCCTATTATTGAGCTCCCTGGTCACCTTTGCCCTGGCCCCTCTGCACTGGTGTAATCTGTCCTTCCCCTGTGTCCTCACCTGTGTCCTTCCTTCACAGCCTGAGAAAGGACCCTCAGCTCACCTGGGGCTAGGACATCCTTTTTATATGCCCAAGCCAGAATCCACAGGGTCCGTTTCTTCAGCCCACTTACCAAGTCCCCCAGAAAGTCCTAGATGTCTCCTTCCTTCATTCCTCTGACAATATCACCCTGAATGCCCGATTTGTACAGCCCTGTGCTCAGCTCTGAAGGTAAACACTGACCAGCCCCGCCTCTGCCCTCTGCCGGCTCTTGAACTCACAGAGAAAGGAGATAAGCATAAAAACAGTGGCAACGACGAGGCAGTGATGAACATTTTTTGAGCACCCACTACGAGCCAGACCTTGTCAAACGGGCCCTACGATAAACTTGGAGGTGTGCTCCTCATGGTCTCCCAGAGGTCCACAGCAATGTCATGCCCCAGTTACCCCAAGCAACAGCCTGCCCATTAACATACCTTGCACTGACTTCCTTTCCTTCCCTAGCTCACTCACAACTGCTGGCCTGTGCTTCCTGGGATCACCTCCCGAGGAGACCACTCACACCTGAGTCCTCCTTTCCAGATCTGCCTGGGATGAGCCCCACCTAAAGCAGCATTCAAAGCTATTGCCACGTCCCAGTCCTCAGCCACAAGCTCCTGCTTGGACCATCCCCTCCCCCAGGAGCCCTCAGCCTCAGCTGGCTACATCCTCCTCCTCAAACACGTCAAGGGCACTGCCCCAACCTCAGCCTGGAACCTCCATCCCAACCCCTCCCCATGCTGCCCCCAAATGCTGTTCAAAAGCATTCTTTACTTCCAGGAAGGCAAATCTGAGCTCTCTGGTCCACAAAGCTGTTCCAGCCTCTCCTGTCCTGGAGCAGTAATGTGGGGGTTGGGGGGGGGGCGGTGTTCATTCATTGCCTCTCCTCCTCTCCTGCAGGCAGAGGAGAACCCCTGCCTGGGACAAATGGGTCCCAAACCTGTGTTGTATAAATTGAGGAAAGGCATGGGGGTCGGGGATTGAAAAATGCTGGGAAACACTTGATTTCTTTACTTCTGAAATCCTTTCTCAAGGGAGAGAAGAGGATGGATTCAGGAGAGAGTGGGAAGTGGCAAGTGGCAGCAAGGGCTCAATTTGAGAGAGCTGGGAGTGGTGTGGGGTCTGGGGAGAGGGTTAAGGGAGGGAGGGAGGGAGGGAGGGAGGGAGAGGGAGAAGAGAGGAGAGGAGAAAGAGGAGAGGGAGAAGAAGTCAGGGACTTAGTCTCAGCCCGAAATGATTGGCTGTTGGGGAGAAAATAAATAATTCTTCCCTTTGAGTTTCAAGTTTTGCCATTTGTGAAACAAACCTTTCTTTGCTATTTTCTTCCGACTTCCATCAAAAGATTCATGCTATTTGTGGCTATTGGCAAGACCACGACCATAAAACAGGTCAGCTTCATGCTGTACCACACCTTCAAATCTAAAATGGAAGTGTACGTCTCTATTTTAACCCAGAAACAGAGGTTCCCATTTGGTCCTTTCCTCAGCAACTCATGACTTAACTGTCCGGCTGCTGGAAAAGGACACCCTGGGCCCATGTCCATGCTTCTCAGGCCAGAATCAGTGGCAACGCCCCTGCCCACCCGGCCCTATGGTCCCAGCCCTCTCCCACCCGACCCTGAGTCTGACAAGCCACCCTAATGGATTGACCGTGGCCTTTGCTAAATTTAAAACTTTGCTGCCTTCCTCTTGTAAAACTTAAAAGCTTTTCATGTCTGTGTTAATGTTGTTTTTTTTTTTTTCTTTCTGTCTGCTGGCTCCAGTGACAGACGTGGCATCTTGTGCTGAGTAACTGGAGAGTGAACGGCTGGCAGAGGCTGGGGAGGTGGGAGTAATTTATCTCGGAGAGTTTAAGCAGGATGGCATGGCTGGGAACAGGAGGGGGGCGAGGCTGTCACCTGATTACTCATTCCAAGATTTCTCCTCGAGAGAAAGAAGGAGTGAGCGAGGATGAAGGGAACAAAAAGCAAATCAATAAACAGGTTAGCGTCTGCATCATTATTAACTCTCGACCTGTCAGCACCCCATTGAAGCAATCGCTCGAGGCGGCCTCGGATTTAATGGTCAGTGCAATAGATTTACTGTAAATGTTATCAGAGGCAGGGGCGGGGGCAGGGGGCGCCAGGAGGCCTTCATTGACAGAGCATTGGATTGCGCCTGGATGCATGAAGCCATTTCTGAACGTGCATAAATAACCCAGAGCTCGGGTCCTGCTGGCAGCTCCTCCCTCTGGTTTGAATGCTGCCACCCTCCTTTCCCTGCATGTTTCACTCCTGAAGGTCCCAGCAGCCAGGCTTCCCCTCAATCTTTCTAAGGGCCTGGTGGTCTGGCCATCGGCAAATCTGAAAAAGGCCTGGAAGCCGATCTGCACCAAGCCCTGCTGGGATCCAAGGAGAATCAGAGAGCCAGCAAGGAGCCCAGAGCCCAGAAAGAAGACCAACGGCCTGGGGCTGCACGCAGGAAGGTGAAGGGCCTCAGAAAGACCTGTCCCAAAGGAAGCACCCCCTGCCTGAGCTTAGGGTCCAGGGGCTGGAAGGGCCTTCTTGACGTTCCTCCTGATCACTCAGTAGTCCCTGCTCCCTCTGTTTTCACACTTCCTATCCTTACTAAGAGCAAATGCTCCACACTCCCAGGACAGTGGAAGGACTTCTGACCAAGTCCATCCATCAGAACGCAGTTGCTGTTCTACTCTGTAAGCAACCGGGAGCTGTGGCAGAGCGGGCATCGGAGCGGGTAGAGACAGCAGCCAGGGAGCCCAGGAAGACAACTTTGCTCTTTTCGAGAGCAGGGCCGCTGTGTTCAGTCATGCAAGCCATCTGCTCCACAAGTCTAGGCACGCTGTTCCTGTCACATCTGTGTGAACGGCACTCTCAGGAGTTGTGCAGCTGGCCAGGGTGACAGGCACAGGCAGCAGGTCTAACAAAGAGGCGGCACATTGGTGAGCCGTGCAGGGGACAGCCACCCACTGAAGTGAGCATTGGCAGTCTTTCCAGTAGGTTCGAACTGGCATCACAGGGGATAAGTAGGCAGCCAGGCATGGGTCTCAACAGTTGCGAGGGCTTTTAAAAGCCCAAGGAACACGGACCATTGAGAAGTATTTCTGCTGACACTTGGGGGAAAGCAAAGACCGAGAATAGGCACCTCAGGGAATGCAGACGTTGCTTCGGCTACGCTGACCATAGTCTTTCAAACCAAGCATGCAGACTCAAAGTCTAGCAAAGGAATTTCGCTCTCCCAATAGGGACAAAAAGCTTGGTTGCAAAAATGGTCTACTCTCCGGGGCACTGCAATTGCTCCTGGCTCAGAAGCAGAAGAACATTTGGCATCTGGACTCTCAGAAGTAACTACAGAGATGGAGTCAAGGAGCAGGCAAGCTCAAGACCCGTCTCTCCTCCAGACAAGGCCTGCCTGAGCTTGGGTTCCCCTAAACAGAGTCCCTGAGACAAGGACTGGGAAAGAGGTTGTTTGTCAGGGAGGGGAACCAAGAAAGCAATAGTAGGGAGAAAAACCTGCCACTGGCATGTCATTGAGGTCGCTGTGTAGCAGTCCCACTGGGGACTCTAGAAACCATGTGAAACATGCCTCACAGTCACCCTACAAGGAGAAGGGCAGCTTGAGGGTCGCACCCAGGACGCTATCTCCCCCACGCTTTACAGTGGTGTCTATTGGAGGCTGAGCAAGTCCCTTTGGTACTGGAAGAGCCTGAAGCATAAAAAAGAGAGAGAGATGTAGAGCTGAAGAGACAAAGGGAACTGTGCAGCTACAGGTGGACTCTAGGAGGCCCAGGAGACACACGGTGGGGCATCAGTGGCGTCTTCTGTGGGCTCTGACCTCAGCAGCCTCCAGTCCTGCCGGACTACCCACCCCCATTCCTCTCCTGCAGAAAAACCAAGTGCCTCAGAAAACCACTGCTCTGTACAGGGGCACCAACTGCCACCTCCCACGGGAAGAGCCAAGGACCTTCCATCAAACCTATGCCAAGGAAGAACCTTTGTCCATGACTGTCCCATAGTGGCAGGTTTAGGGACGTTTCTTTGAGCCTGGGACACCTGCCATACTTAAGTGGAGGTACCCTGAAGGCTGCTTACCTTGGTCGAGCCACCAGTTCAAATGGCGACTGCAGCCACGAAGTTAAGAGAAGGGCTGAGACTCGGAAACACAGCGATGGAAGAATTAGGAAAGGTCACCAGGAGCAAAAATGTGTCCTGAGAGACCCAGGCTAACATCATCCACACTCCCGTACTCCCTCTGAGAAAGTTGGCCAGTGGAGAAGGGAGGCGGGAAAACACTTGCTCATTAGAATCCAGTGCTGGAGGCAGCTCTCGGACACCCTGGACTGGAGGAAAGGCCGAGGAGTGGGCCCTAGAGCAAATGAAGCCGGAGACATGGCTGGAGGCAAAAACGACAGAAACAAAGCTGTCTTGCTTCCGGCACATCTTGAGAAGGCAGGGCTCTTTCGAAAAGACAATAATGCTGTGAAAACAGAAGGCAGCAGGAAGAGAGGAGGACCAAACATGAGATGGCTTGGCTCCACAGAAGAAGCTTTCGGCACAAATGGTATGTTTGTGTGCCTGGTGCGTGTTGTTTGTGTGATGTGTATGTGGTGTGCACGACTTATGTGTTTGTGTGTGTGTGTGGTATGTGTGTTTGCATGGTTTGTATAACACCTGCAACTCACAAAGAGAATCACGGGGGGACTCCACCAGGAGAGCCCACCCTGCCGAGGACAGCCCCAGACTGTTGGAACATCCAAGCCCCTCCCTGGGCTAAATCCACTGGGGGAAATGCACACCTGGGGAGAGGGGTGGGTGCATCAGATGGAGAGCAGGTGGGGGTCCCTGGAAGTCACATGGGGAACCTAGAAGGAGAGGGCTCCCTGGAAGAGGGGCAAGCCCAAGCAGGCCCGCAAAGGAGGCACTTCTCAGGGCTCTCCTGGGTTTGGTACACAGCCGTACTTGGTTAACCACCTCCTCATGGTAACTGCTCCGGGGAGCCTGGTCCCGCAGCACAGAAAGTGGGCACACCCCCAAGGCCTGTCTCAGTAGGAAGGGGAAGGAGGGACACAATGGGGAAGCGCAGCCTGCCCACAGTCGTCTCTGCCTGCTCTGGGCCAGAGCGTCCTTTGGAGGGGAGGGTGTCCAGGGGTGCCAACACCAGAGGAAGAGCTGGGAGGGGCTGGGAAGAAGCCATGGTAAAGCAACAACGTGGGTAAGAGGACTGTAAGACCCAAGTCTTGGCTGGTATACCAAGGCAGGCAGTGGCCGCCCAGGGGACAGGGAGCCAGACAGACGGGAGTGCCAGTGTTGGACAAGGTGACCTCCCCCAGCTGGCACTGGGTTCCTCACAGGCCCATAACCCCCACCAGCCTCCGAGCCTGAGTGGGGCAGCGGCTGAGCCAGGCCATCCATGGGGGATGCGCCAAACAATTACTTTCCTTATTGAATATCTGATTAATTATTCAGGAGCTGAATCAATTATTCATATCTCATTTAAGCGAGGGGGGAAAAGCCACTGCCCCTTGACAGAAGCTTCTCAGCACCTCCCAAAGCCCTGGGGACTGAGTCATCAGCGGGAGAAATTGTCACAGCAGGAATGTGGCGCTGCCACACCGCTGCAGCCTCATCACCCTGCTCCTGCGTGCACCGGCACTGGTGCATGCGTGTGCCCGATCACACCTTCACACACACACGCACACGCGCACACACACACACAGCACCGGCTAGGTGCCAACCAGGTACGACAGTAGAAGCAGTGAGTGAGACAGCCCCATAAACACATAGATGCGTATCTGACACTGCACCACGGAAAGAAGTGTGTGAGCACAGCCAGGAAGGAGCCGGTTCCTCAGTCTGTCAGAGCAGGTCCCAAGCAGGAAATGACAATTGGGTTAAGATTTGACTGAGCACCGGCCACAGAGGGTAGGGAAAGGCATTCCGGGCTGAGGGAACTGCAGGAGCAGGAGCATGGGGGTGCGAGGAGGCCTTCGGTCATGGTGCTTGGGCACCTAGTGATCCAGCATAGAGAACTAGGGGAGGGTGATGGGGAGGGATGGAGCAGTGACCAGAGACTGGACGAGCAGAGGCTTGGGTTTGCCGGTGGGAACCACGGCAAGTATAGGGATGCCCAGAGGGACACCATTGCCAACATGGGCATAACACAGTGCAGAGGGCTTAAAAGTCCCCTGGAGGCAAGAGGGTCTCACTCCACACACACACACACACACACACACACACACACACACACACACACACGCACACACACACTGTCCAGGGTGCCCTTCAGCAAGGAATGCTGCTAGGGACCATCTCAGCTGCAGTAGTGAATCGTGAGGCTTTTGCAAGGGACAGAACTTTCGCCATTTACCCCTCCAAGGTTTTCCAGGGGAAGTGGGGTCAGGTGGGCTGGGGACTCCAGAGAACCTCAGACTTTCAGAGCAGGGAGTGGGACTCAGGGACCACTTTTTACAGATGGAGAAAATGAGTCCCAGAGAAGGGAGCTGACTGACCCTCGGTCACCCACAGCCAGGACCAGGACTCAGGTCTGCTGCTCTCAAGCCCAGTGGTAGCAAGGCAGGCTGGGCAGGGCTGGGGGTAGCCCTGTGGCTCTGTCCCTCCTCAGTCCAGGCTCCCCCGAGCCCCGAGGGTGGGGCTGTGCCAGGTACCTCTGCAGAAGGGTCTGAACAGGGGTGGGCACTGACTGCCTCTCCACACTGGCCCTCTGCTTCTGCTTTCCCCTCTCTTTGTCTATTGCTCACTCACGTACTCTGTGTGTGTGTGTGTGTGTGTGTGTGTCTTTCCCTCTCCCACTCTCTGCCTTCCCCCTTTCTCTCTCACTCCTTATTCTTCCTCTCTCTTCTTCCTCTCTGTTCTTTTTCTGTCTCTATCTACCATCCAGCTTTGCCTCTCTGACTCTATCTGCCCACTCTCTACTTGTCTCTTTCCCTCCATCTTTCTCCCTTTTTTTTCTTTCCTCTCACTCTCTTCCTTCTCCTTCTTTTCTCCCTCCTGAGGCCCATCCATGGCTGGGACCCAGCCCCTTCCTTCCCCCAGCCTTTCAGCCTGACCAGACCCCAGTGCCCCACACCCACTAATCAAATCTGCGACCTGATTCCATTATACCCAGCAAAACGCAGACGTGTAACCTTGTTAATATCACGTTTATTAGAGGGAGGGGAGGAGAAAATTAAGATAGACTTTGTGTTGCTGCTAATTAGAAAAATTGAGACTTTACATCTGCGTAGCGCTGAGCAACATGTGGTGGTAACAGATGTGGGCTCATTACACAGCTGCACGGGGCGGGGGCGGCGGGGGTGTGGAAAATTTTCCCAAGCCAGCCTCCTTCCTGAGCGGTAGCCCCCTCCGTGCAGCGGCCCCAGGCCTTGTGACACCCTCAGCATGCGCAAGGCCAGGACGTGCAAGGGGAGGCAGTGCGGTCCAGCAGCTGAGAGCTGAGCCCTGGAGTCAGACGTGAGTTCAAACCTAGCTCTACCATGTATCTGCTGTGTGCCCTTGGGCCAGGCTTTACCCTCTCTGTGCCTTGGTTTCCTAATTTACACAAAGATTCTATGGGTACCAGCCTCACAGCTGTGGGAGGGTGGGGTGCAGAAGGCAGGTCAAGTGCTGGACACAAGGTCTGCACGTGGTCAGGCCTCCCGAGCAGGCTGCAGTGGGGTGGGGGAGGGGAGCTGTGCTGTCACACCCGTAACCCAGACAAAGGTCCTCAGAAGCCGGGGCTCAGCCCACCTGCACTGGGCTGAGAGGGAAAGTGTGTGATGACAGCCAGGAAGAAGCCGGTTCCCCTGTCCGTCAGAGCAGGTCCCAAGCAGGAAATGACAATTGGGTTAAGATTTGACTGAGCACCGGACAGAGAAAGTACGCAAAGGCATTCCGGGCTGAGGGAACTGCAGGAGCAGGAGCGTGGGGGTGCGAGGAGGCCTTCAGTGATCAATGCCTGGGGCTTCATGGGTCTCCAATGGCCCATGGCAGAGCTCATCAAGCTCGGCCCCTGGACATCACTTGTAAAAGAACAAAAGGAAAGGGAAGAAGCAGAGAAACCCCTACTTCCGGGGCCAGTTCAGGAAGAAGTACAGGCCAGAGACAGTGTGGGGGTGGGGCAAACAAACAAAACATAAAATAAAACAGGATACCCAATTAATACCCAGATAAATAAGAAGTCATTGTTCAGCATAAGTATCTCAAGCCACTTTGGGGACACTTCATTCTTTAGCTGAAATCCAAATTTAACTGGCCATCCTCCATCTTATCTGGCAACCCTAGGTGGAGAGTAGGACAAGCTGGAGCTGGGTGAGTGTCCAGGGCACCCTTGAGCCATAGATGCGGGAGGCTGGGCTGGGGAGAGGACTGGGAGCCCTCTCCTCCCTGTGCCAGCCCCAGGAGCCGGACCCAGGCCCGCCCCACAGCAGCCCCATGGTGCTGAGTGGGAAAGGACTGTGGCCCAGCCCACAGCTTCCCCAGGTCCCTTCAGAGGGATGGGCCCTGGGACTGAGGGGAGCCCAGTGCTCACCCGAGGGCAGCCCACAGTCACAGCCACGACGGACAAAGCATGAGGACTCATGCAATGTTGCCTCCTTGTCTCCCTCTGACCCTGGGTCCCTTGATGGGGCCCCACGGAAGCCCCGCTGGGGCTCGCCATCCCGTGGGTGCGTAGCTGCACAAAGGGACTCACAAAAGCACAGGAGAATCCCACTCATGCATCATAAAATCTCTAGTGCCAAGGGGACTCTGAGGACAGGTCAGAGGCTGGGCCACCTTCTCCCCCAGGGGGCCTTTGAGGCCTCCCAGCTCCTGGCCCACTTGTGGTGTCAGAGCCCACAGAGGTCAGGAGAGGCAGGGGACATGGAGCAAGGCTGAGGAATGCGTGGTAAAGCCAGATGGCTGTGTCGGACGAGGGTTGACAGGCCTGGTGGGGTTCACTGGAGTGTCTGTGAGTAGGGGGATGGGGGTCAGCCTGGACTAGCATCTTCTGAGGGGCAGGGGTGGGCAGCACCCCACAGCCAGTCCAGGCTGGTCCTTCGAGCACCGAAAGGAGGGGGCTGGCACCTCTGCAGAAGGGAGCCCTGCCCAGGGGCCCAGGAGCGGCTGTGAGATTTACTTGACATGTGTTGTGCCTCAAGAGGCAAGGACAGGGTGTCACTGAGCCAACACCTGCTATGTGCCGGGCACTGTTCTAAGTGCTTCATGAATACCATCGGATCTCCAACTTTCTCTGACACCTGAGGAAGTGGCCCTGGCTGCTGTAGCACCCCACTCCCTGGCCCTCCCACTGAGGCTGGTTTCTGGCGATGGGAAGCACCTGTGAGACATTAGCAGGGACCTGGAGGCTCCAGCTACCGCTGCAGTCCCCTAAGGCTACGGATCTAGGTGTGGCGAGGAGGAGGGGTCCCAAGGCCCCGACTTTGCCCCCTTGCCCCTCCAACTGGGTGAGGGCGGAGGGTAATTTTCTGCTCTTGCTAGCCCATGTTGCCTCGTCTTCCTTAACCCTGCCCTCGCAGTGCCGGCAGCACTTGCAGTGTGTCCTTTTGTGTGAGCCATTTATGTCCTTCCAGGACCCTGACTGGCCTAAGAATCCTATGAGCCACGCTATCATTATCTCCCTATTTTGAAGATGAGAAAACCAACACACAAAGACTTTAGTAAGTTGCCCAAGGGCTCACCAAGAGGTGACCACTCCCTGTCACCAAAGGCCCAGTTCCTTCCCCCCGAAGTCCTTTGGGGCCCTCCACACACAGGCCTTGTTCCTGCCTGCCCACCACCCCAGGGTCCCTCTCTTACCCCATGGGCTGGGCTTCCAGCTAACAGGTTCAGACCTCATCTGGTCATCAAACAAGTGAAGCCCTCAGCCCCTGGAGCAGGAAAGGTTTAAGGACAAGATTCCACGGCCTCATGAAGTCAGGATGGTGCGGGCACAGGCCCCAGGCTTCAAGCCTCAGTCCTCAGAATGAGGATTATAAAACCTACCACCAAGTCCAGATCTGTTCACTAAGAGACCAATGGTGCTGCTAAACATCCCACAGCTCACAGGACAGTCCACAGCAAAGAATTATCCAGCCCAAAATACCAATGGTGGCAAGGTTCAGAAACATAGGCTCCCCACTCAGAGAACCACAGAATCTCAGGACTCTCACAGGACATTAGTCCTGTTACAGATAAAGATACTGAGGACCCAGAAAGACCACAAAGTCACTACCAAGTTAGAGGTAGCCAGTACCCAAGGCTGAGTCAACATTTTACCTTCAGAGCCCAGCACAGCACCTGGCACAGGACAGGGTGGACACTTGTTGACTTGACTTGGCCTCTTGCTGCTCCTAAGGGGTTTTCAGCTTGTCCTTGACTGCCTCCCCAGCCACCATGAGGTGAGATCTGGAAGAATCCAGAGAGCTTTCCTCTGGTGTATTCTCCCCTCCCTACAAGGACTCTTGTCCAGCACACCTATCACTCACACATGCACACACACATTCAGGCACAGGTGTACACAACCCACAGCCTGAACTGTGGCTACTTGTGGATAGCCGCCAGTTCATCCGTATCCCAGTGTTGGCCTCAACTCTGGGCTTGGAGAGCCCTGCAGTTATTCTGACAGCAGTAGCTCTGGCCTTCGGTTTTGCAGAAAGCCTGTTCAAGGGCAAACCTTGCCTTTTTGAGGGTAGAAGTGATTTTGGAACCAGATCATCGCCATTAGCATTTATTCTATTCCATGGGAGAACAGCTTCTTCAGGCCATCCCAGCAGAGTTCTAAGAGGGAGCCATATAGGGGGGCAAAGGTTTATGAAGTAGCTCTGCAGGTGACTGATGGGGAGCCAGGGCCACCCATCCCCACTGGAATCACAGGCACAGGATCCCATGCTGGGATAGGACAAGAGAACCAGGAGTGGGACAAAGGACTGGTTGAGCAGGTCATCACCTAGATGGCCAGAGACAGAGAGAGGCAAATGCCAAGCCCCAAACCACACACTGAAAGGGGAGGAACAAATTTGTGGCTTGGCCTATGGCCAAGGGTAGGGCCAGGGTATGAAGGACAGTTGAAGATTTTGGGACCATCCAACACCCATTCTCTTTTCTTTGGAGAAGGACATTAGGATCACCGTTCAGCAAACTGTGATCCTAATGTCCTGAAGGAACTGCCTACAGAGGCAGCAGGGGGAACTATTCCCATCTTTAGGGCTGAAGGGAGAGCTGGGACTATATTCAGAGATGGACTGTCCATCAAGACAGAGTCCCACAGGGACAGCGACTGCTAGAGCTAGAGAAATACCAAAGCACGATGGGAGTGCAGAGAGTGGGGACCCTGTGTCCTTCTGCCCTTTGATCTCCTGCCACTGTCTCCCACTGGCCAAACCCAATGGGAGGCTCGTGAGCAACTCTGGGGGTCAGACATCTGGGATCCAGAGAAGGGCAGAGAGAGGATCCGAAAGCGGAGGGCAAATGGAAGATAATCAGCACCTCATCCTTTTGACCAAGAGATGGGCACTACCTGTAAAAACTAGACTAATCAGGCCTGGCCCTCTCAGGACGTTAAATCCCACCAGAAAGACAGAAGAAGGGTTGGGTGGGGGGAATCCATTTGTTCCCATAGCAATACCTGTACCACAATCACAGTCAGCCCACGCAGAGGGGCACAGTGATGGGGCATCAGCCAAAGAGCCCTCAACCCGTCCCACCCGTTCTCCACCTTCAGGACCAGGCAGAGCTCACAGTGAGCAAGGGATGTCTCCAAGCAGCTCCTGCTGATGGCTTTATAACAGGGTCACCTGGACACCTTAAATCACAGTAATGAACACCAGAACCCCCCGCACGGGGTGCTGGCAGGAGACCATGCCATTGGAATGGCCAGAGGGGAGACCTTTTTATTTCTTTTCCCCAGAAACTACTCGATAAATGCTTTTAGCATCTTTTTTAAATAAAAAATGAATGAAACGTAAGGGGCATATTAGCATCGCTCTGATTTTCAATTAGTCCAAATGATCATGTTAAAAGCTATTAATAAACCAGCATATGGGAGGCCACTGGTGGTGAGGTTCATCAGGGAGCAATTGGCAGCCCACGTGGAGTCTGCACCACCACTCAGGACCCCTCCCTCGCTTCACCTCACTTTACCTCCAAAGCCACAGGGACCCACCATGTTCCCATGATGGGGGGAGAGCAAGACGGTAGGCTGGAAGCATCCGCGAAGATCTGAGAAAAGGAAAGACTCCCAGGCCCACTCTGCCTGGGAAGAAACAAGAGCCTTGTTTGGAGTTAAACAAGTAATCGTCCATTCTATCAGCTCCTATCAGGAAACACGGCTGCACAGGCCAATCTCAGGTCACCCTGGCTGGCCATGCCCAGTCTGCCAGGGACACCCCAGGTTCAACACAATCGTGTCCAACTCAACAATCAATTCAGAACTCTCCTGTGCCACCTCTAGCCCATTAGTGAGAGCTGCCGTCGTGTACCGTGCTGAAAAGGATCCTGAGGCTTTTGGCCCTCACTGGAGAAAATGGCTTTGATGGCTGCCAGGGCAGTGATGTGAAGGACAGTGGCACATTCATCGTGTGTCCACCATTCTTGTGGGAGACTGGCTGTCCCCTTCGGTCCATTCACCAGTGGAAACTTCCATTTCAACTATGCCCAAGTGAGCCAAGCCCTCCTACCTGCCTCCTCCCACCCTGAGCCCTGCTTCTGGATGGACAGAGAGACTGGGACAGGGGTCCTGGATCGTCATCGTCTGCACACAGGTCTGTTGCCCCACGTGACTGGCCCATGACACAAACCACCATCAAGTGCGAAAAGGCCAGTGAATGCCCCAGCTGGATCCCAGAGGCAGGGCCTGCGCTGACCCACTCCCCTGCCATCACACAGGGGGGTTTCAGGGGTCCCCCAACTGAGATCACAGGGGCATTTCATGGGTCATGCACCGGCTACACTCCTAAGAAGGAGGAAGTAGACCCTACACTAGGACTAAGGCCCCACAGTTCCCACATCCCTTTCTCCATCGCTCAGTCCACACCTCAGACCAGATTCCAAAGCTCCAGGAGGCCCGGCCATGGAGCCAGCCTTGGGGACTATGCTGGAAGTAGACAGCCAAGCAGTGTGGCCCTCAGAGGGACCCAACCCCAGACACACAAGAGCCCCATCCCTGGTTTCTAACAACTCCCACCCCCTCCCCATGATTGATGGTGGGCAGCTGCATCAGGCCCCCCTTCTTCTCCCGTGGAGGTTTTTTTGTTAGGTTTTGCTAAAGCAACCTGCAAATTAATTTAATATCCTCCTTTGGTTGGGAGCTATGAAACTGGGCTCGAGGCTGATGATGCATGAACCATCGGTGGCAAGTATTTAATCTCTGGACAATGGATAGAGATGTTAGTGCACGCCACACTAAATTCTATTTACGCTGCCTATTAAGGGCAGTCAAGCTGAAGGGAATCGGTGCACATTACAGGCCCTAATGGGAGAGGAAGCTCCACAACAGTACATTAAAGGCGGAAAATGAATTAGGAGGGGAACGTGGAGGAGAAAGCAGGCAGGCCGAGGGCTGTCTGGAGATAACTCTTCCTGACAGCCCAGCACACATGCCCAGCCCCTCTGGTCAGATATGCCAGGGACAGAAAGCCCTACTGGTCCTTCCAAAAGACCTCAACTGGGATTATAATGCTCATCTTTTAGGTAAGGGGAGGGCTTGAGCCTTCCTAGGCTCACGCAGCGCCTCACTCCTCTCCTGGTCTGTCTGTCTCCCCTAGAGGAACTTGCTCCCCCAGAAGCCAGCACATAGCTGTGCACAGACAGGGTATCAGCCAATGCTGGTTTGTTAAAGAAAGAATTTGCCGAAGGTCACCCAGCGGGTAAGCGCCTCCACCAGAATTAACATCGAATCTGTCTGACTCCCATCACACCTCCCTTCTCAACACCCTTCCTGTAAGCCGGCAGTTCCTGGGGTACTTGGGGAAATCTGAACAGGTATTCTCCCCGCAAAGTCAGACAGCAGAGACTGGGGCCTGCAGAGTCCCAGCCTCCTGCTTCCTGAAGGGCAGAGTGCAGAGTGCAATTTAGCAAGCTCAGACGTGCGGGCCTCAGAGAGAGATGACACCAGCAAAAGGATCGTGTTTCTGGGCTGTCTAGTGAGGGAGGCGAGGCAGGGAGGTGGCACAGGCTTCACCTGACAGATTGAAGTGTCAGGACAGCATCATCGTGGGAAGATGTCCGCAGTCAGCCAAGCCCTGTACCCCCAGCACCCGCAGATCTCCACAAAGACCCGGAATACTGGGGAGAGGGATAACGACAGCCCCAGGGTACTGCCCAAACTCCCTGAAATGACGGGATAAGCATCACCTTCGGAACAAGCGCCCAACTCATTATGAATAGTCCACAATCTTCAGGGTCAGTCTAACACATCTCTCACCCCTGTTCCTTGTACTCTATGCTCCCAAAGCGCTGAATGACTGAGCTTCCAAAATGCACTCTGACATTCACACTACACCTCTTCACTTGTTGTTTCCTCTATTCAAAACGCCCTTCCCCACATCTCCTGGCCTAGTCCTACTTTCCCACCAGGACTCAACCATCTCCTCCAAGAAGTCATCCATGCACCCCAGAAGCTGAGTTAGGTGCCCATCATTTACTCTGTCACAGCACTCTGCACTACCTCATGGTGGCACTTACTGTCCTATATCACTACAGGTGGTACACACCTCTCTGGCTCATTCTGTGTTCCCAGTTCTGGGCACTTGGTAGGGCACGGTGAATATTTGTTGAAGAGAACTAAAATGGCCCAGCCATTCTGTGAAGATGTACAATGGCCCCTGCTATGAAGATTATATTTATACAACATAGTCGGATATAAAAGTATTGGATTGTATGAATTGTTACACATCATTGTCACTAATTGGCTATATTTGTCACAAACATAAAGGGTTACATATTATTGGGGGGTGTGGTAAAGCTAAGGCAGTAGTCAGAAAGAATTTTATAGTCTTTATTACATCTATGAACAAGGAAGACTGAAAATCAATGAACTTGAAGGACTTCTGGGTAAGTATGACAGATTAAAGACATATATCCAACTTCTAAAATTTTGTTGCTATCGCCTTTCCTAGTCTCTCCATCTTTATAGGTTATACCTTTTGAGAAAATTCCTGTGTGTTGTTTTCCTGTGGATTTGGAAGGGAACCATCACCGTTCCCGTGGCCATGTGGAAGCCGTGAGAATGTGCCTGTCATATCTCCAGCTTCAGGGTGACTGACCAGCTGCCCCACCAGCTATGCCTTGGATCCGTCCCCACACTCACTCCCAGCCGCTGGCTGAGCACAGCAGCAGTACTGAGGCAGGCCCGTTCCCAGGAGACACAGGACTCCATAAACAGTCGGTTTAAGCTCCAGGACTCCTCACTGGCTTTGCTGAAACTTTCCTGGAACTGCGCAGAACTTTACTGCTTTTTTCTACCCAACCTTCCTTCTTTCCCTCTCTCCTCCAAGGTGGTTAGACCTGCAGCATAGTCTAACAGCTCTCCCAGATGTCTCCAGCTTCCTTTCGTTTCCTCCTCTGAGGTGTTTCCCTGATAAATCTCTTGGATCTTTAATCCCATCTTGGTTTCTACTTTTTGAAGGACCTAAGATAACACACCCAAGAGAACTGAATCCTAAACCAGCTCAGAACCAATCTGATTCAGCCTAGGATTTCCAAAAGGCTTAGAAATTGAAGATACCAAGTGTTACTGTAAGTGGGAAGTGAAAGAAGATCGAAAGGAGAATCTGTAAAAAGCTTAGAAAAATATGGGCTAGGAATGCAAAATGGTGCTGCCTCTATGGAAAAGAGTATGGAGGTGTCTCAAATTATCCAACATAGACCTACCCCACTTCTAGGTTCATTTATATCCAAAGGAATCGAAGTCAGGATCTTGAAGAGATGTTAGGGTATTAGCACTCCCATGTTCATTGCAGCACTATTCACAATAGCCACACATGGAAACAACCTAAACGTCCATCATGGATAAATGGATTCTTCATGTAACATGTGCGCGCACGTGCGCACACACACACACTATCATCCAGCCTTAAAGTGAGAAGGAAAATTTGCAATATGCAATAACATAGATGAGCCTTGAAAACATCATGAGGAGCAAAATAAACCAATCGCAGAAGGACAAATACTGCACGATTCCACTTATATCTAAAATAGTCAAATTCATAGGAGAATACAACGGTGGTTGCCAAGGGCTGGAGGGAAGGAGAAATGAGGAGCTGCTTGCTAATCAATGGGTATACAGTTTCCATTATGAAGACAAATAAGTTCTAGAGATCTGATGTGCAACACTATAGGCACTATAGTATTGTGCCTATAGATAACAATACTGTGTTGCACACTTAAAAATCTGTTTAAAGGGTAGGTCTCACACGAAAGGTTCTTACTACAATAAAACTTATTAAATTTAAAAGTACTTGGAATATAGTAGTGGGTGTATAAATGTTTGTTGAGTAATTACAAAATATTTTTATAGAAGCAGTCAGATCTCTAGATCTCCACCCAAACTCTTTCACAGAGAACAAATTGTCCTCCCCTGTCTCAGCAGATGAGGAGGGACTTTTTCTCCAGAGAGTAAAAGATAAAGCATCTCTAGAATAAGGACACCAGGCCCTGTTGACAGCAGGCTCCCTTACTGAAAACCGGGGCTTTGAGCGACGTTGAAACCTCCCCATATTGTTTTCCCACTTGGCCCTCGGAATACTGACAGCCCAACCTTTACCTCCAGGTAGCAGACCGAAAGAACCTTCTCTAGGAATCTGGTCATCCCAAAAAGAGAGACCTAAAATTGATGACCTCTGAGGTTGTTCTACCAAATAAGCCACATGTCATCCAATGGGAAAGCTCAGAGTCAGCAAGTCTCACCCACACACTCAAAGTGTCCAATCAATCAATTGGTTTGTGCCCCCTTCTTAATGAGAATAGACGAGCAAGGATCAACAGACATGTGAAAAGAGACCCCTGACATGGAAAACAGAGACCAAAGCAAATAAATGCAGGGTGAGAAGCAACTAGGAGAAATCAGAAAATGTGCTATTCAAAAAAATATATGTTATCCCATTCATATGAAGTTTCCAGAACAGACAAACGTGTAGACAAAAGGCAGACTTGTGATTGCCTTCACCTGAGTAGGAACGAGGGGCTTGAGTGGCAATAACCAAAAGGTGCAGAGTTCCTTTCAGGGTGACAAAAATGTCCTAAAGTCAATTGTCATAATGATTGCACAAGTCTGTGAACATACTAAAAACCCTTGACTTGTACAGTCACATGAGTGAATTGTATGTTGTGTGAATTATATCTCAATAAATCTGTTACCAAAGAGGGATGTGATATACATAACATTTCAAGTCTTCAGAGAGATTTGAAAAATAAGAAAGAGAAGGAGAGAGATTGCATCAAACAAATGTAGAATAATAATATAAAAAGAAACATTCAGGACACATAAAAGAGGTCTCAGACATTTAAATTGCAGCAGCTTAAGTAAAAAACTCAAAAGAAGAGTTAGAATATAAGGGAGGGAGGATATTCCCCCAGAAAATAGAGCAAAAATACAAAGCAAAAAATGGGAGAGAAAAGATAGGGTGGGTAGAGAACCGAAGATATCCAAAATCCAAGTGACAAAAGTTCTAGACAGAAAAAAACAGAGACAACAGAGGAAGATGGTTACTGAAATTATTCAAGAGAATTTCTGAAAACCAAAATTCTGAAATTCCACATGAAATGTGAGTTTCCCTTGAAAGAGATTCTAGAAGGAATGCAAATAGTCTCGCATCCGGCCTACTATGATGGATTGTTAGCAAAGTGTCAGGACCTTCCATACAAAGAGAAGATCCTACAAGCTTCCAGAGAGAGGGGGATAAAACATTTAGTAAAGGATCAAAAAGTCAAAAATGCTTCAGATTTCTCAATGAGGAGAAGATAGTGGAATAGTACATGAGTTATCTATTGCGTGTAACAAATTAACCCAAAACCTAGCAGCGTAAAGCTGCAATAAACATTGGTATCTCACACAGTTTCTGTGGATCAGGGATTCAGGAGTGGGTCCTCGGTGGTCCTGGCTCAGGGTTTTCCGTGAGTTCTAGTCAAAATGTTGGCCCGAGCTGTAGTCATTCAAAGGCTTGACTAGGACTGGTGGATCTCCTTCCGAGAGGCCCCATTCATTCACGTGGCTGGCAAGTTGGTGTTGGCTGTTGGTGGGAGGCCTCAGTTACACACCATGTGAAACTGCCCAAAAGGCTCCTTGAGTGTCCTCATGACAGGGCAACTGACTTCCCTCCAAAAGAGTGATCCTAAGAGAGCAAGGCAGAAGCCACATGTCATTTATGACTGTCATTTCTATAGCCTCCCATCGGTGACACAGGGCTCCCTACTGTGTGGGAAGGGACTCCGCAGGGCCTGCACACCAAGAGGCGAGAGTTACTGGGGGTTATTTAGGAAGCTGGTTACCAAAGACCTGCTTCAAAATTATGAAAGAAGATAAATTCTAATCGAAAAATTTATTTCCGACCACATAGTTATCCAGTGGGAGAGAAAAATAAAGGTATTTTCAGACATGAGATGTCTCTAGATTTTTACCTCTTATATATTTCTTTTTAAGACACAACTAGAGAAGGTGTGCCACCAACACGAGTATATATACTAAGGAAAAGAAAGACAAAATTCAGGAAATCCAACCCAGGAATGAGTGATAAGGCATGTCCCTCAGGTATCAGGGAATGGGGTGGGGGTTCCGTACCCTGCCTCTGACTCTCGGTGCTGACGACGTTGCCTCATGCTCCCAGTTCTCCTCATTCTCCTGGGGAATTGGTCATCTGGATGAATCCTTGTCATTTGGGAAGAACCCAGTCACCCCCGCAGCCATTTCTTTGAGGACTCAGCTCCACACCTCCTCCTCTCTGACGCTCTTCCTCACAGCCCCCCATGGAAACAACCACTCCCCACTTTCACATCCCACTGTCCTCTGTCCCTCGGAGCAATTCAATGTTGAGTTAATGCGATTCAACGGATATGTGCGGAGCATCAACTAGGTGGTAGGCGCTGTGACAGACAGTCCTGGTGTCTGTCCCGGTAAGGATGGGAGACTGACAATAAACATTATTACACAATGTGTGAGCACTCTAATTCGGCTGGTCCTGCAAACTGTCAGCCACCAAGGGGGCTTACCCAGCTCCGGGGACCAGAGAGGCTCCCCTGACCTGACAAAGAGATTTCCAAACCCTACACCGTGGGCAGTGAGCCAGGCAAAGGCATTGGTGGCTAAATGGCAGGGGCCATGAGGAGGGTTCCAAGTGGGAGGGATATGTTGCTCAAAGACCTGAACTTTGTAAAAAAAAAAAAAAAAAAAAAAAAAAATCTAATTGGTTCCAAATATATAAAATGCAGAAAAAAAGAAACTGGCCTCAAAGTATGCATTGAGACTGGTAAGAAATTGGGCTATGGGCTCAGCAGGCTGATATCAATCTTGGGAAGGACTTATTCTTTATCTAAAAGAAATTGAAAGCCGTGGGTGGTGACGTGTACATTTCAGAAGGATCATGCAGGGCAGCAAGGAGACCCACAGAGGATAATCGAGGTCTTCCAGGAGAGAGATGGTGGTGGGCTAAGGAGGGCTTGCTGGAAGAGATGGAGAAACAGGGGCGAAGGCGAGGCACAGGATGCTTCACTGACCAACTGTTCAGCCTTAGGGATGGAAGAGATGATGGAAGTGGGGACCAGAAGGAGGTGAAATAGAGGAAGATGAAAACCAACAGTGGAAGTTTCCAGCTCAGGCCTTCGGGGGAACATGGGTAGTATCCCTGAAATTGCTTTTAAATAACTTTCAGGCATTATCTTTACACCAAATTAGGGTATTCCCAGGATCAAGGCCTGGCCTGGAGAGACAGTAAAGGGACAAAAGGAGGAGGGAAGGAAAAAATGCATCTGGGGTGAAGTTCCTGAACACCGTCCCTGCCCTCTCAGACTTCCCACCCTCTATGGCCCATTCCTTCAAGGACAACCTCTTGCTGCAGCTGCCAGCAGCTCCCACCCACCAGCTGCAGCCCCACGGCTGGAAATTAAGCCGTACTGTTTATAGGACTTAATTAACAAAATCACTCATCATCCCAGAAACTCAATGACTCTCTGGACATGACAGCATTTGAAATAAATTAGCCCAGTGCCCAGTGAGGTCACCCTCATTCCAGCCTGCAGTCCTCACTTGTCCCAGACCCCCAGCCCACCTCTGGGGCCTCCCTTTCACCTTGGGTCCCCAGGAGCCCTTGCAATTAATAGCTAATTAACAAAGAAAACAAACCTACCAGGTGGAACAGCAGAAAGACATTCTCAGCCCACAAAAGCAAGTAATTATTCAATGTGGGCAGGCCTGAAAAACATCACTTAAGAGAGAAATCAATGGCTCTCCCCCGTCCTGAGGGTCTGGTAGGAGGGTAGATATTTTCTCAAGATCAGGAAACTAATTTGAAGGGAAAAAAAATTTAAGCCTCGCTCATTCCTTCTACAGCTAATCATAGACCAAGATGTTTCAAAGTCTTCATTTTTCCAGGCTTGCTGTCCTCACATGGGGAATGGAGGAAAAGTGGTTCACTTAAATATTTATTGTGCACCTACTTTGAATCTGGGAATAGAGAACGGAGAAGACAGACACGGCTCCTTCTCTCACACATCTTTATAATCCAGCCCTTAGGAGACACAATAAACAAGAAGACAAGCAAGATCTTTCCAACAGAGAAAAGGGCTGCGAAGACGATTCATAGGTGGTATGATGAGGAGTGCAGGGTGAAGGGCTACTTTACAGGGAGGGTGATCTGAGAAGGTCTCTGAAGAGGTGATGCTAGAACCAAGTCAGTCCTGTAAAGATCAAGAGCAGAGGGAAGCATATGAACGGGGCAAGGAGTGGCCAGTGCAAAGGCCCTGAGGTGGGAAAGGTGGTCCAGCAGAGGCGCAGAAAGAAGAGCCATGTGACTGGAGCACAGAGAGGAAAGTGGGGGGTAAGTTTGGGGAACAGGCAGAGACAGGATCTGGTTGGGCCTATTATCTCACCATAAAGGGTGTGTTTTGAGGGTAAGGGAACTGGGAAACTGCTAGAAGGGTTTAATTTGGGCAGCACCGTGATGGACAGAGATATAGGTGGAGGAGTCCTAGCTCGCCCAGGTATTGGCCTTTGTGAACTATGGTGGAGCAGTCATTTCCAAAGGCATCACTGTCACCTTCTGCTCAAACTTGACTTATTCCACAGATGGAGAAACTGAGACTTAGCCTCTTGGTGAGAACCTTCCCGATACAAGCCAGGGCTTTACACGCACAGTCTCACAGAAACCTCACACCAGCCCAGTGAGGTGGGTAATATTATCTCAGCTTAATTCATGAGGAAACTGAGGTCCAGAGAAGTTACATAAGTTGCCCAAGAAGTTGAACGTACTGGGGATGGGAGTCAAACACAGGCTGTGTGAGTCCAGAGTCTAGTTCTGACGCGGCACCTCACTGCCTTCCTGGTGTGAATTAGCTCCCTGGACTTCACAGCGCGCTCCAGGCCTGGACTCAAGTCTCTTCATGGTCACCTGCACGCACCTGTTGGAGATGAGGCTCCCAGGTGTCACAAATTCACCCCTGAATGTCACAGGGTGGTTGCGAGGGTTAAATAAGCAACATATGCAAAGTACCCAGCACAGTGCCCAGTGAGATACCTAGTATTTAGCAGGAACTCAATGGCTATTTTTAAAGGAAAGAAAAACACTCTACTTATGTTAAAGTGCAACACCATCCTCTTGGAAGAGAGGCCCAGGCCTGAGGGAAGGGGATGGGAGGGAGGGGACCTGTCCCCTCGCGGCTCCCCGCTGAGGACCAGCAGGACACACCCTACTCCGAAAATTTTACCTGACTTTTAATAAATGCTTGGAATTATTTGACTTGTTTTTAAACAGGCATGCTCAATTTCATCTCAGTATAGGTCCATTGGAACTGGTATTTTATAAAACAGGGGCTCTCGCAGTACCCTAAAACTTCAGCCAGTGAAGCGTCACAACGCAGCCAAGAAATTTCCCACTGGGGCCATCCCTGCGGCACCCAGAGCAGGGCCCTGAGCAAAGAGCAGGGGTCCTTCCCCGCCCATCTGAGAGGCTGAGCCTTTGAGAGTCAGAGAGCAGCCCTTGGGGAGCAGAAAGAGGTTCTCCCACTCCGCTGTAAGTTCCTGACCGAGAGCCTGGTGGCTTGGTGAACTCATGCCCCCGAGGTGGTCCTCCGGGGCCGAGAGGCAGAGAGAAGGGGGGAAGCCAGACCTCCAGGGCCCATGCCTGAGAGCGGAGCAAAGGCCGGGCGTGGACTGGCTCCCACGTGCCCGATTCACTGGCCTGCAGAAAAGCTGAGCCTCTTCCCCACCAGCCTGGCGAGATGAAGAGGCCCATTTCCTCCCATTTGAAGACTCTCGCGAAGATGAGATCCCAATTAAATCGACACATCCTCCCTCGCCTTCCTCCTCCTCCTTCCCTTCAGCCCCACTCTGGCTGGACTCCACTCCCTTCAAGACATTGTCTTTCTGCACCTGCCTCAGTATCCCCTGGAAGGTCCTTCAGGGGCTGAACCAGCAGGGCCCGGGTCAGCGGCGGAAGGCACAAAAGGCCACCAGCCTGACTCCCTTACCACGAAGACACTTGGGGACTCTCCCCGTATGCAAAACAGCAGGCTCCTGCATTCATAATTGGACGTTCCAAAATGTAATTATGAAAGATGAAATGCTCCTCTCAATGAGAAGGCTGTAAATAGAATAATTAATTTTGTGTTTGCTTGAACAATTCTGTATTATGGACCTTGCAGTGGAACTGAAATTAATTAAGTGCACCAGGATTTATGGAGGAGGTGAGGAGAGAGGGAAAGAAAGAATTAATCCAAAGTAAAAGATAGATGAGTTTGGGAGTGTAATGACGTGTTAGCCTGGGGTATTCTTCTAACAAATTTACCAGGCACATTCTGGGTACAAAAGGCAGCGCATTGACAGAATTATCCCAACTGATACAGCTGCTGGTCAAAAAGCCAGAGAGCGGAAGGAGGATGGATTGGATCAGAGCAACTAGAATCGGGGGCTACTTTTGAGCAGGCCAGGAGGGGGCACTACCAGAGGGGGGAAGGAGGCAGGCAGAGCAGAAGCCACCACCCCCTAACAGTGCAGGGTACAGCAGAAAGGTCCCTGGGAGACTCCCTGTGCCCCCAGGAGGAGCAGGATGCACAGACTAACCAAAGGAGAAGGTCCCCAGCACTCCTGGGGCACAGGTGTGTTCATTCCTGCCCAGGCTGCGTGGACGGGACACACGTAAGTTACTCAGCATCCTGCCTGGAGCAAGTTGCTGCCCTACAAGGTGGGGCAAAAGTAGGTTTACCATTGTATGTGAAACGCAGAGTTTATTCTTGTATTATCGTTTATTAATTATTTTATAATTTTCCATATGAACAACGGTAAACCTACTTTTGCCCCACACTTTATGTGTCCCTTCCACCTGACCGTAAGTTCCCTAAAGGCTGTACCTCAGTGCCCACCTTGGTACATGAATGAATGAAGAATGAACTTGCCCACTGAGCTTAGTGATGAGGCTGAATTCCTTCAATGAGGCATGGCGGATTAAGAAGTGATTTGACCGTTGATTAATGAATTGATTGGTCCTCAAAATGCCACCTGTGTGTCAAGCCACACGATATGGGGCAGTTTTGTTTTCTAATTACTTTTTGGGACCCCTGGATTGCTCAGGGACGAAGGAGGGTGGAAGCGGGGGTCGGTCACCTAGCTCCCGGGCCGGCCCTGTGGCAGATGGTACTTTCCAAAAGTAGCTCCAGTAACAGGTCCAGTCCCACATGCGCTTTCGGTTTTTCTCCCTCACACCCCTGAACCCAGAAGGAAGGGGGAAGCTGCTTGACTCCCTGGGCCAGTTCATAAAAGGCAACGTGGCTTCTGCCTACCTCTTGCTCTCTTTCGGTGCCTGCCACTTGAACCCACCCTCCATGCTGTGGGAAAGCCCAGATTAGCTCACATGGGGAGACTGTTCAGGGAGGAACCGAGAGCCCAACCAAAAGCCAGCATCTGCTGACTGCGAGTGATCGGCCCTTCCGTGTCCAGCCCCAGCCTTCAAGCCTTCCAACAGACGCCATGGAACAGGAGCAGCCCATCCCCACTGTGCGCGGTCCAGATTCCTGACTCCCCAAAACCGCAAGACACAGTAAGTGGTTACTGAGTTTAAACCACTAAGTTTGGGGGTGAGTTGTTACAGAGCAGCAGATAACTAGGACAGGCCCCCACTTAACCAGAGTGGAACCCTCTTTTCATCTGCTCTTCATATCAGGATCTCACATCTTTTTTTTTCTCTCTCTTTTTTTAAGTAAAAGGAGGGTCTGTGGCTGCAAAGGTTTGAAAACACCCTGGTCTAATGCGGGGGGGCGGGGGAGGGCAGGGGGGGAGCATGCACACACCCAGGCTAGTGGGGAGCCGCACGGACCTGGGTTGAACCCCAGCCCTGAGCTTTCTGGCTTTGTAATCGTACACAACTCACTTCTCTGGACCTCAGTTTGCCATCTGCGCAATGGGGATAGTAACTGCACCTTGTTCCTGGCACAAAGCCGGTGAAGTGCACACAGTGAGTGCTCAGTAATCAAGAACCTGTTGTTGGATTGACGCTCAGCAACTCAAGTTCCCTCAACTTCCCTCCAGTGGCCCAAACTTGTTAAACTCCCACCAGCACCAAAGCACCATTAGTGCCTTTCTTGGAACAGCCAGATGTGAGTCACTCAGCCATGGTCCCAGGAAGCCTGCACATCCCTGACCCTATGTCAGAGGCAGGTGTGTGGGACAGAGCAGCATAGGCAGGTGTGGGTGGCAGACACCTGGCCCCACTCCAGTATTTCTCCTCTGCAGACAGTAAAATGGCAAACAGGAATTCGGGTGCATCTACCCCAAGTGCATCTGAATGCTGTTTGTTGGGCCACAGCCTCCCAGCCCATGAACCAGGTGATCTCATCGTGGCCCAAACCAGCCAGGCAGAGGCGGGGGGCCTGAGCTGGGTCTGCGTGTAAACTGCAGCAAGGTGCCAAACCTCCAGGCAGATTCTTCCCGTCTTGGCACCCTGGCACCAGGTGACCATCTCTGTTGCAGGCTCCTGCCCCCCAGGGTAGTATTAAGCAGGCATTTAGATACCTGGCATGGAGAAGGGTGATGGATGGCTTTATTAACCCACTGAGGCGAAGCTGCTGACAGTGAAGGACTCCCCTGTCAGGGGAAGCGTCCCTCGCCTGCAGACCCCCTCTGCAGCCTGCCTGACAGCCTGAGCCCCTGACAGATGGGCGGCTTCTACAGGAATAGAGAGAGGTGTCCCAGCATCCCTCCAAATGCTGAGCTGAGTACCACCAAGTCACCTGGCCCTGAAGACCAGTAGCTGCCATCATCTTCCATCCTTACTGTCTTCATTGCATCCTTTAGAAGGCAGCATTCACCTTGTTTTCCATATGAAAGATGCCCCCTGGAGGTGTGCAATGCCGCAGCCCTGCAGGCATTTGCAGATAGCATCCACCAGCCTAACTATGCCAAGCACTTCACGTGCACTCTCCTGTTGACTTCTCCCAACAAGCTTTGGGGAAAAGGTAAATGCTATTTTGAGTACCCACTTTGTAGATAAGGAAAATCAGGGTCAGAGAGGCAAACTGACTGGCCAAGGTCAAACAGTGGGATTAGACCCCAGGTCCATTCAACTCCTTGAGTCCCTCCCTGTCCCTGACACTATGCAGAAAGGACCCTTCTTAGGGTTGTTTCCATGGCCCCTGCAACCTCCTCCCCACTCTGGTCCTCCTTCTCACTCCCGTACCGTCACACACTAGATAAGACACGTAGATAGGACACCTCTCTGAGGCTGAGGCCAGAGAGGATAAGTCAAGAGTGAGGAAGGTTCTGCCACTCTTTTTGCTCCAGAGGCCCCTGGGAACCCCTCCAGCCGCTGTGACTCCCTCCCAGTGCCCCAGACACAACCTCCTCTGTGGCAACCTCAGGATCTGAGGGGACTTGCATGTCCTCCTCCCCGGCAACATCTCTCACAGCCCTGCTCCTGTGGCAGCCCCTGCTTCCTCATGCATCCACACACCTGCACACATGCACACACGCACACGCACACAAACCAGAGTGGTTTTGCTGTAAAACCAAGCTCCATCAACCCTCAGGCACAGCTGGAGCCCCTGACCCCAACTCAAAGCCCGAACCCCTCCACCAACTCAGCATCCTTCAAAAACCTGTCCTGCCTCGCTTTTCAGCCCCAACTCCTGACCTCACGCTCCAACCACACTGACCCTCGAGCAACTTCCTGTATACATGCGAGCCACTCAGATTCCGCCCAATTGAACACCAGCAAGCCTGTTCATCGTTCTAACCCAGCCCCTCTCCAGGACCCCAGGACCCCCACCCACCAAGGCAACTGCTCCCTCTGCAGGACCCCATATTTCACTTTGCACTTCCCTTCATCACGCCCCTCAACATGCATGGTCACTTACTCATGTGAACTCACTTCCCTTCTCTGTGAGTCCTTCAAGGATGAGGACAGTGTCTTGCTCTCCATCCACCTCCCAGACTCAGCTCAACCCATAGTAGATCTAGCTCAATAAATTAGAGCTCTTGTGATTCGCCAATATGACTACTGCTTCAAATAGAGCCTCTGTTCTGGGCAGGGCAGCTCCAGAGCAAGCTTGGGCTGGCCTCTGCTTCACCCCCACCCCGCCCTCCCACCCCCCTGGACCCCCCACTCCACCCCACCCCTCGTCAACCTCATTTCAGCCAAAGCCTTCCTTGCCGGCCGTCAGCCATGCTGCCTGCTTCTAGTTTCTCGAGTCGATCCAGTTCACACCCATCTCAGGGCTCTGAGAACACATGCTGCCAGCCTGGAATGTTCACTGGGCTACGTCCTCCTCATCCTGCATGGCTCAGCAGAAATATCACCTCCTCGGAGGGGCCTCCTTGACCAGTGGATTTCAATCCAGTGCCCTCGTCTACGTGATCAGGATATGCTGCAATAGATGGATTGCACTAATGCCCCCATGCTTCCCCGCCCCCTTTCTCCCTGCATCCACAGCCTTTGCCTATGACTTTGCAGTCTCTCTCATGAAAGAGGTGGAGCCTATTTCCTCACCACTGAAATGTAGTCTGGGCTTGAGACTTGCTTTGGCCGAGAGAATGAAGCAGAAGTAATGGTATCCTGGTACCAAGTCTAGGCCTCAAGAGGCATTGTACAATTTCATTTATCCTCTTGTTCACCTACCTTCATCATGAGAATGTGCCCTGGCTGGAGAGGAGATACATAAACAGCAGTGAACCACCCCAGTGGTCTCAACAGAAGCCTCCCAGGTCAGCCAACCCACAGCCAACCACCAGGCATAGGAGCAACGGGCCAGGACCAGCCTTAAAGGGCTGTTTCTGAAGACTCGGGAGCTAAACAAATACTCATTGTTTTAGGATACCATGTTTTGAGATGGTTCGTTACACAAAATTTTGTGACAATATAGAAATGATACATATCCAAAATGGCCCTTCCCACCAGGTCTCAGTTGTGATTATTTACTTATTTGTGTGTTTACCTTGTAAGTCTTTTTCTTCCTTAGACTATAAGCTTCATAATGTAAAAACACCATGTTGGCCTTTTACAGTACTGAATTCCTGGGCCTGACGCAGTGCCTGGCACCATGGAGGTGCTCAGACAAAGTTCATTGGGTGAGTGAATTGATCGAGTGGCAGAATGGATGAATAAATGCATGCGGCCAGCCCATCGCTCCTCCTGTGGCCCTTTCCTCCCTCCCACTCCCCTAACAGGCCAGGGCTGTCTTCCGCAGCAATTCGAAGCACAGAGATTGAGTCAGAACGGCTGATACTTCACCCTTGAGTCCATCAGCCCTAAGGACCTGAACCCCTGTGAGCCAAGGAGAGTCTCTGACCCAAGCTTTTGTGATTCTAGAAGTTGCACCCATCTGTGAGAGGGCTCCCTGCCACCTCTCACCTTAGCCTCCGCAGCCACCCCTTCTACCAGCTCCTGCCAGTGCAGGGAGGGGAGCTCAAACAGCACGTGCTTCCTCCCCTTCAGTCATCAACCAGGGGCAGGTGGGAGAATAGCACTCCTTCCTTCGCATCCTCCCAGAGCTGGTGGGGAGGGCACCTCTCTCGGGAAGGCCTCTGCAGCACCCTCTCCTACCTTGCTCCCAGGGGTCAGCCCCTCCCTTCCTCCCACTCCTGCTAAGAAGTCGGTCTTCACAAACCAAACCACCCTCTTTTCCTCCCAGATCAAAGTAGAAAAGATAAGAGCAGTTTTTCGCAATGTTCAGAGATCTTACTTGGGAGCACAGGGCACCTCTTTCCACTAGTGTCTCCCGCAGCTACCCTGCTCCCCATGCTCTTTGGCTGTAGTTTTAAGTCCTTTGTACACATTATTCTGCAAAGAGACTGACACAATATTGCTTTCCTGCCACCTATATGATCAAGCAAGGATCAACATAGAAAACAACCATCTTATTTATTCTATTTATTCACTTATTTATGAATATAGTCAATAAATACTTTATTAAGTACCCACTATGTGCCAAGCCCTACAGATACAATGGCATATGAGAAAAACACAGGCCATCCAGAAGCTTCTAATTCAGTGGAGGAGGCAGGCAATGAGTGAACAAGTGATTTTAAAAGAAAATATCAGGTAATAAAAGAATTAAATGTAAATAAGGTGACATAATGGAGAATAGCTGTGGCCAGCTGCAGAGAGAACAACAGATCCATGGCCCACTTGGAAAGTCTGGCTGGCAGAATTTTTATCTCCAGAAGCCAAAGAAGTAGCTGAGTTTGTCAGCGACCCAAGAAGTAAATGATTCTTTCACTCAACATATATTTACACAATACCTACCATGTGCCCGGCTGCTGTAAAGTGACATTAAAAATTGACCTACACTTAGTAGGTTATATAATGTCTAATCACTGGGTTGTACACCTGAAACTAATATAATATTGTATGTCATCTGTAATTGAAAAATAAAAAATTATTTAAAGTTTAAAAAAAAGGGACCTATCTTCAGCAGCAAATGAGGAAGGAAAGAATAAAGGAAGACTAGAATTTATGGAGGACTTACTATGTGCCAGACAGGAGCTGTGCAGTTTTATGCATATTTTTTCACTGGATCCTCATAACACAGCAAGGAGGTAGTAACCAAGGTCATTACCACTTTCCTGCAGCTCAGGTAGTACCCCCCCCACACACACACACACCGCTAGAAAATGGTACAGATAAAATTCGGGCCTACACAGTTGTGGTCCTTCTCCCCATATCATGCTACCTCCTCAGTCTCTTTTTAACTGAATCAAATAATCAGAATTTACACCTTTATTTTTATAAGAATGTGAAAACTTGATTCCAAGAAGAACGTATTGACAATAATCAAAGCGGTGATTGCTTTGAAGAGTGTAAGGAGCTCTCCATCACCCAGCCAAAGCCCACCCCATGCAGCCTCCTCTTCCCTCCTCAATATCTGGTCCTCAGGTGCGACCTGTCTAGACTCCTTGCCACGTGTCCCCCATCGAGGAGCCAAGGTCCATCATCTACGTGGCATCTGACTGAGTCTTTGGAGCAGATAGTTTTTATGCACTAATTCTTGCCATAAGGAAAGCCTGATTAAAATATCTTGTACAAAATGCATTAATTCCCAGGCAAAGATAAAAATTCCATTTGACTCAAATAGATTTTCCATGGTGAATTAGTGCTGCATGGAGGGTAATGGATGGGGGAGGGAGAGGTGGCCCGCTCGTAAATCAAAGGGGAGATGGGAAGGGGGAAAGGAGTTGATGGAGGGGGAAGAGGCACTGGTGGGATCTCAACCTGTGCGAGTGATGCTTCCACCCCTTCCCCCAGTTCTTAATGATCTCATCAGGGGTCCAAGATCGATTCCCAGCCTTGTTCATCTATCCCCTTCTGCATTCATTATTTTAATAGCATCCACATAGGCCATTCAGCATTTGCATTAGACAAGCATTAATGGGGAGTTTGTTTGGGAAGCTCGAGAATCAAGGAGAAGGAGGCATCCATGGTTGGGGCCAGAACAGTTGGAAAGGAAGCAAATGTGAAGATTGGAGAAATATGGGGGCAAGAAAATGACAACCAAAGGTTCTGTCCAAATTTGACCGATGTGACTGCGTTTTCCCTTCTCTCCACGTGGCTCCTCCAGCCCCCAGACCTCTTCTTAGTAAACCAATGAGCGTAAAACTTAGGTATGCGGGTTTGAATGAAGGGAGTCCAGATCTTCGTGCTGGATCAAAAAGACCGTCATTCTAATTCATCCTGCAAACATGTCCCAGGTGCTCATCGGAGCCAATCCCAGTGCTAAGCTTGAGGGATGCTGTGTAAACAAGAGCAGGCCTACTCCCCTTGAGGAGCTCCCGTCCAGATAAATGCAGAAGCAGTTTCAGTTCAGGGCAGTAAATGTTATGGTAGAAATAAGCAAGGGAAGACATGGCCAGGGGCTCCCAAGAGCAGTGATCCTTGAGATGAAAGCTGAAGGTAAATAGCAACTTTTTTGTGCCCACTGGGGTAGATACACTTTCCTGGCAGAGAGACTGGCAGATGGAAAGTTCTGGAAGAGGAGACAGGCTGGTGTATTTGGGAACTGAAGGTACTTGGGAACCCTGGAAGACACAAAACTGACAAGGGGAGGCTGCAGAAGTTTGCCAGAGACTCATGTGCCGGGCTGTGGAATGAGGCTTCACCCTATAGGTGGAAAGGTGCTTTCAGCAGATTGGAAACATAAAAATAGAATTGTAAAACAGATCGAAGGAAAGAGATTCAGGACAGGAAGTAGTTTAAGACACTTTTAATGGTCATTTTGGGAGAGGATGAGGCCTGAGCTAGGGTAGTGGCTTCAAGGTTAGAGTGGAGAGGTGAAGTCCAAGGTCCACCAGGGAGATTCAAGGGTCAGGTCCTACCTGAGGTGTGGCACCCCCTTTGGACCACATCCAG
Organism: Anoura caudifer; assembly: GCA_004027475.1. NCBI lineage: Eukaryota > Metazoa > Chordata > Mammalia > Chiroptera > Phyllostomidae > Anoura > Anoura caudifer. The sequence continues at coordinate 96,068 of PVKU01001435.1, forward strand.
AGGATGAAAATTAGAAGGCAAAGGGGTCTGAGGGGCAGAGTCGGTGAGCCTGGGGCTGGAAGATGGGTTGAAGAAATGAGTGACTTACCAGACATTTGCAAAGCTCCAAGGACCTGTTGCCTTTGTTTAAATTCCCCCAAAAGCAGAATTTAAGACAAGACCTTAGATGCAAGTAGATTACTTGGGAGGCGACCCCAGAAATGAGGAATGGGGAGAGTAAGGTTTGTAAATTAGATGATACTACTGTATGAATGCTAGTTATCTGATTTCGAAAATTCTACCGCAATTATGGTTATTGAGAATTTCCTTATTTGTAGGAAATACATACCGATATAGTAAAAGCAAAGGGACATTTATGTCCACCACCAACAGCCAGACGGCTCAGAAAGAAAAAGCTCTCTGTACACACACACAATAAAGTGACTGTGGTGAAATAGTAACTTCAAGGGAATCTGGGTAAAGGGTACACAGCAATCATTTGAATAATTTTTGTAACTTTCCTGTAAACCTGAGATCACTTCAAAAATTTTTTCCATTTTCAAAAATCATCTAATTTCATGGAGGTTTATCTGCCTTGGTTTTTAAAAGAAGGATAAAAATAAAAAGTCCAGCCCTGGCCACTCAGTTGGTTGGAGCATCATCTCGCAGACGGAAAGGTCGCAGGTTCGATCCCTGGTCAGGGCACATCCCCGGGTTTCAGTGTATGAAAAGGCAATCAATCCATGTTTCTCTCTCATGTCAATATTGCTCTCTCCCGCCCCCTCCTCTCCACCTGCCAAACCCCTATCTGTTCCTCTCTCTCTTAAAAAAGCAACAAAAAATGTCCTTGGGGAGGATTTAAATAAATAAAATAAAAATAAAAACCAAAAAAGCCCAGTCCATTACAAAGAAATCGTTACTATTAGCACAGAAATGCTCTGAGGAGCTTATCAGAAAAGGGTCCTGAGAGGTTTCTTGAATATTTGGATATTTTCTTCTCCGCAGGATCTTAAATTCCTTTGGCAACTAAGCCTTGAGCATCAGTGCCTGACCCATGTCCCTGCAGGGGCAGGAAACAGAGCTGTGGCCTGCCAGGCCTGGCCACCAGGAGATGGAATTTCAACCACCCTTTGCGCCTGCCCCATGCCCCCCAAGTATGGTTCAAGGGGATGCTCTTGGTGAAAATTTGGGGAATGCCAAGTCTAGAAAGGGGGCCAAAGGGGAGCTCTTGCTGGAGGGCTTGGGGGTCAAGACCTGGGTTCCAACCCGGATTTGGATGATTCCTTCCAGATTCCTCTTGGCCTCATTGTCCGCACCTGTGACAGGAGGAATTCTAATCCTTATCCCACAGCCTTCATCAACTTGTTCACTAGCTCAACAGCATTTACTGAGGACCCTCTGTGAGCCAGATGCCGGACTTGTTACCAGGAGTGGAGGAGTGAAGGAATCAAGAAGACCCAGCCACTCCCTCCTGGAACTTACCCACCGGTGGTGGGAGACGGACGGCAAACAAGCAAGCAGGTCAGTAGGGAGATCCTTATAGGCTGTGGTAAGTGCTGTGGATGAAACAACGGCAGACCGTGACAAAGAATGTGGGTGGCGCTGTACCTGGATATGTATAGTCAGGGAAGGCTTCTCTGAGGAGGTGACACTTTACTGAGGCCTGCAGACTGAGAGGTACCAGCTGGGTGAAAAGGCATGCTTGAGATCATTAAAAATGACTCAGAAATAATCATAAGATGATTAGTGCCCCTTTCTTCTACCTTTTGCTAGATGTGGGTGTCTCTTCAACTGAGGGGCAAGGTCAGCAGCCTCTGGGCAGGGTGGGCTGGGCCCTCCCCAGGAGCCCTCTCACCTTCTACTCCTGCCCCAACAGGAGCTGTGCCAGAATTCGGAGAGAAAGATGAGAAACTCCCTTACAGATGGCTGCAAGATGCCGCCAGTTCCCAGTGGTGACCCTGGGGAGGATGCCAAGGGCACAGCTTTATCTGCGGCCTTCCCACACTGGGGGCAGGAGCACTGCCAGGGGCCCCCTACCCCTTGGGTGGAATAAGTGTGAGGTGTGCTCTACGCCGGCTCTTAGAGGTCCCCAGTGGGACTCAACCCCAGCTGCCCCGCTCATGAACACTTTCGATATCAACTGCCTTCTCTTCCCCGTATCACCGCCCCTCTCCCACCACTATTTGCTGGGATCACCGCCCAAATAAGTGAGCTGCATTCACAGTCTCACCTCAGGGGCCACCTTTGGGGGGGGCGGTGGTAACATAAGGCAGTGCTCAACGATCTTCAATAATCTAAATGGTGTTGTGAGCTACTAAACTCTGAGCTCCTTAAAAGCTGGGTTAGCTCAGCGGTTCCCAGCATTCTTGGCACCAGGCACCACCGGTTTCGTGGAAGACAATGTTTCTATGGATTGGGGGCGGAGGACAGGAGGCAGAGCTCGGGCCGAAATGTGAGCAAAGCTTCTGCCGCCCACCACTCACCTCCTGCTGTGCAGCCCAGTTCCCAACAGGCCCGGAGGTTGGGAAGCCTTGCTTTATATCTCGTTATTGTATCCCCAACATCTCAGACAGGGCCTGGGACAGAGAAGATGCTCAATAAATGTAGAGCGAGAAATGGACCTCACAGAACTAGGCAAGTCCCCACAAGGACAGACATGGGACCCAACCCTTCTCAGGTGCGCGCCGGGGGGTATTTGACACCCCAGGGCCTATAATGCCTGGCCTAGGCGTGAAGGAGGCCCCACTAGGGGACCAGAGTGAGGGGTGCTGCCCACAGTCAGGACAGTGAGGCAGACGGGCAGCGCAGGGCTTGCTGGGCGGCCTGCACTTGGTTCCACTCCGCAGAGGAGTCTGGCTCCTCATACGGTGAGTGTGCAAGCAGCCACAGCACAGGGGCCGTTCCAGTTAGTTCAGGAAAGGTACAAGAGCATGACAAATATATGTAATTTGAAAATTGGCCAGTCTTTTGCAATAATTTAGAGGCACTAGTTAGGAGCAATACAAACCCCCCAATTACTGATGTTTAAGGCTGGCACTGTTGCTGGCTGAATATTTCATGCATAAATGAACTTCCACTAGGCCACCCGCTGCTTCTGATGAGGCTCTTGCGGGCTTTATTGCCCGGCGCCCAGCAGGGTCCCGCCAATGGGCCCCATGACAGATGATGCATCGGTTTGTGGCTTAAATAATGCAGTTGGGGACAGACTCAGTGCTGGTGTGCTTTATTTACATATCAATTGAGTGGCCACTCTGAATATGAAGAAATATGAGAGGGGAAGTCACTGGCACTGAATATTTCATGGCTGTGAGCCCCGCAGGAAGCAGACGTCCCCAGCCCAGAGCCGGGCCTGGCCACGTGCGCTCAGAAGAACTGGCGTTAATAGTCTGGGAGAGGAGGCAAGAACAATCTCCCAAGCCAGGGGGGGAGCTGCTAACTGGAATTGATGAGTCCCCTATCATCTGGACACAGCCCACCGCTGCTTTTTCAAGTCAGCAAAATATCTGCTTCCTGCCCCTACCTTCTGGTTCCTGGAAACTTCCACAGAGAAGGGAGTTTGTCCAAGCCATCACACAGACTTCCCAAGACATGTGGATGGAACAGGAGTGCTCGGAGGGAGGGGAATGGTCTGGCCCACCCAGGGAGGCCTTCACCCTTTCTGAAAATGTGCTGGGAGACTTATCAGGAGGCCCAGCCAGGACCTTCTCACTCCGAAACGCTCCTGGGAACTCCCACCCCGGAGCCATTCACTGACCAATTCTCTCATGATTCTCCACCATGCGCCAGGCTCCTTGCCTGGTGCTGAGGACGCAACTGTGAAAAAGGCGCAGTCTCTGTCTTCCTGGAGCGCATCATAGCCAAGCCCAAAAGGTGGAAAAAAAAATGGGAAATCATATTGATCAGATACATTAGCTGCCTGTGACTGCTTCACGAATTACCCCTGAAACCATAATCACTTCGTATCAGTGGCAGTTTCTGGGGGTCGGGAATTTGGAAGTGGTTCAGCTGGGTATTTTTGGTTCACAATTTCTCGTGCGGTTGCAGAGCAGGTGTGGGCCGGCGTTGCAGCCCTCTGAAGATTCGACTGGAGCCAAAGGATCCGATTCACAGTGGCTCCCTCAGGTATGTGGAGAGGTGGTGCTGGCTGTTGGCAGGAGGCCTCAGTTCCTCACCACGCTGACCTCGCCCCCAGGCTGCTTGGGCGCCCACACCACGTGGCACTGGCTTTCTCCAGGGGGAGTGACCCAAGAGAGCAAGACAGAAGTGACAATGTCTTTTGTGGCCCATCCTCAAAGGTGCAAACCCTCATTCCACTGTATTCTATTGGTCACACAGATAAACCCTGATGCCATGCGGGAGGGCACTACCCAGAGGTGTGGATACCAAAGGCAAGGATCCGTGGAGGCCACCCTGGAGGATGGTTACGCCTTGAGGCAAGTGGAAGCATAAACAGGGACAGCTAGTCTGGTATAAGGGAATCCAGTAAGCCTTCCTGGGGGAAATGATAAGTGGGTACAGACTTGAAAGACAAAGGTATCTCCTCAAAGAGGAAAAGGGAGGAACATTCAGCCGAGGGAACAGCCCGTGCAATGGCCCAGCGCCAGAGGCATGGGGACCCCAGGGAACTAAAATGCCCAGTTCAGTTGGGCTGGAACTTAGGCCGTTGAACGCTGGCATCACCCTGAGGGCCTGGGGAGGTTTTGAAGGGTTGAGACTTCCCCGTGGGTGCGGTGGGTTCCAACTCTGCTGCATTCAAGCAACGGTGGGTAAGTCTGGGTGGGTTTGAAAAGGTTCTCTGGAGACATGGGGCGAGAACCCCGAGTCAGCCCTGGGATGTAGCATATGCCAGAGGATTCAGTTTAGGGTTAGAGTTCATTTAGAGTTAGGGTTAGAACTGGAGAACTGCACAGAAGTTCTGTCTCAAATGCCAGCCCCACCCCCTGACTCACTTGCTGGATATGTGATCCTGAGCAAGTCACTTATCCTCAGCAGGCCTCAGTTTTCTCATCTGTAAAGTAGGGATAATTATAACATGTGCTTCATAAGGTGGTTGTGGCTGTTGATTGAGATAAGGTATCTGGCACATAGTATCTGCTCAGTAAATTCTTGTGAACTGAATGAGGCTCTCACATGTGCCAAAGGCCTTCTCTCTGGGACCTTGTCACCCCCACCTCTACCCATTCTGCAATGTCCTCCCCAATTTTCCAACACTACCTAATACTCTGTTCCTAATACTCTGGTACTCTGTACCAGGCCCCCCCACCAGATTAGAAGTCCCCAGGAGTGGGCAAAGCCAGACCAACACCCTCCATTTGGACTGACACTCTGACAGTGCAGTGCTCAGCTAGGTGAGCTACTGACTTATTATTCTCCTCATTCTGTCATTTTCCTTTATAGTAATCATCACAATTCATGAACTTTTAGTCAGTCATGCATTTGTGCGGGCTCTGTGGTTGTTTTGCATTATTTGATATTTTGACTTTGCTCTTAGTGTACCCACCGGAATGAAAGCTCCATGATGAGGTCAGGGACAGTCTGCCTTGTTTCCCGCTGCGACCCCCATGCCAGCACCGCACTTGGCAACACAGCCTCACAGATAAAAGTGCGGAGCTGGGCCAGATTGCCTGGGTTTGACTTCCAGAACTGGTCCGCTCCAGACCAGTGCCTTGGCTTTTCTGTCTGTGATATGGGGCCAATAATAGCATCTATCTCCTTAGGAGGATTACATGATAGTATATGCAAAGCGCTCCAGAAAAGTGCTGGGATGTAGGAAATGCTACACAAGGGTCTTTTCTGTAGAGATATAGATAGAGAGAGGGTTAGATGTGATAGTAGGTGCTCAATAAATATTTGATGAATTAATAATGTGCTGAGTTTAAGAAAGGAACAAAGTCCTAATTAGGGCAGAGCCTGAGATAGGGTTGAAGACTCTCACAAAGGCAAGGTGCTTGATCTGAACAAAGAAACCTGGAACTTGGAAACCTTGGAACTTGGTGGCAGTGGGGAAGGGGATGGGGCTAGGGCCAAAACAGACCCTCGGTGGAACCCCCACCTGGGATTTCCACCCCACATACAGTTAAATCATACATTATTGATTTGTCAAACGTATTTGCATATAAATAAGCGTGATCACTCACAGAGGCCCGAATGGTGCCACCTCCCCTCAGCGCCCTGATTACAGATGGATGGCCCTAGTTAGACACGAGCCAGGGACGCTGCTACCCCTGCCGCAAAGTCTGCGGCTGATTTAAAACTACATTTATTGGAGCATGTAAGTGTGACAGCCTAGTGGTGAGTTTGGGATAATTAGTCTAAAAGACAAGATAAACGACTCCTAAAACTGGTATTGTGATGAAGATGCCACCCCCCCCACCCCTCCACCAGCTCAGCCCTGATGCCAAAAATATAGTCGATGATAATTAACTAGGAAATGTTAAGAGGCAGGATTATGTTCCAATTGCATTTTTCAAAGGACTTTAGAATTTTACACCCAAGTTGATTGGGTTCCCCTCCCCCTGGTGATTAGACTGGAGAGAGGGGCTCTCAGCCAGAAGCAGAAGCTGGGGGGGTGAGGGGTGGCGGTGTGGATCAGACAGCCTCAGACAAGGTCTCCTAGGCCAGGCAAGCAGGTGGCTGAGCCAGCCTTCCCCGAGCTTGAACCAAGACAGATCTGCAGGGGGAAGCACATTGACCCAGGTAAATTATATCTGCCGTGTTAATTCATTCCATGCGGGCCATCCAGCCATGAGCTTGGAGGCTGGCATTGGCCACCTCTGATGATGGATCAAGGGACCCAGCCGCTCAGCTACCCACAACGCTAGAGACTCCTCATCGTGCGGGGTGCGGGAGGGGGGGGGGCAGGTACACATGGTCATTTTAATTGTCCTAAATTACACTTGAAGATTTACCAGCCAGCAACTATCAAATGTTACCTTGAAGATCAACTTGACCTGAACATGAACCCGTCGCCCCGGAGCAGGGCGGGTTGGGGCCTCAGTGCTCGGCTGATGCAGAGGAGAGGGGCTCACTGCCTCTTGGTTTCTGCCACCCCTCCCCCTCATCCCAAGAAAGAGGTGAGAGCTGCCCTGTGACCTCCAACCCATCCTAGCTACAGGTGCAAAGACTTCTTTTCTGAGATTTAAGTCTTGTGAACCCAGGCAGAGGAAGGGCCCTTTGGGATTAGTCTGAGGCCCTCGAACAAGAATTCAAAAGGAAAGTCACACAGCAGAGCCTAGGGTCAGCAGACTCCCCCACCTCAAGATGTCTACGTTCTAATCCCAGAAACTTTGCAGGACAAAGAGGCCTTTGCAGATACGGTTAAGGATGTAGAGATGGGGAGATTGCTCTGTATTATCCAGGTGGGCCCAATACAATCAGGTCCTTGTAAGAGGGAGGCAGAAGGGTCAGAGGGAGACTTGAAAACGTAACACTGTTGGCTTTAAAGACAGGTGTGGGGCCACAAGCCAAGACATGTAGGCAGCCTCGGAAAGCTGGAGAAGACAAGGAAACAAATTCTCCCCCAGATCCTCCTGCAGCCCTGGGACACTCTGATATTAGCCCAGCAAAATCCATTCGGGACTTCGGACCTCCAGAGCTGTAAACCAGCGAATCTGTGTTGTTTTAAGCCACTAAGTGATTTTTACGGCAGCAATAGAAAACTGACACAAGTGTCCAAGTGTTCTCAGCCTGGCCTCCCCGCATCTTGGCTATGTGGCTTTGGGTAAGTGACTGAACTCTCTCAGCCTCGATTTCCTCATCTCTGAAACAGGCGCAATAGAACCTAAGTCCTGGGGCTGTTGCTAACATTCAATGAGCAAGTGCATGAAAAGGGGTTTGCTCAGTGCCCAGGCCACAGGAAGGGCTCACATGGTTGTGGCTGTGGCTGTCATAATTGTCCCTTGCTGCTCATCCTGAGGACTTGTCAGTGAGAATAAAACTGATAAGGTACATACCACCAAACTGAAGATTAATTTATTCATAAAATATTGATCATCTTTTGTATGCAAAATTTATGCCAGGTATTGAGAATAAAATAGGAAGGAAAAAGAGATCCAGCCCCTACCTTCAAGGACTAATATGGCAGAGGAAATGAGCCAGATTACATAGTTCAATTCTATTAGATACTATAATTATATGTTATATTTATTTTGAATAATTCTCCAAACAAGTGCTAAGATTGAGAGCTACTGCAGAAATACAGAATGGCGAGATATGTCCCATCAGGGAGGTCAGGGAAGGCTTCCTGGAGGAAGCTGACCTCAGAAGTTTGAGCGTATTCGATCCTGTGGGGCAGAATGGACTGGTCCCTTCTGAACTATGGGAGAATGGACTCTGCCTATACCTCTAGGGACATGCTCAGGTTTCTGGGGCTTCTGCAATGAGCTCAGTCTATGTAAAAGGCACAGAGATGCCCACTATGGTGGGTCCTGGGCAAGTAGAGAGGCTTTGGCCATAGGAAGCCCAAGTAGGAGGTAGCATAATCACGTGTGGCCTTGAGTTCTTTGGGGGTGAGTCTACCCCCTGGGATACTGGGCCCCTATTTGACTCCAAATATCAGGCCAAACATTGTGCTTGGAACCTAACCCTGAGTGCACAGACCCCAAACAGAAGAGGTAGCAGCCATAGGCTAAACACAAATATCTGGGCCCCATGGTCATCTTAGGGTAAAGCTGCCCTCCAGCCCGTCTCTGGAGTCACCTGCCTTCAAGGAATTTATGTCAAGAGATGTACCCAGTTTTGGAAGTATCCTCAATCTCCTAATATAATTTGGTCTCTTGGAAATTAAAAATTCTATGTACTCCTTTCATAGCACAAACTATAAGTAAAGCTTAATGTAAATGTCCTGGCCAATGAAGATGTTCCAAAGACAGTAACACTCATAAGGAAGAAGAGGGCATAGTCCCTCGAGGATATACCATCATCTCTGAGCTAGAAGGGGAGTAGGAGACTTGTGTGTTTATCAAAGAGTCATGAGTTCAAAATCGTTGTGCAGCTTTTCCATATAGCCTTTCAAGTAGCTTGTTGTACTTGCCAGACCCTGTGTTAGCAAGCTAGTGCTGTGTAACAAACAGCCTCAAACTCTCAGAGCACACAGTAAAAGGAGGTTTATAGTATAAGTATGGGAAACAAAAGTATATTCTTGTATTATTATTTATGTATTAACTTTTACATTATTTGTCTTATTATTATTGCTATTATTGTGTATCCTTACGATTTATTTTTCAGTTAATGATGGCTAGTCATTAACCCACTTTTGCCCACCCCTGTCATAGCCATTTATAGATCCCAGATGATCTGGGTCTGTAGATCATCTGGGATCTGGTTGCTCTAGGCTGCGGTTGCCTGAGTTGGGCTCCTGGCAGAGGCTAAATTGTGCTGACATTCCATTAACCAAAGCAAGCCGTATAGCCAAGCCCAAAGTCCAGTAACCAAGAAGTGTATTCCACCCTTCATGCGCCTGAACCTAGACAGATGGCAAAGTCCAATTCAACGGAGTAGATAAGCATACTCCTCCCACGGACATGCCAGGCCACCATGAAATCCATCACATATCCCGAAACTCTGTCTGGGGACATGGAGTATTCCTCTCTCCTTGGGATAAAGAGGAAGGTCCGGGGATCTCCCCTCACTCCATGCGTGAGTCCAGGCCCCAGAACTCCATTCCGTACATACACTAGCCTTTTCTGCACACTGCCTGATTCCCATGAGGACTCAAGCTGGCCATGGCCCTGGCCAGTACTTGTTTCCAGGCTTAGATCGTCATCGCATGAAATTCTAGGTCTGATCTGGGCTTCCAGATACAGAGTAGATGTGCAAGAATCATTTAGTGAGTGAATAAACGAATGAATGAATCCCCAGCCCATCCCCCTGGACACCATTCGTTGGTCTATTGGCCAGCCTCTACCTGAGCTGAACCCCATCTTCATTCCTTGTCCGGGGATGCCAGAGCACGCTCCGGAACCCACCCATCCGAACAATGGCTGCACAAGCTCCAGACACCCTTTCTCAGCTTTCCCAACACTGGCCCTGCTGTTGGCAGAAATTCCGAAACAGATTACAACATGTGGACGTGGGAGAGACCACATCCCCAAAATGCCTCGCAAAAAGGCAAATATTGTGACAAGTGGAAACATGGAGCATTTATCTGCACTTTTAGGAGCTGCTCATATGTTCACACTAAAACGATTGAAAATAGATCATTAGAAATCTGTTTCGAAACACAGAAACATGTAAAAATTTTTATCCAGTCACGGATGGAAATAAAAAGAAAAGAAGTGTGAGCCACGTGGAAAAATAAATAAATGCAGTGAAGCCTCGGTTTTCTCAAACTGAATTCATTCTGGAAGGCTGTTCAAGAAGCGGTTTGCTTGAAAAGTGAATCTCCTTTGCCTGTCACCTGACAGACACGTGACTGATTGTACAGGTATCAGTACAAAGGGTTTTTTAGGTCGAGAACCAAAGTTTTGTTCAACAACCAAGACATTTTCCCCATGAACAACGTGGCTGAGAACCGAATTGTTTGGGATGGGAGACGTCCCCGAACCAAGGCTTGACTATTAGAGGGAAGCAAACTCCATCGCGATGCAGGTCCCAGTCGATGGTGACTAGAACTGGTGTCAGGGCACACACGTGTCCCACGGGCCCCCACATGCAATCCAAAGGGTCTGGGCTGAGCCTGCAGCCTTTCCAATCTGCCCGGTTTGAAGAAAACTCCCCAGTTTTCCGTGGGAGGGAGGTTGTGGGAACAAACACTGAGGGACTATTTGGTGAGAAGCTCTCTGCTTGAGGCTTGAGACCCAGATGAATGGGGTGCAGGTCCAGCCTTGAAGTCTAGCAGGAGAGACCCACAGACATGGGGTAGGAGGCGGGGAAGACACCCCATTAAACTATACATGTCTGCAACCTCCCTCCTGCCAGACTGCTAAAGAGAAGCTTATGTTCACCATTCTGACCCTCTTCCTCCCTTATTCCAGGGAGACTCTGAGTCTACCAGTAATTTTCTGGGACCTTTTTTTTACTCTCCTTTGGGGAAAATGTATGGAAAACCCAGTTAGGAGAAAAGAAGGACATGAGAGAGAAGAGGAGTAACCAAGAAATTAAGAGTCATGAGTGGTTTGGTTTGGAAAGAATTGCAGTAGGGAGGTAATTATGAGTGCTGTGTGGGAGGAGGAGAAGTGGAAAGCCAGAGGAGGAAGAAAAGAGAATCCTAAGTGTTTCTGCAAATTATGATTCAGGTCCTCTCTGACATTCTTTGAGACGTACCAATAAAAGATTTGAAGTACTCGACATTCCTTCGATTGTGTGATTCTTTGAGTGCAACTTCATGTCAGACTGGACCACAAGGGTCTTGGTTCTGTTTGGTTAATGAGTAAATACACACGGAGCACACACTGTGTTCCCACAGAGGTGTGGACGGCACTTTGAGAATGCAGAGAGGAGCCTCCCGGAAGAGGAAGGCAGGCTTCCCAGAGGATGTCACGTGAGTTGGATCCAGGAACATAAACGTTCACCTTACCCGCATGAACTGCAAGGACGTCTCTGGTGGAGGAAGTAATCTCTGCAAAGATACAGTGTGTCCCAGAGAAACGCGACAAGTCCTAGTAGGGTGAAGAGGAAGGCAAAAGCTTGACAGTTAGACAGGAGCCATGTGGTGAAAGACTCGGAGCTCGTTAGGAGAAGCTCAGCCTTTATCCTGTGGTCAACAGGCGGCCGTGGTTTTGAGCGTGGGAGTGGCACATCTGTGATGTCACATTCACTCAGCCTTCTTGCCAGGAAGGATGCAGCCCCTAAAATCTGCCTCTTCTGGGCTCCACCCCCAGGGCAGTGGCCAGGGAAACAAAACCAGGCCTCAGCTGGCTCCAGAGGTTACAAAGGCACTCGTAAGAACTGCACAGTTCCCAAAGAAAAGAAAAACACACTCCGGAAAACTTTTAAAAAAAATTTATCATCATCTGAATTCATGTGCAGGGAACATATTTGTTTTCAATGAGCATGTTTTTCAAACTTGTTTAAATGGAAATGGACTTGATTTCAAAGGCAATGCAGTCTTGGTGGCAATCTGATGTTTTATTTTATTGTTTGCAATTAGTGACAAGTGAGAAAAATATCCAAATTGCACCACATCACACGGGGTGTGTGCTAGACAAGTACTTAGCTCTGATGAGAGGAGGATGGGGGTTGAGGAACACAGCCACAAAGAGCTTGAATGCCAGAAAGAAGATTAAAGACATGGCATCTTCAAGCTCTTAACAAGAGCAGAGGTGTTAAAGTCAAGAAGCACGGCCGACTACTGGGATGTACAGGAAACCAGCAAAGGAAATTCCTTCCAAGGACAGGGCCAGCTGAGGGTCTAGGCAGCCCAGCCAGACACTGAGCAGGAGCAGCTTTGGGCAGAAAACCCCTGTGGCCACAGAGAGGCCTCCGACTTCTCTGCTCACCAGCAGTGAGTGGTAAAGAGCCAGTGGCCCTGGTCCAGGATTGTGTAGGACAGAGTTTTCAGCCTCAACACTGTTGACGTTCTGAGTTGATACTGTTTGGGCTGGACAATGCACAGGACAGCATGGAAGGGTATTTAGCAGCATCCTCGACCTCCACCCACTAGATGCCAGTAGCACTCCTCTCCAGCCACAACAGTCACAGACGTCTCCCGACATGGACAAATGTCCCATGGAGACAAGTAGTTGACCTCAGTGGAGAAGCCCCACCCCCTTGGCCTAGATTTGGATTACCAGTTCTGAATCTTGGTTAAGCTGTGAGAAGGGTACAGTATTTAGAAAGTAAGGTGTGACAGTTTAGAGATGCTCATTCTGAAGAATCCCAAGGTCCTCAGCTTTCTTCCACAAAGCCCACAGCTGCCCTCTTGTAATAGACCCTGGGGGGGGGGCGGGGCACAGAGTCCTTAGCTTTGATTTGTTGGGGGCTTCATAAAAGACTGAAGAAGAACTGATCGGGTGGCACAGAGTAATGGGGTGAATGTGGAGTTAGAGCTCCATGGAGCTGGGTTGGGCTGAGGTTCCTCGTTTGTCACATGTGGCCTATCCTTCACTGACTTTGTCACGTGGGCCGTTGCTTTCTTACCATTCTCAAGACACATTGGTCTGCTGGAAGCTCCTCATACATCTCACACTCAACTTCAGGAGCTTTGCACATGCTGTTACCTCTGCCCAGAACATTCTACACACACACACACAATTTGCTCACTCACCCTGCTCATTCTCCAGGTCTCAGGTTAAATGTTGCCTCCTCACAGACGTTTTCACTGACCCTCCGGACTTTTAAGTCCCAAGGGTGGACAATGTACAGGATCCTGTGCTATTTACATTAAATAAATATGGGGGTGGGGAACTGAGGGAAATGTGGAGAAAGAGAAAAGCAAGTAAGCTTGAGAGAGCATGACCAAAAAAGAAAGAGACGAAGAACGAGGGAGAGAAAGAACGCTTTGATAAATTTCTTAGAGATTAAAAAACAAGTCAATGGTAACAATAAGATTTTTCTCACCCTCTAACATTTGTGTATGTTCACAACTGCTTTCCTTCCAATGTGGGAGTAGATTTGCACAGCCTTGCAGATATAACTGAGGAATAGCATCTGCCTAATCACATTTCATGTTTATATCAACCCCAAGTGATAAGGGCCATTGTCTTCCTATTTTATAGGCGGAGAAGCTGAGGCTTAGAAAATGTATGTAATTTGCCCAGAGCCCAGTCAGAATTTGGATACAGGCACATGAGGTTCCAGAGTCTGCGCTCCTGGCCACCCAGCAGGGAATTGGTCCAGTGCTGGGCTGGGGCACAACGTGATGTTCAATAAATATTTACTGAGTGAATGGGACCAGAGGTGGGGTGCACTTCAGGGAAATTTTCATCCAGTCCTGCATACAGCGGAGCTCAATCTTGCTGCCCCATCTGACCACCACCACCCCGCCCCCGCTCACTTATCACCGTGTAATTGAAATAATGCTTATCGACAGAGACTCACAAACAACTGCTCAATTTTCCTCAAAATTCAATTAAACTTCGTTTATTCTGGGGATCGATCCAATTAAAAGAAGGAAAATTTCAGATGGTCTGAGCAACACCATCCATCTTCAAACACAGTGTCTACCCCAGTGATGTAATAATTCGCCCAATCAATGCTTTAAAAGCATTTAGCAGTCTTGATAATGAACTTTTGTCAAAACAGCCTTGCAGAGCAATAAGTGCCTGCAGATTAATATGAAGTCATAAAGGGCTAATGCCTTGGGAAGGGGGTTGAATCAGGAGGAGCCGTAGCCTGGAGCTTCCACACCTTCTCAAAACTAGGCACGGGCAATGTTTTCAAGACGCAGAAAATGCCAAATGCACTTCCTCATTTCTTCCTGTCTGCAGGTTCCTCTCCCTCCTATAGTCTCAGGTTGTCAAACTCCACCAGTCAAGGACTTGGGATGCCCTGGACCCAGATGATCACACGCAGGGCATTTAGGGGCAGCCACCCTATTGGAGAAAAATGTCCAAAGGTAAAGTAGGCTCTGCTTGGAAAGGCTTCCACTTGATCACCTCTGAAAGCTCTAATTTCAAAAATTGTCTTCGAGCTGTAAGAAACCCCCTTTCTCCTTACAATCTCCTCTCTTTTTTTTGGGGGGGGGGGGAAGAGGTATTCAACTTACTAACCAAGTGGCCTAAAGTAAGTTGCTCAAGGTCCCCAGTTTTAGTTTCTTTGCCAGTAGAATGGGGGTATAGCATTTATTGCAGCTCAGAGGAAAGAGGCTGGGTTGGATTTCTAGGTGCTAAGGATGCAAAGAGTAGTAAGATCTGGCTTTATCTTTAAAGAGCTCAGAGGCACTAGGGAGAGACAGGTGCAAGCAGCCACAATGCAAGAAGCTAATGCTGTTGGGGATGTCTTAACCCGACACTGGAAACACAGTGCCTGAAGGATCACAGGGGATTTATGGAGGTGGTGAGCCTTGAGCTGAGTCCTGACCAAAAAGCAGGTATTTGCCAGATGGAGAAGAGAAAGGGGGTGATTTCTGGGCTGAAAGGACTGCAAGTTTAGAGCCATGGAGGCGTGACAAGGTATGGCACATGCAAGGTACACGGAAATGGAGTCAGGAAATGGATGGGGCGGGTCGACTAAGCCAGATCTTTGGAGGGTTCATTTTCCAGGCTAAGGAGATTGTCCTTTATTCTGTGGGATATGGGGAGCCACGGGAAGTCTTAAGCAGCGATTGATATGAGACTTGCACTTGAGAGAGTTCAATCAGCTAGCCATGTGAGGGATGGATTGGTGGAGATGGGACAGTTAGAATGAGTTAGATGAGATACGATGGCAGCCTTGGTCCCACTTATGCAGGAATCTCCGCCAATGGTCCTCTCCCCACACTGAACACACCCATCCCAACCTCCCTGCCCCAACAATAGAGTCCCCATGCCACCAGGCAGGGAACCTAGGAGTCCTTCTGCACTTTCTTTTTCCATTCTTCGCAATCTCTAGGATGCCTCAGAAACCATCTCTATGCCTGAACCCTGGATCCTGTGTGGAAAAACACGATGTCCCCTCCCAAAAAGGTAAGCTCACTTTAGTCAACAAGGTCCCCTTAGAGAGAGGCCAAGATACTCAGCATCCCCTGCAACCAGACCTGACCTGCCAGAGCTGTCCATGGTCCTGGCTACCTTGTTCTGGAGAACAGACAGGAAAAGCTTCTCCCCGAAGCAAGTCAGAAACCCTTGCGGGACCCCAGGGGAGCTCCCCACCACCACCAGGAATTGGAGCTCAGCAAGTCATTCCCTGGAAAGATGGGCCAGTCTGAGCTGGGAGATCCAGGACAGGCTGAGCTGGGTGAGCCCTGGGCTCTGGGTGCTCTGGGATCCTCCTGGGGCTGGAGGATCCTTCTCCATCCAGGCTAGAGGTCCTTGGGGGGTCAGTGCTCTCACCAGGCTATGGCTGCAGCTTCCAGCTCTAGTAATTCCTTCAGCATCTCCTCTCCTCCCCTAACCTATCCTTTTAAAAAACAAGAAAATCTCAGGGGTTGTCTAGTGCTTTATGAAGCTGGGGATGCAGGTGGCCAAAGGAATGAAACTCTTCCTCCATTTGCCAGAAGTCACGGCACCCCAACGGAATGCCAGGCCCTGACCTGCCACCACCAAAGCCCAGGATGAGGAAAGAGGAAGATTCAGAATTAAAGGAGGAGAAAAAGAAAAAGGAAAAAGAAAGGCCTATCTGTGCTGCTAGATCAGGGGGAGTATTAAATGATCCCAAGTCCAGAAATGCCTTTTCAAAGCCTCTGCCATTAGGACTCAATATTAAATTTACTCCTTCTGTGCCTTAAAAAATAGCTAATTTTTTTTTTCAAAAGGTGCTTTTAATACCAAAGGTATAGCTTAGGCTGAAAGGCGCCGCCGGCACATCAAACATCATTTGGGGGATTTCAAAGGCTGTTTCAGCAGGATCCCGAGCTCCTCGTGCCCCTCCCAGCTGATGAAGTTTCTGAGCCCCCTGAAGTCAGATCTTGTGTTCTTGACTATCAAAGGCCTCGGCAACACCGCGTCTGTCTGTCTGTCCCAGTAAAACTTTCGCGCAGAAAGCCTCCCTTTTACCCAGAGATCTGAGAGAAGAATAAAAAGGATGCTGATTTGCCAGGAAACAGGAGGGAAGCCCTGCTGAGCTGATAGGAATTTTCTGACCAGATTTGAATACATTTGGCCCAGACAAGGGGGTGGGGAGAAAATCCATTACTTTGGAGAAAAGCCTCACAGGGTTTCAAAAAGAAATATGTTAATGTTGAGAGAAATCATTTGTGTGGGTTTGTGAGTGAGTGTTTCAGCCACCCCTGAGTTTAACATCTTGAAGCAGGAGCAAAAAGGCAAAAAGCAGTGGAATTAAGCCCCCACCGTGCAGGGGGCTGGGGGTTGGGGGTGGGGGCGGGGTGGCACTCTGCAGCCTCCCTGACCTGGCCCTGGTGCTCTTCCACCACCTGGCATTGGGGTCCACGGCTCAGACAGCTGGGGAGTCCCCCACACACACACCCCGAGATCCCACAGGCGCAGCATTTGAAGGTCCACTCTTTGCTGAAGGCCCCATTCAGTAGTCCACAAACTGGGCTCACGGTGGTCTCCCAGACAGTTCCCAGTATCCAGGTGGGGAGACTGAGGACTGAAAGGGGTAGGGCACTGCTAACAGGGTCCTGCTAGTCAGGCCTCTCAACTCGCAGGCCCCGCTCCCCTCTGCACCCCACTGGGCCCTGCCCACACACCCTCTCCCCACAGGTCCTGCACACCTGTCACCTGGCCTGCCCTCTGAGGCCTGCACCTGGGTAACCTGGGTGACTATTATGCCTCCACCTGTAGCTTCTGGAGACACCCTACAAACAAGGTGCCTGTCCTACCCAGCCCTGGGGACAGGGAGCTCTGAGGTCAGGATTTGTCCCAAGTCCTATGGGAACTGAACAATTATGTAAGAAAATTGTGCGTTTTTGCTTTCTGTGGTCGCAGTCACCCACATCAACCACTGCCCAAAAGTATGTAATGGGAAATTCCAGGAATACACAATTCCTAAGTTTTGAAGCGCACGCCATCCTGCACAGCGTGATGAAAACTCGCCCCTTCCCGCTTTGCCCTCCCGGGGACACGGATGTCCCCTCTGCCCAGCGTCTCCACGCTGGGTGCGCTGCCTGCCCACGTGTCACCCGGCAGCCGTCTCAGTCCTCAGGTCAACACTGAGGAGTCGCAGCGCTTGTGTTCAGGAACCTCTGATTTTACTTCCTGATGGCCCCAAAACACAAGAACAGTGATGCCGGCAATTTGCATGTCACTAGGGGAAGTCGTAAAGTGCTTCCTTTAAGTGAAAAGTGTGTATGCATAGGCAAAAGCATAGTGTATACAGGGTTCAGCACTCACCCGGTTTCAGGCACCCACTGGGGGTCCTGGAACGTGTGCCCTGCAGATAAGGGGGGACGACTGCAGTGAGAATACTCCCCGAGTGGCTCCAAGAGGCAGCATGCCTGGATTCAGGAGTCTCGAGTCCTAGGCTCAGCATGGTGTTTTTCTTCAGGCCGCACCTCCTTCCCCCATAAAATGAGGACAATTCCCTCAGCTGTGTCTCTGCTTCGTAGAGGTGCTGTGATATTCCAGGTCAGTCAGAAATAAGAGTTGTGCCCTGGCCATCTGCAGAGCAGGCCCACAGCAGGCCCTCACACCCCTCCCACAGTGTCAGGCACAAGCAGAAAGAAGGAAGGAGGTTGCTTGGAAGGCTGTACCATGTGGCCGCTGCAAATCCACCTGAGTCTCTTGGAGGCCCTGCACGCCCCACTGGGCTTTTCTCACAATAATTTGGGGGCTCTCTTCTTCATCAGAGGTAGAGTTTGTCAAATGTAGGGAAGAACAGAACCCTGGGGACTTGTATCTTGGGGTGGTGATGAGGGATGAGGAGGGAGTCAGGGGCTCAAGCTCCTGTCCTGAGCTTACTAGGCAAGGAACTAGGAGTCTGCAAAACTCAGCACTTGAATCTGTGCCTTGTCTTCTTGTTAGAAGAGGGAGAAGAGAGAGAAAAGAGACGATAGCTCATCATTAATGGTCTTGAATTAATATAAATTAGTTAAGCTCGTCGCTGCTACTGCCAGTCAGGCAGAGCACGGGGCTGCTGGGAGCAGCGTGGAGGTCCCTTTCACCTCCCATCCACGGGGCCATCCATAAAGCCACTGCTGAGCGAGCACTCTTCCCTCCCTCTGCTCCCTCCTCCCCTCCCAGCCCCCACCAGCAGCCCAGGCTCTGGAGGTGCAAAAGAGGCTGTGGATGGCACCCCTGGGATGAGGAGCAGCCCCCCAGAGCCCGAAACCTTCGGAAAGGCCTTTGGAACCACCGTCCAGAGAATCACTGCTGTTAGGGGGACAGCATCCAGGGCTCAGCTGCAGACCAGACCGCCGGCTGCCTCTTCCACCCCACGCTCTCACCCTGGGCCACAGACTTGCAGGTCTGTGCCCAGTGCCAAGGCCACAAACAGAACAATGCCTGGTGCCCGAGCACAGTGGCCCTGGGCCTCCCAGAGCACCCAGGATATTGCTGGGGACAGTGGGCTTCCCAGGACTCTAGCATGTTAGTCTGAACACATGGGTGGTAAATCCTCTCCCTGCAAGGAACCTGAGTCAGGGTTCCCTCCACCCCACCAACCACAGCAGTTCAGTTATAATTCAGGGGATGCAAACTGCCCAGCAGATAGCACAGGGGCAGTTTGGTACCAGCAAGGGGGCACGCAACTGAGAAAGGCACCCATTGGCTGCTTACTGTAAGTCTCAGAGGTCAAAGGGCACTCCCAGTATCCCTGGGAGAGAGGGCTTTTCATTCCTTTTACACATAAGGAAACTGATAGGCCCAGAAAGGTCAAGCCACTTGCCAGGAGGTCACACAGCCAGTAAAGCACAGAGTTGGAGTTCAAGCAATGACAGGAGCTAAGTTTCATCAATGTGGTGATTAAAGCCTTACATGTACTATCTCATACGGTTCTCACCACTTCAGTGAGACCTCACTGACATGGACCCAGTTTTGTACGCACAGAGACCGAAGCTCAGACGAGTTGAGCCACATTGCCCAGGGTCACACAGCTGGTCAGCGATGGCGCTGGGGTCCCAACCCACCGCTGTCTGGCTCTGGAGTCCCGGCAGCAGGGCACAGGAATGGGGCTGCCTCACTTCAGTTCCCACCTCTTCCATTTACCAGCACTGTGACTTTGGACGAGTCCAGCAACACATCTGTGCCTCAGTTTCCCTACCTATAGCATGGAAATAATCATCGTTATACAATAGCAGTGAGGACCACATAATTGGTGTCCATGGAGGGTTTATAGCAGAACCTGGCAGACACCAAATGCTATGTGCTCGCTAGAGGAATCTCCCTTCTGTACAACCCTAATTCCAGTATCAGGGAATACAGGGAAACTGGAGCCTGGAGGACTTCAGCCTGTCCCCTGCCCTCCTAGGTTCGAGGTTTGAGAGAGGCACATGCTTGAAACATTCCATAGACCTGGCATCTGTAACATTTCTGTCAAAGCAAACGAGGCCATTAACTGACGAGCTGTGTGATGGAATTGTCCCGAGTGGTATTTGTTATAGGGTCCTTTCCCTGACACCTCCCAGGGAGAGAGTATTAAATATTTAATGCGCACCAGGCCGCTCGTTTTTCATCCCTGCTTCAGCATTCAAGTCAGCCCTGGTCTGGGGGAGAGCCGCAGTCCACCAGCCCGACACCCTCATGCCATCCCTCCTCCCTGCCACCTCCCCTCCCCCCAGGGCGTGGGGCCAGACAGAGGCTGGGATGGGAAAGTGACAAGGTCCCATGCCAGGGACTCCTGGAGCTGAGGTCCAGGTGCACCCTCAGCCACTCCCCGGGTGGGGGTAGTGTAAGGAAGGTCAGGTGAGGCAGTGCCCCTCATCAGCCACAGGAGCCTGGGAGCCTTCGCAGCACCCACCATCTTTCCTCCACCACCCGCAGCTGCCCCCCACCTGCACCTCTGCCAGAGGCGTCTTCTGGCTGCAGGAGCTGCTCAGTGGGCACACAGTGAGCCGCAAGTGCCAGGGAGCACATGCCCCTGAAGCAAACCTCAATCAATGACAGACCACACGTCAGTAAGTAAAAAAAGCGCAGCCGCCTTCCAGCGCATGCAGACTAACTCAGGGGTGTGTGTTCTGCGCCTTCTCCCAGAGGCCCCCAGTGGGATCAGGCTCCTGCTGCCCACAGTGGTCACCTGCGCAATAACACAGACATCTGGGCTTCCTTTTTCTCTGTCTCACATCCCCTGTCTCCTACACGTGCATCCTGGGATTGCCTCCCAAACAAACTGCCTACAGTCAAATCTTTGCCTCAGGGCTGCTTCTGCAGGGACCGAAACGGAGGCAATGCCCTTATCACAGAACACGGGATGGAAGTCTCGAGCATCTGTTCATTCTCCCACTGAGCACCTACTTGCTCAAGGTCAGGCCCTGTGCTGGAGACACAGCAAGGATCCCCAAGATCTGGCTCCTGCACCCCCCCCCGAGCTCCCAGGCTGGCTGCAGGCACAATCATGAGATGCCAACAACAGTGCGATGTGATCAGTTCGCACTGTCCTCACCCCCTGCCCAGCAAATCACCCAAATGATCCCAACCTGAAGATAAAGTCACCCTTTCACATCGGCTCACTCCTCAGGGGAAACATTGGGCTCCTGAGAGAATGTGCGCGTGGCCCTGGTCCAGCCACTGAGAGAGGGCTCTTGTCGGTCATGATTCCCGGTGCAGGTTTGGAAAACTCTCAGCCTCCGTTGCTGTGCCCAGCAGGCCTGCGCCCGATCACTCCATCTGCAAGAGTTTCAGCGAAACCAAAGCCTTAGTCTAAGTTCATCAGTGGAGCCCCTGTTTCACTTGCTCATTATGTAACAACAGATGACTAAAACACAAGGGAACAACTTTTACTGTCAATGAGAGTCAGGAAAAGCTGCAGAAATTGCATCTAAGCCAGGGCTTGAAGAATAGCAGCCAAAATAGTGAGAGAAGCCATTCATTTCAGGTCAAGGGAAAAGCATGTGCTACGAAGGCACAGGTGCGTGAAGTGAGCTAGTAACCGGGGGCTTTTCCAGAAGCACAGGAGACACCCTAACAAGTGGCTAGAGACTGGGCAGGGGCCAGTTCGTGATGAACGGGGTGACCATACATCCCAGTTTGCCCAGAAAGGAACTGAGGTGTGCCTTTTGATCAGGCATCTCATGTAAGTCACTTGTCCTGGATAAAATTGTCTCAATTCAGATGATCAGTCAGATGCGGTTACCCTGCTGGTGAGCCCAGGGTGCAAGCCAAGGCATTCGGACTTCACCCTGAAGACAATGGAGAGCTGTGGAAGGGTTTTGAGCTGGGCAGTGACCGGGTCCAAACTGTGTGTTAGAAAGATCCATCTGCATACAACGCGCCAGCACGCAGGATGAACTGGTTTGGAGGGTGAGTGTGGAACAAGACAAGAGGCCAGAGAGGAGATGGGTACAGGCCCTCACCAGAACGGTCAGTGCCCATGGCAGCCTGTATTGAGGGCAAAACGATGGTGACGAGGCCAAGGTTCGTGCAGGAAAGTGCAGGGGATGTTACCAAACAGACGTGGCCATGGGAAAGGGTGGAGGAGAAGAAACTAGAAGGCAATTCTGAGGCTATCAGGGGGTGTGGCCCCCACATTGCAGAGACCAAAGTTCCGTCTAAAACTAGCTCTGAAATGAGTCACCGCAGTTGCAGCCAACAAGGATTTGGCTGGCCTGTTACTGAATTGCAGGGGATTTGGCCAAAGGGACTGGAACCACATGTAGTCTTGGCTCGAACAGGTCGCCTTCGACCCAGTCTCCCGCTGAGCACAGCGCCACAACCCTGACGCACACGTAGTCTCATTTCCTTCTCCCAACAAGTCTGCAAGAATGCTATGATTACGCTTTCCATTGTTAAGGCATCAGGCCTGGGAGGAGCTTCCAGAATGGTGGCTGCAGGAACTCTGAGCCAGGCCTCCCCAGATAGCTGGTATCAGCTGGAAAGAGGTTTTGAGGTGAAATCCCTAGGAACACGCTCTTGCCTCCACCCAGCTGGGATACCTTGGCTGAACTTGAGTCACCCTCCTAATAAAAATTCCATGTTCCATCAGCAGAATGCTTCCAGCCCAATTAGATCAATTTTCTCTAAGTAGCAATAAATGTGTTTTCCTCTCAGAGGCCAGCCCGACACATTAAGCAGGCTTGGGGCAGCCATTCCCCAGGCCGCTGGCTCTGAGTGCGTGGGGTCAGGGGTCACAGCGCCACCACCTTCAGCTCATTAGTGGGTCCCATTCATCTTTGCTGGGGACACTAGCACTCAACATGGTGGCAGGACTCAGGGCGGGGGCGTGCGGGCAATTCATCAGAGACTCTGGTTTGCTGGAGACAAGAACAGAAAAGCAGGCCTGCTCATGGGCCGGCAGGAGCCCCAGGCCCTCTGGTGAGACCTGGAGCCTCCTGGTTAAAGGTTAACCTGGTCCAGGATGTCTGACGGCAGGGGCCTTAGCCACCATGCAGGGAACCGAGGGCCCCGGGGCTGGCCCCTTTCAGATGCACCTGGCTCCTGTCTGCTAGCAGCACTTCCCTTCCAGCCTTCTCCCTGGCGCCCTAAATCCATCCTACAAGGGCCTGGAGAATGACACTGTCACTTTGAACCCCTGTGGCCCAGGGACCTGCCTGGAGTAGGCCCTTTGACTTGCAAATCCAGATTCTAGGGACAGGAGAATGCTGTGGCCCTGCCTTACCCTGCCCTGCCTGGGCCACCAGGCCTGGAGGAAGCTTGGTGGAAGGAATGAGACCTCTGGGCCACAGCCCCACCACCCTGAGCCAGGCCACGCCACAGCCCTGGACGCAGGGATCCCTGAGGGGTGGTATGTGAGTTCGCCAGGCTGCCGCAGTGAAGCACCGCAAACTGAGTGGCTTAAATTACAGATGTTTATTGTCGCTCAGTTTCGGAAGCCAGAAGTCCATGATCAAGGTCCTGCAGGACCAAATGCGCCCTGAAGGTACAAGGGAAGGGTCTGTTCAGGGCTCTCTCCAAGCCTCTGGTGGCTCCTGCCTCATGGTGGCACCACCCCAATCTTCACATAATATTCTCGGTGTGCCTGTGTTCGTGCCCAAATTTCCCCTTTTTCTTAGGACCCCAGCTGTGTGGGATCAGGGCCCACCGTCACGACCTCGTTTTAACGTGACCACCTCTGAGGTAGTGGAGGTGAGGGCTTCAACACACGAATTTGGGCAGGGGGGACATAACTCAGCCCATCATAATCCCCCCTGAGCCACAGGACAGGCACGCCCCCGTGATCCCAAGTCACAAGGCAGAGGCGTACGGAGCGCCCACGAGGCCCAGCACCTGAGCTGGGATGCAACGAAGGGTTGTGTGTCTGCCCTGCAAGTGAATAGACGGCAGGGAAGCCGGCATTTGTCAGTCACGCAGGCAAACGTCCCAAACGGTGGTGGGAACTGTAAAGCAGAAGCATGAGCAACTGGAAACACAGGTAAGCAGGGCACACTGCAGGTAAGAAGTCAACCTGGGGCCGGCCTGACAAGGCATAACCTTTCCCGGCTTTCCTGGGCTCGCATCTTCCTGTCCTGCATGCCGCCCCCAGCCCCTGCCTGATGACTTTCCTGGAAACAGGTTTATTAACATCTGAGCAAGTCTGGCCAGGAACCACAGCTCGGGGTAACCTTTCCACCGAACCCAGGGTCCTGGCAGAGGTCTCCTTGATCTGCTCTGGCCCGTGGCCATGCTGCCGTCTCAACAGGGAGCCCCTCCTACGGCGAGCCAGACAGTGACCGGTCCAGACAGTGACTGGCACGTACTGGGGCAACCTTTGCTGGCCTCGCTCCCCCCGCCCCCCAGCCCCACCCAGGACGTCTCCTTAGCACCCTAACCACAACTGAAACTTAATAACAGATGACAAAAATAGCTGTCTCGTGTCTGTCTCCCGGAGAGGCTGCAAGCCTTAATGACAACTAACACAATTTTCTCATCCACTGCCATTTGCCCCAAATCCAAGCCCGTGCCTGTGACATAATAGTGTTTCATAAACATTGGCTGAGGAAATAAACAAAATCATTATTTCATCAACCTCCTGCTTCTCCCAAAACCACAAGCTGACCCGCAGGCTTGCTGCGAGTCTGCACCCTTCCTGAGGGCACCAGGAGAATAAAGAGGAGGACCAAAAGAGGTGGCGTTCAGGGCAGTGGGGCAGCCTGGGCACAGACGAGAGGATGAGGAAGTGCAAAGCGTGTTTGCAGAAGAATGAGCATCTGGGTCTGGCCAAGCAGGAGATGGTCGCGTAGGTGCCACGGAAGGCTGCCGAGTGGTGGGCATGATTGGCGCTGAGCTGCGCTGACGGGAGAGCGGGCAAGTCCACACACAGCAGTGCACAGTGTGGGGCCAGAGCTCAGGACAGGGATTCTTGCTGAAGCAAAAGTTCAAGAGCTGTCCCACTGGGAAGGGCAGTTGAGATCCCTGAGGGAGGGCAGATGGAGGAGGTCAGTTCCACAGAATTCTGGGGACCCCTGTGGTGCAGGAAAGAGGGATTCAGAAGAGCAGCAAGGACAGGACAGCCGAGCAGGAGGGATCGGAGGGGCAGAGGGAGGCACCCCACCGCTCATGTCATTCTTCTATCTGCCCACTGTGCATGTCAGGGGCCCCAATTTGCCAGCCTTCCCCACGCAGGGACAAGCAGTGAAACCAGGGCTGGCCGCTGAACCTCCCAGGGTCTGTTTTCACATGGATCTGGGGAAGCCCAGCCTGCGGAGGAAGAACCCAACAGCCCGGCATCGAGCACAGGTGCTGCGCATGGCTGCCTCCTGGGTTTTCCAGCTACTCAGTCCTGGTGTGAACCAGGATTTCTCGACCTCGGCAGCGTAGAGTTTTAGGCCCCGGTGAGTCTTTTTTTTCTTTTAAGTATTTTATTATTTATGCTACATTATTACAGTTGTCCCATTTTTCCCCCTCTGCCCCACTCCACCCAGCTCACCCCCCCATTCCCACAGTCAATCCCCACACCATTGGCCATGTCCATGGGTCATTCATACCGGCTCTCTGTCTAATCCTTACACCTTCTTTCAACCAGTCCCCACCTCCACCCCCTTTCTTAGTCTGCTCCATGTTTCTATGCCTCTGATTCTATTTGGTGGTTAGTTTATTTTGTTCCTTACCTTCCCCTTATAAATGAGATCATGTGATATTTGCCTTTCATTGATTGGCTTATTTCACTCAGTATAATAGTCTCCAGTTCCATCCATGCTGTCACAAAAGGTAAGAACCCCTTCATTTTTCACTGCTGCATAGTATTCCATTGTGTTAATGTACCACAAGTTTTTAATCTACTCATCTACTGATGGGCACCTAGGCTGTTTCCAAATCTTGATTATTGCCAATAACGCCACTATTAACTATTGGGGTGCATATATTCTTTTAAACTGGTGTTTCAGGATCCTTAGGGTATATTCCCAGAAGTGAACTCACTGGGCCAAAAGGCAGTTCCATTTTTAATTTTCTGAGGAAACTCCATACTGTTTTCCAGAGTGGCTGCACCAGTCTGCATTCCCACTAACAATGCATTGGGGTTCTCTTTTCTCCACATCCAGGCCTTGGTAAGTCTTTAACACCCAGATGAATGGTAGGATGTTTAGCAGCATCTCTGGGAACCAAAGCTGCCCTGAGACTTTGCCAAGTGTCCCCCGCAGGGCAAGACTGTAAACCATGCCGGTGTATAACCAAGTCTTAGAGGAGACCTGTGCGCCGGTGTCTCCAGGCCTCTGTCTCCCAGAGGAGGCACCGTGTGTCTGTGCCCTTGTGCATTTCATCAGCAAACTCATACTGTGTGCCCGACTTGTGATGGTCCCTGGGGAGAATACAGAATAGAATGGTGATTCTGCTCTCAGGGACTTTACCGTTAGTGAAAGAAACAATTTTGATACAATGAGGTCGCGTGGTCCAGCAGGCAGGATAATGGCACCTAAAGATGTGGACATGTAGCATCACACTACAAAAAGGCACTTTGCAGATGTGGTTAGGACCTTGGGACAGGAAGATCATTCTGCATTATCCGCGTGGGCCCAATGGAATCACAAGGCTTCTTGTACAGGAAAGAAGGAGGCGGGGGAGTCAAGGTCAGAAAAGATGTAATGACAGAAGCAAGAGAGAGAGAGATGAAGTTGCTGCACTGCTCACTTTGAGGCTGGAGGGAAGGACCAAACGCCAAAGGGGCCTGTAGGTGCTGGAAAAGGCAGGAAACCCATTTGCCGCAGGTGCTCTGGAAGGAGGGCATCCCTGCCAACACCTAGATTTCAGCCCAGTAAGACCCATTTCAAAATTCTGATCTCCTGAATTTTAAGGTAATAAACTTGTATCACTTTGAGGCCCTGAGTCTGTGGTAATTTGTTACAGAAGCAAAGGGAAACTAATACATGCTGTAACGCAGTTACACACTGGGTGTTGTGGGACCTCAGAGGAAGGAGCCAAGCTGCCACCTGTGGGTGTCCAGGCTGTGCACTACCCAGAAACAGCTAGCTAAGAAGGTCGTTGGAGCTGAAATTTAGCCCACACTCCTCTTCCCAAACCATGAGCGAGAACATGTGAAAACTGCGGCTGAGGAAGGGGACGGGGAGACACCTTTTCCTAGCTCACACATAGACACTTCTCATTTGTCAAAAGACGGGGAAGTGGTAGGGGCTTTGACCCTTAATTTGCTCAAAGGGACTACGTACGTAACGGTGGCCCTGGCAGGAGACTGGCTCTTCCTAGGGTAGTCAGGAAGACCTGCACAGAGGAGGTGGCATCTGAGCTAGATCTTAAACAACAAATGTGGAAGGAAGGGGGAGAGATCCCAAGGAAAGAGACCGGTGCACTTGGAGGAAGAGAAAGACCCACCTGGCTGGTGCATCACACGGGGGAGATGATTCAGAGATGTCGAGTTCAGTTTGGGACACGCAGAGTGGCAGGGGCCCGTTGGACGTGCACAGGGAGGTGTTTAGGAGTCTGGCAGGAGGGCTGGCTGGGCATCTCCAGGGAGCCCCTCCTAGACCAGCCCAACCGCAGACTTCTGTCCTGTGGCTCTGAGGGGCACCCGGCTGTTCTACGACTTGCTTTTAAGGACTAGTAGTAGTGAGTTCATCCCTACAGTGCCCCCCCTTCCCAGCACTTAACTCCAAGACAGGTATTGATGGTGTCTTGACCTTCCCTAATATATTGCCACAAGGTGACCTGGGCCAGTCCTGCAGTCCCCCTCAGGCCACAGCCCCTCCCTGGGCCCGAGCAAAGAACAAGGAAAAACCATCAAGCTGGGTGTGATGCAAATGGCCCTAAGTTGTTTTCAGGAAGAAATGAACCCCACAGGACTAATGGCCTCCCCCCTCCTTCCCCAGCTCCCCCGCCAGAGCTGGCCCAGCTGGAGAGCTGCACTTGCCCCCCACCCCTGCCCCCACCACCCCCAAGCCCTTTTGCTGACAGTATAACCTTCAGGAACCTGAAATTCCTGAGTGGTCCCCAGAGCTCCATGCATCTTGAAAGAAAATTTGTGTAATGTCATTTCAGGCTGTCCCTAATCCAGAATTATTGAGGGGGGGCTGGGACCTGGGAATTGCCTCTGACACTTGACAAATACTTGGCTTTGTGTAAATGGACAGGCTCCTGAAATAACTGCCTTTGGATGTCACATGAAGAGAAATTAATTCTTTATTAACTTCCGCAATGATAATCTAATAAACCCATCGGGCCTCTGGGCCTCAGCATTTAAAGAGCTTGGTGGTTTGGATGCAAATGTCTCCCGACCCCGTTTTGTCGGGAATGTGCTCGTGGAGAGAGAGAAGAAATAATCAGCTCTAGAGGTCAGATGTCAGCTCAGGGTCAAGATGGGTGACTTTCACAGCTCCATCCAGACCTGAGATGCAGGGGACAGCCTCCTGCGACAACCAGCTCTTCTGGATTCTCGGGGACGGACCTCAATTTCAGGTATTCTGTCCCTTTGTTCCCAAAAGAGCTTTGTTCTGCTCAGATGACAGTCTCTCATTTTTCGCCTTGATTATAAGGTCACCGCAGGCCTCACCCTCCAGTTCCAGAGGACTGCCAACCTGTCCTTCATCTCCAGGGCACCTACCCTGTGCCAGACAAGGGACCACAGGCCTCTGTCCTTGGGAGTTTGCAGTGTGTCAGAGAGGCAAAAACCAGAATTGCTGGTAATCACAAACTGTGGAAAATGCTATGCGGGCAAAGAATATCTGGGAAAGTGGACAAACCCACTCCTCCGCAGAGTCGAGCCCAGATGCTGGTCACCGTGTGGGTCCAGCCAAGAGGCCTTTCCGTCCTTCAGGCCAGGCCTCTCTGCTGAGGCGTGCCGCCAGAGCCGATGAGGCGTGCACAGGCCTTCCGCAACAGGGGAATCAGAACCCCCAGAATGCCAGGGACACAAGATCCCAGCCTGATCTGGTGCCTGACCAGTCCCGACTTGCACACCTCCCACAACGAGGCACTGGTGAGTACAAGTTCTTCTTGAATAGATCGACCATCCTGTATATGTGTGTGGGCACGCACATGTGTGTAAATAAAATTAGAGCATGAGAAAGACATATCACAAACCAGTGAAGAAATGAAGGATTATTCAATCCACGGTACTAGCTTCATGAGAGCTCAGATTTTAAAATCTCAGTAAAAATCAAGAAAAGTAGAAAAAAATATAGGCAAATGGAATTTGGGGTTAGAGAAAGAATTTTCTAAGCATAAAAGCAATGCAAGGATTCACAAAGGAAAAAATAATGAATATGACAGATTAAATTTTAAATTTCTCTGTGTTATAGACTCAAGCATGATAATCAATATACTTTTTAAAAGGGGCAAAAATCAAAGAAGATAATTCACAAAAGAAGAAATACAAACAGCTGATATGTATATGCAAAAAATGTTCAATCATGCTTGTAATTGTGGAAAGGTAAGTGGAAGCAACCATAGGTATGGTCTTTCGCCCATCAAATTGATTTTTAAAAATCTTACTGGTACCCAATGCTAAGGATGAGGTGTGCACTCACGTAGATGGGGCAGGCACAAAGCATTACATGCCTCCTAGAAATCGATTTTCTAATATGTATCGAGGACTATAAAATTCTTTAACCAGATTCCTCAATAAACAGGGCACATGGTTTCAAAAGGAGGCAGAAGTGGTATCAGCCAAGCGAGACTTACAAGATTTATCAACCAAATGCAAACTGGGGACCGGGGCTGTGAGAAGACATGTTTGAGATGACTGGAGAAAATGGAATTTAGCCAGGTATGAGATGACAGTTAGGAATTCTTGTTCATTTTTTCAGGTGTGCGAATGGCATTCTGATTATGATTTAAGAAGTTTTTTTTTTTTACCTATTTGAAAAGTGAAACCTAACATTTACAGGGGGACTGATACAACATCTGGGACTTGCTTTAAAATCATCCCCCCAAAATGGAGTGGGATAAGCAAAACGAGACTCAGAAGGCTAGTAACTGTAAAAGCTGGGAGACAGTACGCGAGCGCCCAATACACTGTTCTCTCACGTTTTCATTCGAAGTTTTTCCCTAATAAAATGTGTTTTATCACTTGAAAAAGTGCTGAAAGTTTATATCACTTGAACTAGTCATCTTTTGCTGAGATTCTAGTCTTAGGAAATTACCCAAGATGTGCACAAAGATGTACGTACACTGATATCAACAAGAAAACTACTCATAAAAGAAAAAAGATCAGTTAAAGCAAAATATTCCATAACAAGTTATGAAATAGCCAAGAGCTGAATAGTAGGCCCCTACTATAAAAAGATTTTTTAAAAAACACATATTGGCCATTGGAAAATGCCTCCTGTGTTAAGTAAGGGGGGAGGAGGAGTGAGATCCAAGATTCTATATTCACTATGATCCCAGTTATCTTAAAAATGAATATATCTGCATAGGGGAAGAAGGGCCAAATGTTAAGAGTGGTCATCTTTGGGAGGTGTAATTACAAATGATTTTTATTTGCTTCTCATAAACTTGTCTGTATGCAACAAGGTGGAAAAATGTAATTATCTTAAGAGCTGGTGCCAAAATTCCTCTTAGGCAAGAATCTGGCCTTGGAGCAGTGCCTGATATGCACTTGGGCTAGAAGCGGAATGCTGGAGGGCCTGGACCAAGGGAGAAACTGAGGCCAGGCTAGCTTCACCTCAGGGCGCTGTGGCAGGGGTCTGAGAAGCAGGGGAAGCTGGGAGAACACAAGCCAGCAGGAATGCACAGGACTCCTGGCAAGTGCTGAGTGAGTGCCCAGCATTCGTGGGATGGAAGGTCTAGCTGATTTCACCTACAGCTCTGAGAGATAATGTCTCTCTCCCTGCACCCCAGTGACGTCTCAGCAACCTGCATGTTCTGAGTGCTTTACAATAACTGGTATTGCTTCTACAATCAGAGAGGAGAAATGTTTTATTTTTCTCCTTTAAGGAAAACAGATTCTTCTCTATCCAGCTGGAACATGCCTTTCTAGAGCCATCCCCTATTTTTACCCACCTGGAACCATCCAGACTAAGTCAGCCTCAGGGTGTGAAGAGACCATTCATTTCCTCTTCAGCAATAGTTCCTCTGATCAAGAGTTCCTGATGTTGCCTTGGCTCTGAATCTCCTTCCCAGGTTAAGCCCCCTCCTCTAGGTGGGCTCCAGGAGGTCTAGATCCTGTTTAGATTGTACTACACACACCCACATATAATGGGTCTGACCAGTTCAAGGTAAAATGTACTATCACCTCCCTCAATCTAGGCTCTATACTTCTAATAATGCAACCTACAATAGAACTACATTAAATTTTTGTTGACCCCTATTGTGTCAGTTATTAAGCGATTGTCTATCACTTTCAAAGCCATATTTTTCTGAGTTTGATGCTGAAGCTGGGACTCTACAAACCACCTTTCTCCTTGGTGAGAAGGGTCCATGCTAGGCTCTGAAGACAGGGGCCCTAGGGAAAGACTGGAAGGCTGCAGGTGGAAAACGGGACATGCTCCTTCACGTTCTCTCTGTTCTTGTTTTAGCCGTTGTTCTGGGAAGCGTTGCTCCAGCATGCTTCCTCACCCTGGCAGCGGCACTTCTTCCCAGTAACAGAAACTGAATCCAGTTTGTCACTTTTTTCCAACACTTGCAGAACCAGCCTCATCACGTCTCCTCAGAGACACCAGCCTCTGCCAGCTGGCATTGACTCCTCGGAGGTCTGAGTCCCGTCTCCCCGGGCTCCTCCTCTCGGCTTCTTGCCTTTCATCATCGCACCCTCTTCCCTGCGTTCCTTCAGCCCTAGAAGGCTGCTTTCTGCGGTTGCTTCCCCATGGTACCTCCTCATTCCCCTTCTACCCTTTTGGTTTTCTGATGACTCCCTGTCCTGTCTATGAAATGCTTTGTGTTACAATACCTGGTAGAGTCTCTGTCTCCTGATGGGACCTCAGTTGGTAGGGCTCCTCCCACCAAATAATCTAGCGGATGATTGTTCCAATGTAGGCGCAACTGTTGGTTCCTCCTGGGAGGTGTGAACAGAGCCCCCACCTGTCTGGAGATTGTCAGGCCCTCACTCTTCCAACTGGTTGACTATCCCACTCACTTTCATAGCATCTACCAGTCTGATCAACGACCCAGAGCCCTTATCCAAGTCATGCATCAAAATGCCACCCGGGACGGAGGCGTCTGAGTACCACTGAACACCTCTCTCCCATGCCCCTATAGCATCTCCCGAGAGGCCTTCCTCATACCTGTGCGCTCCTGAACTACAGCAGAGCCGAGACATGGAGCAAGCCACGTGTGAATCATCCTGAAACTGCAAACCAGCACAAGGCGGGTGCGAGGGGGCCTGGCTGCTGTCCGCTGGCACTGCCTGGGCTGCCTCTGGGGAGAACAGGCCTCCACCGTGAGAACTGGCGCATCACCTGGAGAGCCACGCCCCAGATCTGGACCCACGGGCTTCCTTCCCTTAGCCCACGTTCGCCCGGGTCCAGGGTTTAGGCTGTTCCCTAATTTCACACCAAAGCAGCACAGACAATATCCAAGGTTTCTTTTGTCAATAGCATGCAAATTATATAATTTTCCCAGGAATGATTTTTACATCTAATTAGCACAAATTGTCTTACCCAGAAAGAAAAAGGGAAAAGGAAGTTGCATCCAAAAATAGAATATGGGCTTTGGTTACCTTAATTAGAAATGTTTCCTTTAAAATGGAAATAAGCAATTTTGTAAACCAAAGAGTCTCCAAGGTCAGGCATGGAGATCCTAGCTCCTCTTGGGGAATCCAGGAGGTAACTGGAGGACAGATCTCATTGGGAAAAAGTTTCTTATTGGAGAATGAGAGGGTCACTCAAGGTGGTCTGACCTCTAGGCTTGAAGAGCTGGACCCCAGAAGGAAAAGAGAGACATAAATAGTAACCAGCCATGTCTTTCATGCCAAGCACCATGTGTTGGGCCAGATTCCCCACCCCCATGGCTGATGCAGACCTTTCCAAGGGTAGTTAGCCTCCAAGCCGGAACTCCAGGACCCAGGCCCCTTTTATACCAAGGTTCCATCCCCTGAGTCCCCTCATTCAGGTAGCCAGCCGGAAAAGAAAGGAATTGTGCAGAGAGCACACCCCCTCTTAACTACCTGGGCCCAGAGGTGGATCCCATCACTTCCCTTGCACACAAATGGCAAGAACTAGTCAGAATCAAGGGACACTGGGGACAGTGCTAGAACATCCCCAGAGACCCTTTGAAGTTCCTTGATCAGCACAAGAGATGGACACTGGTGAGCTCCGGACATCTCTGCTCCAGAGCCCACCACAAGGCCCAGGCCCTAGCAGTCACCCCCGTAGACTGAACTCGCCCCCCACCCCAACCCCTGGCCAAATTCCCGGTCCAGACTCAAAAAAGAACTCCTCTCGTGGCCACCTGCCAGGGAAGACATGTCATTTCTGTTCAGATGGCTGTCAGCTCCACTCCAGCCGGACCTGTCCCCACCCCTTGGACACCTGGCAGGACGAGGCTCCCGGCTGCCCCAGGGGCAGCTCTCCCCTCCCTCCACCATGCCTGCACCCCTCATTGAGCTTTGTATTCGTTAGCTAGGGTTCCACAAACGGAGAGGCTTAACCAACAGCAATGCATTGTTTCACAGTTCTGAAGTCCATGATCAAGGTGCCGGCAGGGCTGGCTCCTCTAAAGCTGCGAGGGAGAATCTGTCCCTTGCCTCTCCCTCAGCTCCTGGTCGTTTGCTGGCCCTCTTTGTTCTTCTGCCCTCAGCTTCACCGGGCATTCTTCCTGTTGCTCTCCTCACCACCTTGCTCTGTGCACCTTTGCCCCTGTGTCCAAACTCCTCCCTTCTCTAAGGGCAGGGTCACACTGGATTAAGGCCCATCCCGAATGACTTGGTTTTAACTTGATGATGCCCGAAGACCTTATTTCCAAATAAGGCTGTATTCGCAGGTGCTGGGAATTAGAGTGTCAGCATCTTTTGGGAGGACACCATTCCACGTGCTTTGAAATCTTGGCTGAAAATGCCTGGACAGCTCTGGACAACCCCACCCACCTAATAGCCAGAGACAGAGAAGAAGGGGGGCCCTGATGGGAAAACCCCCACCCGCTACCCTCAGGCCTGGCATCGGAGTGGCTGCCTACGCAGGAGGAGAGAAACGGAAGTGGCCGAACTCAAAACACTGCCACATCCATAGCCTCATCACAATTAATAATTATTAATGACTTACTAATAAAGATTTCTCTGTACCCTTTATGAGAGACTGGCTCCTAGCAGGAAACAAATGGATGACAATAACTCAGAGGAAACTTGCCCCCAAGCCTGGGGACCAAGTGGTCCCTCTCGCCACCTAGGGCCTGGGGCCTCAGAAGCAGACCAGAGTGTGAATCCTGATGCACCACGTCTGGGCTGGGCCATCCTAGGCAGGTCCTTCCCTTCGTCCCAGGATGCGGTGAGCATGGCATAAGAGGCGTTTGCCAAGTGTCCACGCACCGTGGGTGCTCTCTGCTTATTAAGCCTTACAGGGAAGGCTTGAGGCTAGGGCCTGGCTGCAGCCTGAGCCGTCAGGCATGGTGACCTGAGAAGCATAGGAAGTGAGAACCAGAAGGAAAGGACAGCCTCCGAGGACCTGAGACAGACTCTGCTGGCCATGGTAGACCCAACCGGCCACCTGAAGGTAGAACAGTAGCTGACCCCATTTCTGAAGAGTGTCCTATGTGCCAGGGGCTGTAGGATACAGCGGCTGGTGTCACCCCGACTTTACAGGGAAGGAAGCTGAAGCTCCAAGAGACGACAAGCACCTTGGATCACACAGCTGGAGAATGGGAGAGTCTTAGCAGATCACAAGGCACCGACGCGGAATGAGACTTTCTTTGGCTCACTCACGGCTGCCTAGGCCTGAGCTGGTAATGCCTCAAATGGACACAGCCTGGCAGTGGACTTGATGACACAGAGAGAGCAACAAAGACGTGGACAGACGCACACATGCTGACTGGGTTTCGGGGCCTCAGACCTTCGCTCCCACTCTACCCTGTTCTGCCTTCCTCCTGATGCTCCCAGAACCTCCCCGCTTGAGGTTCTCAGCAAGTTTGTATTTGGGAATAATTGTAGCATAATTTGATACATAATTAGAGCAGAATAGAAGACTGCATTTTTAACTACCCATACATCCCCATCTCATTTAAATAATTCCTAATATATCCGGGCAGGCTGCCTCGTGCGGCACTGATGTGTATTGAACTGAGGCTAATGAAATAAGGAATGGGAGAGAGAAAATGCTATTTCAGAATCTGAAGATCACCAGTTAATGACATGAGAAACCGAGAGGGACTCTGTTCACCTAATGTCCCCGGCACAAGGCACAAAGGCAGACTCCTCACAAGCTCTCTGTTCAGCTCCTCCACAGCAATTAAGACAGACAGAGGGACAAGGATGGGGGTGAGGAGAATGACAGGGGCAGCTCAGAGGGGACCGGGCTGGTGCAAGGGCTGCCCCTGCCCCCACCCACCAAGACGGCCATTCTCACATCCCACATCCCTCAGTTCCGACCCAGCTCCCCTGGAAGACCCCCACTCATTCTCCAACACACATGTATTGAGCACCTCCTGTGTTATCCTAACCCTGAGATGTAGCAATAGACGCACAAGCTCTGTTCTAGTAAAATAGTCTGTCCACCAACCCCTGTGCTCAGCACGGGGCTCAGGGCCCCAAAGAACTTGGCCTCCATCTACTTTTCCATCTCAGGCCATGTACCACCGACTGGGCTCTCAGCTCACAAGCTGTCTTTTAGTTCCTCGAACACGGCAAGCTCAGAGGCTGCGCACATGCTCTTCCCTCTGCCTGGGCGCTGCTCCCCTTCTTCCCTGACTCATTCCTGTCCATCCTGCAGGCTCCATTTACACGTCACCTCCTCCGAGAGGCCTTCCCAGGCCCCCCTGTGTTCACTATCTCAGTATTGTATTCACCAACTTCACCATACTAACAACAATGTGGAGCTTACTTGTTTCATGTCTTCCTCTTGCCTGGGAATATAAGCTCCCTGGGGCAGGGGGCCACATCGCATTTTCTCCTGTATACCCTGAGTGCAGCACAGAACAGGCACATGTTAGATGTCAGTGCATGTGGCTTGAATGGATGACTGTATGGCAGACAGAGACATACTAAGCCATAGTGGGCTCGGCTTCCTGCTAGGTGTCTCCCCCTATGGTCTCCTCCACCCTGTGTTTCTCTGAACCCCCCATCACCTGGTCCTGAAGGAGGTTCACACTTCCTCCTAGTGGCCTTCTCTCTGCCACCCAAGACCTCTGCCTTTCCATCACTTGTCCCCCATCAGTCAGCTCTGGGATGTTACAGTGTGTCCTCTTGAGTCTCCCAATGTGGTTACCTAACCCAGCAATGTCCCACCACCCTGGAGAGAGAGGAGGGGTCTGGGCTGGGGCTGGAACGGGCCAATAAGGCAGGGCTTCTGGCAGGAGCTATGATGGGACGGCAGGGGACAGAAGTCGCAGCTTGAGGTAGGAAGCCCAGGGCCAGCCAGGCCTCCATGGCTGGGCTTTCAGAGTGGGCCAGCTGCGACCCTGCTAATGGTTCCATGCTCCCAGTTACGCTGCTTTCTCAGCAGAAATAGAAGACACTCCAGCCCCCTTGCCACCTGCCCCCAATTCTCTCTCTCTCACACACACACACACACACTCATTTTCCCAGGACTAAGACTTTATTTCACTGGGTTGGCTGTGAACTTAGTAAAATATTTTCACTGTAAGACTCCAGCAGCACAGTCCACGAGAGAGAGAGGCTTCAGGTTCTCCCAGAGGCTAGAATTTGGGGATATTTCACTTTTCTCCCAAATGGCCCTCAGCAGCAGATCTGACTCACAGGATCCAATGAGCAGCCAGTCTCTGGAAGGAGCCTGGCGCAGGGACAACAGAGCAATCCCACAGCCCGGGATAGAAAGCTGGCAACGTGGTTCCTGCCCAAGGACACTACCTGATCCTCTGTCCCTGCTCATCCGTCACCACCCAGGTGTCTGATCCCAGCTGGGGTGCAGGGCCTATTGGCAAAGCACCCTGGGCTGCTCCCTTCTCTCTGATCCCTGCCCTGCTGGGGTTTCAAGTTCCAACATGTGTGTCCCCTCCCTGTCCTCCTCCTCTGGCCCTCACCGGCCTGGGAACTTGGGCAAGAACCTCAGGGTCGTTAGTTATGTTCCTGGACAAAAACACTGCATACCTTAAGGACAGACTAGCCTGCCCCCCGCCCCCGCCAACCCCACCCATGGCTGGCCCCTCTGTGGACCAAACAGACCAGGACTTCGGAGACAGGCCCCATCTCAAAGATTGGGTCCTAAGGACCAGTGAACACATCAGAGCGTATTTTCCTGGTTCTCAGCTCTCAGCAAGAAAAGCTGCTCGCCTAACTGGTGTTTCCAGCAGGGGGAGGGGCAGCAAAGTGGAGGGGCTGGGATCTCA
This sequence comes from Anoura caudifer, assembly GCA_004027475.1. Classification (NCBI taxonomy): domain Eukaryota; kingdom Metazoa; phylum Chordata; class Mammalia; order Chiroptera; family Phyllostomidae; genus Anoura; species Anoura caudifer. The sequence goes on from PVKU01001435.1 coordinate 133,492, forward strand.
GACCAGGGGACCAGACTGGTCATGTCCAGATCCAAGCTCCCTCACTCCCTGGCTTTGTGATCTTGGGCACATTACTTCATTCTCCCTGCCCGTGTCCTCATTTGTAAGTGGAGGTAAACACCGTGCCTCTTTCCAGGACCAACTGTGAGATCAAACAAATCAATATTATTAGGGCAACCAACCATCCTGTATTGTCTGGGATGGTCCCAGATTTAACACTGCAAGTCCTGTGTCCCAGGAAGCCCCTCAGTTTTCAGACCGCAAACAGGGATGTCACCCTAATTATGTAACACAGAGGAGCTGCTGCAGAGGAGACGGAGATGGAGGTGGAGACAGATGACATCTGACACATGCTAAGTACTAAACAGTGTTTTTTAAACTTGAGCTGGGCACCAGTGACAACACTTGCCAAAGTGTGTCCCCCATGTGCCCCATGCCACGCCCCCTGGCTGGCTCACAAGATTGATCTGGGAATAGGTTCCTAACTCAGGGTCTGGGGCAGGCCTCTCCAGGCCCCTGTATGAGGCAGACCCCTCCCGCTCTGGCCCCAGGATGCCTGGAGGGGGTCCCTGCACCCGGAAATGCCCTCTCCCCACGGCCCCTCCTCTGGTGTCAGACTCTTTCTGCTCCAAACAGATGGGCCCCCGGGGGCCACCCCCACAGTCTCAGAAGGGCCGCCTTCAGCCAGACCCCAGCCCCTTTCACGGGCAGGTAAAACTTTAACCGGAGGCCTTTGGCGGCAGCTCAGGGCGCACTCCCATTCAGCCTGTGATAAATGACTGCTGTCAGCAGGACATGAATGCTCATATTGAAAAGCCCTGCTTTCTGTCTCCCTCCCTTTCAGGCCGCCAACTTCTCCTCTCCTAAGTCACCGGGCGTCACTCACATGTCACCGTGTCCTGAATGCCCCCCAGTCAGGGACCCTTGCTCCCTCTGCCCCTGCCTCCCACCTGCCCTGCCCCCTTCCTCTAGGGTCTCCTTCCTCCCTCTTCCTCCTTCCCAGACTCCCTCCTCTTCCCTCCCCTTCCCCTCCCGCTCTTCCCCGCCCCCTCCTCCAGCCCTGTTTTGTCCTGTCCCAGGCTCGGGACCAGGGAAGTTCACATGCTTGTCCCCAACATCCATGCTGTTGGCACCAGGACAGCTGACCACAGACAGAGGAACTGCCATCACCACGTCTCCCTGACCCTCCCCATGCTCAGGGCGCGCTGGCACCAGCGCCATAAACGCCATCCTGAAAGGAAGGGAGACAACACCGAACGGGGACCTCAAATCTAAATGACAACAGAGCAGACGCACCTAAACAAGGGCTTTCATCCCAAATGCCAGGGATGTTGTATCTGTGCAAGTCTGGCTGTGTTTCTCTGGGGACGGGGACCAAAGTCTCCATCGGATCCCCCAAAATGGACCACGAGCTGCAGGGGGGTCTGCTCATTCCATGGTGGCCCAACAGCACTGGAACCCCCAAATGAACTCCTCTCTGCAGCCATCAAAGCCGTGCTGGACAGATAACCCCCAACGTGAGGCCACTATGGCAATGAGAGGGAGCCAGGCCGCATAGCCAAGGACAATCGGGGACCAGAAGCCACTGCAGAAAGGAGCTTTGCCTCCCATTCTTGACGCCAGGAGAAACCGCTTCTCTTTGGAAGCGGGAAGTGGCCGTGTGACGTCAGATCTTTTCCATCGCCATCTTCTGCCCTGAGGCCCATCAGTCTGAGAGCCAAGGAGGCCAAAGACGATTTCTCATTTGGCAGAGCACTGTGGGAGTGCTTGACTCTGGCACTTGCCACATTGTGTCACAACAATCTTTAAGAATGGACACGAGGCCAAAATGCGGGATACCAACGCGGGACTTTCCGACATGAAAGCCTGTAGTCATAACCATTCGGTCTAAGATTGTCCGTGATGGGAAGTGGAGCCCTTAACCCTGTCCCGTGGCTGGGGATCTGCTGTTAAGTAGCACCACCCCTCACAAAGGCAGCACTAACCTGTCCACGTTCAAGTCTTAGGTCCTGCTCCACACAAGCAGACCTTGAGACAAGAATCTGAGTGCAAGAAGTGTTCCCAGGAGGAACCAGTAAAAGACTGGGAGGAGCAGTTTCGGGAAGGGGAGGTGTGGTGCAGCCTAATTCTGCCCAGTAGCTCCAGGGCGTAAGGTACAGCTCTGGGTGGTCCTGGCCCACACAGGAGCGCTCCACCAGGAGAATGGGTGGAGGTGAGGTGCGGATGCAGACTGTGGACTCCCAGGAAAGCGCTGGCTCTGTTCACAGGGACAAAGTAACTCCAGTAGCTTAAAAACAGAAGAGACACCAGTGATGACCATTGAAAGTCACAGCGAAAGCCAGGGCAGGCAGTGGGGACAGGTAGTGACACAGTAAAGCAGAGAACAGACTGATGGCTGCCAGAGGGAGGGGGCTGGGGGGCTGGGTGAAAAGGGGGAGGGGTAGAGAAGTACAGACTGGCAGTTGGCACTGGAATATAAATTACAGCACAGGGAATATATTCAATAATATTGTAATAACTACGCACGCTGCCAGGTGGGTACTGAAAATATCAGGGGGAACACTTTGTAAAATATATGATTGTCTAGCACCTGAAACTCATACAAAATAACACTGAATGTAAACTGTAATTGAAAAGAGTAAAACAAAATTGTAACTGAAAAAAAAGAAGAAGAAAAGAAGCAGTAAAGCGGGTTCTGAAGGGGTCGGGACAGCGCATCAAGGTTGCTACAGGTGAACGCTTTGCTCAGCCTGAGGGTCGGGAGATACCACTGTGTTGAAGTCCGTCAGCCTTCAGGATCACACCATCCTGGAGAGGAGATGGGAGCTCAGCCTCCAGTCCCCAGGCAGACGGGTGTTTGCTGGGTCAGACAAGGACGTTCGCTCCCGCAGAGGAAATGAGGGGTCTGGGGCAGGACAGCAGAAGGGCCTCTTCAGAGAGAGACCCGGTGCTCTAGGGCAAGCGAATGCCTAAAGTGATCACTGGGGGTGCTTTTTTTAAAAAAATGTATTTGTAGAGAGAGGGGAAGGGAGGGAGAAAGAGAGGGAGAGAAACATGGATGGGCGAGACATACATCGATAGGTGGCCTCTAACACACCCCCAGCTGGGGGCCTAGTGCTGTGGGGGCTTTAACAGGCATTGTCGGGGGCACCCTGTGACAGCAGGCGTGATTGGTTGCTGGCATTGCTGATTTTGGTTTTATTTTACAAGAAGAATTGACTTCTATTTCCAGACTACAACTTTAAAATGAAATAGGAATCTCTCTTGATGAGTAGTTCCAGATTTTTATTACAAAAAAACACTTCCATTATTTTCTTTAAAGATGTCCTAACAATTCTGCTATGTGATTTCAACGTCACATTTCTATACATTAGGGATCTCAACTTTTGTGAAACTCAAATACAAAAAGGAGGAAAGTTAGCAAACTTGAATGTAAAATGAGAATTACCTTATTATTATTAGTGAATAATTCTCACATTAGTGAATTAACTTTAAAATATTAAGCTTAACTACTAATTAACCTTCAATCAATGCTGTAAATAAATTTTATTATAGTTACTTTCCAAAGTGAAAATATCATTAATAACATATGTTCAATGTTAACTTTTCCAAACTTACTTTTTTATAGAATAATTATTAAGGCTGGGGAGGGTGGGGGTTAGCAGAAGTCAGATCATGAATGTCCAGTCAGGTTACACTGAGACTGGACAATGTCCTGAGGGCTGGACCTGGTGAACACATAGCAGCCACTCGCTTGTCCAGCAGGAAAAAAATCTTGCTAGGATGTATAAAGTTTATAGCCCAGATAAGCATCCCTGAGTTCTTCCTGATACCTGCCCCAGCTGACCACATGGAAATGGCCAGAGCCCCAAATTCAGATCAAATGGAACCAGGCATTCAGCTCATGTCCTACCACCAAGAGACCTGAGCAACCTAGTTCTTCCTCCTCAAGGGTGGTAAGGGGGTCCTCCCACCCAATTTTACATCCCAGCCACTTAGTATATCCCTGAGACCTGGGGAGCCAAGGGTGTCATTAAGGAAGTTGCCATATGCCAGACCCTCTAAGAAATACTTTCCAAGCATTATTTTATAATATTTTCATGATGATACTGAGAGATACATATAAGAGGGACTGTCACTGAATACCAATATCCAGGTGCTCCTCTGTACTTTCCAGCCTCCCTTGCAGCTAGTTTGGGGTCATCCGGCTGAGTTGTAGCCAGTGGACCGTAGGGAATGTGATGAATACCACACTCAGGCCTAAGCCACAAAACTGAGGTCAACAAATGCTTGCTGTAAAGAGCCAGGTAGTAAATATTTTAGGCTTTGCAGGCCTTATGGTCTCTGTCACAACTACTCAACCCTGCCACTGTAGAGCAACAGCAGCCATTAGATAATAAATACCCAAATGGGTGTGCTTCTTCCAATAAAACTTTATTTACAAAACCAAAGACTAAATTTGGCTCATGGGTGTAGTTTCCAACCTCTGCCCAAAACATCCCACTACATCCTCACTCTCAGCTGTCATAATACAGAGGATCCAGCAGAGAACCCTCAGGAAGTGTTTGGGGATGACACAGCCACAGAATGGAAGAGCCTGTCACCCTGAATCACTTCTTTAAGGGGCCACCTTACCCAAACTGTACTCTGACTGAAGCAAGAAATAACTTGCATTGTATTAAGCCCTGGAGATTTGGGGATTGTCTGTTACAGCAGCTCATGATAATTAACCTGACTAATGAAGTAGGTTTAATTGTTCCTTTTTGACGGCAGAGAAAAATGAGTTTTAGAGAGGGAAGTGATCCACCCAAGTTTATAAAGCAAAGCAATGATGGAGCCACGTCTAGGATGACCAACTCATTCTCATTTGGCAAAACAAAGTCCCATATCCTGATAAACACCTCTGTCACGGGAAAACAGGACCCACTGGTCACCCAGCCAGAACTCGAGCCCAGGCTTCTCTGGCTCCAAAGCCCATTCTCACCACACTTTAGGAAGGAGGCTGCTGAGCCCCAGTTCAGCTTGGCCTGCCCCCTGCTGGGAGGCTTCACACTCCAGTGCCCATTCCAGCTGTCCCACACCTGCAAGGTAAGCATGGGCGCCAGGTCATCTCCTCTCCCCAGGCCTCAGGCCTCCTCCCTGAAAGGCAGTAAGTCAGGCATGCATTTTAAATATACACTCGTTTGAGTGTGGAAGTCAGCCCTGACATCTATAAAATGGCACTAAATCCTGCTTTTATGAGCTCTTGCTGCATTCTGTTGAGTGTTTTATCACACTCACTGGAAGTTTACTGAGGAGAGTTAATAACCCAAAAACACTGGGGCCTGCCTGTCTCTGGATGGAGGGCTGGTGGAACGCCCAGCCGATGACGGTGGAGGAGCTGTCAGCACTTGTGCTAAAGAGGCCTGCTCTCCACTTTCCCCACGCTCTGCTCTGCCCAGAGCCTGCCCACTCCTTCAGTCTCCCACACATCCATCAATCCCGCCAGCTGCTCAGTGGCCAGCCCCAAGACGCGTGCTTTCATAGGCACAGGTGTCCGAGGAAGAACTCTCCGTGGGGGCGACGCTTGCTCTGACACCTGAAGGCTGAGAAGAAGCTGGTCATGCCAGAGGCGAGGGGAAGAGTATCCCCAAGAGAGGGAACAGCATTGGCAAAGGCCCGGAATCTCATGACACTTGACCCAGGCAGAGTAGCCTATCCAGAGGAGGAGGGCAGAGGGCCAGCCATCTCCACGAACAATCGTAGCCTAGAACACGTGAACAGAAGGGAGGATGTCCAAAAGGAGACTGAGGCAGAGCAGCTAGAGGGGTGGGAGGGACACCCAGCAGGAGGGAACCACAGGTGCTAAGTGACTTTGGACCAGTCCCTTCCATGCACTGGGCCTCAGTTTTACCCCCTTTGAAATGGGGAGATGGGACTATCCCCACCAGTTCTTACAATGTGGGGATTCTGTGGTTATTTTAAGAGTCAGCTGTTCTGAGAATACCTTTCATTTGTATGCATCAGATACAAATAAATTCATCAAGCAGTCTTTGATTTTCAAAGTCATTATCTGCCTTGGGTTTTTGAAAAGAGCTAAAACACTGTTGGAGCCATGAATTCCACCAGCACATCTAAGAGGTTTTTTATTCCCAGTTCCCTGGTGAGGATGAAAAGCGAGGACTCCATCATGGCCCAGGGGAAGGCTGACATTTGGTGAGATGTCTGTATTTAACTCCCACCACTTGACATCTGTTCCCAATTAATCCGCCTGTGTTAAGAGGGATGCTGCCCGGAGCACAGGTTTCAAGCTCATTCTGGAGAGGCAGAGGAGGCAGCCAGAAAGGGTTAGCACAGCCCTGGTTCACCCACTCCCCTCCACTGTACCCCCATGGGGCTTCCGTGTGCCCCCAGGACCATCTGGCCTGCAAGGTGCCTACTACACACACACACCCCTTCACAATTTACACTTCTGCAATGCCAAGCATGACATGTTTGAAGACCCAAAAGAAAGCTAGGATCTCTGGATGGACTGAGCAGGGGACAGTGGCATGAGGTGGTGGGACAAGAAGTAGGCAGGGGCCAGATGGTGCAAGGCCTTGGAGGCTGAAGGAAGGCGACCCATTTTCATCCCAGGTCTGGCAGAAAACGACATGGTCTAATTGCGTATTTAAGAGATCTCTCAAAAAAAAAAAGAGAGAGAGATCTCTCCAGCTGCTCCTTGGAGAATGGGTTGGACAGAGAGGTGAGAGTGGGAGGGACATCATCTCAAATGGCACCAGAAAAGGCAAAACTATGGAGACAGTAAAAACATCTGTGGATTCCGGGAGTTAGGGGGAAAGGAAGCGATAAACAGGCTGACCACAGGAAATTTGTAGGACGTACATATCATACATACCATATTCTGTATGGTACTCTAATGGGGGGGTACATGTCCTTACACACTTGTCAAAACCCATAGAGGGCACATCTTGTCAGTGAACCCTGATGTAAACTAGAGACTTCGTGTGATAACGGCGTGTCAGCGCAGGTTCACCCGTTGTAACCAATGTGCCGTTGATGGGGGAGGTCGATAGTGGGGGAGGCTGTGCATGTGTGAGGTCTGGTGGGGGGTGCGCAGGAAGTCTCTGCACTTTGCACTCAACATTGCTATGAGCCTAAAGTTACTCTTAAAAATAAAGTTCATTAATTTAAAAGTTCAAATTCATCTGTTTCTGTTCACTTTTTTTTTAATGTGGCCACAAGGAAACATAGACTTTTACATGAGGCTCTCATTATGTTTCTACAGGACAGCAGTGACTTACAGGGGTGCTGTTATTTAGACTAGGGTAGGGCAGCAAAGTGAAAAGGGGAAGCATTGGCAGACCTTGCTGATAAATTGGATGTCGGGAATAAGGGAGGGAAAGGGAGGTATCGGGGATGATGGCGTTGGTTCTGGCGTGAGCACGTGGATGAATGATGGTGTCATTTCCTTGAGTGGGGGATGTAGGGGAGGGGAAACTTTCAGAGTGGGGAGCTGGGAGTTCCTTTGGGACACAGCGAGTCTGAGATGCCTGCAAGATGCCACGTGGAGACGTCATGCAGAGAGACGGATGCGCAGATCTAGTACTCAGAAGCAACCATTCGGAAAAACTAGGTGCCTCCTTGGTATGAACTTCATCACGGACAGACAGACAGAACAGAGGTGTTAATGCACCCCTCTGCTCTCTGTTATAGCAAGACCTTCTGCAGATGCAAAGATCTCCCTGACTTTGAGTCTTCTCTGTATGTCACCAGCTCTCCTCTTCATTCTCCCCCCGCACACAGATAAACCTCATTTCTTGGCTCGCCCACCCCCCAAACTTGCCAGGCAAGAACCGTGGCAAAGGCACCCACTGCAGACAATCTTCAGCAGTGAGCTGTGGGGTCAGGATGTTTGCACAAACGCCTCACAGCATCATTTATCTTGAGGGATGTCAACTCGAAAAATGTTAGTTCATGTCACTGTCGGTGTAAATGCCAAAAATTAGCTTTCTTTCATCAGAAAACGGAATAATTAACTTTGCAACTGTTTCCAAAACTGCTAATTAATGGGTTTTACCCACTTGATTTGTCAGGCTACATTGCGAGCTGAACAGCAGCTGAGCCCCTGGAGGATTCCCGTCCTCCCCTTCTCTCTGTCCCCGGCAGTGGGAGTTGGAAGAAGTTACAGGTAAACAGTGGAGAAAACCAAGACCGGAGAAAAACACTCATTTCTTTTCTTTCTTTCTTTTTTTTTGAATTGAGAGTTTTTCTTTTTTTTTTGCAAAATCAGTCTCCCACCACTTTTCTCTCCCACATTGCTGTCCCCAGTTGATCTCAAAATTGTGGTGCTCAGCCTTAGCTGACAGGGTCCCCATCCACCTGTCACCATACTTGGAGGTCAAATCAGATGCCTCTTTCCCTCAGCCAAGGTGGTAGGACATGGTGGCTAAAGACTGAGGTCCTGGAGGCAGGCAGATGTAGGTTTCAAGGCCAGTTTGAGCTCCTACCAGTTATATGTCCTTAAGTAAGACATGTCCCCTCCCTCTACCTCATCTGTAAAATGGGATGCATAGTGGGCCTGTGTCACGTTGTTGAAGGGTTAAAGGAGATGGCCATTGCAAAGCCTGGGGCATGGTATTTCAGGCCTAGTAAGTCCTTAACCACAGAGCAGCTATTCCATCTTCTATCCCATCTCCATCTACCCGGCCCCCACCTTGGTTCAAGGCTCCTCCTCTCTCACTGGGGGCCAGTCCGCCCCCCACAGTGCCTGTCAGAGAAGTTTCCCCACCACACAAAACTTAGCACACACAGAATTGGATTATTGGGACCAATTCTTACTCCACTGTATCAGGATTATCCATCCACACCCTGTGCCTTATAACTTTGCAGGGCCTCAAACTGTACATGGAGTGTACATCCCCACTCCACTGGGGGGATTTTCTTTTAAGTACAGTAAAATACACATAAAATGTACCACTTTCTCTTTCACCAGGGTGCTATCAATACTGGCTGCTAATAGCTTTCACCTCCACCTTTCTCTGGAGAATCAACATTGGCTAAACATGACCTGTCAGCTTATGGCCAGTGATGGATTGACAAGGGAGGGATGCATCAAAGGGTCTTAAGTTAAAGGGTCTGAGACCAATGCAGGGCTACACCTATCGTTCCAGAACCGTCCGTGGAGCCAGGCTGAAACTTACCTGAGCTAGTATCACCTCGTGACTCACTTTTCTTCCTCCACTTTCCTTAACTTCCCTTCTCTCGAGAGCAGTTGCCCAGTAACACGTGTTCGCCATGATCCTTGTGAACAGTGATAGATGGTTGTTGTCTTAAACCACTGAGGTGTTTTGTTACACAGCATTATGATCTACTACAATTAGAGCACAGAAAACACAGAAGACTATCCAGCTATTAAATATGATGATGGAGGCTCTGTGCATTGACCCCGGAACAAGCCAACAAGGCGGTTTTGCTGGGGAAAAGGTAGCCACTGCAGAGCAAGCAGAGCAGTGTTCTTTCCATGAAAGAAAGTTAACACGGGCTTCCACTGGGGAGTCATGTAGAGAATGCCTGGCAGGGACTTCAGGGGTTAATGGCGTCTGTCTCTCTGTGATGGGATTATGGACAACATACTACTTTTGTCTCTGCACTTATTTTATACTATTTGGTGTTTAAATGAAATTTTCTTTTTTATTTGAAGTTATTTAAACAAGGAAAACTAAAATTTATCACATTAACCATTTTTTTTAGAGACATGGGAAGGGGGAGAGAGAAAGAGCGAGACATGGTTGGGAGAGAGAAACCACTATCGGCTGCCTTCGGTGCATGCCCTGACCGGAGATCAAACCCACAATCTAGGCATGTGCCCTCACCTGGATTTGAACCAGCAACCTTTCAGTGCACAGAACAACGCTCCAACCAACTGAGCCCCATGGCCAGGGCCACTTTTACCATTTTTAGCTATACAGTTCAATAGTGTTAAGTCCATTCACATTGGTGTGCAACAAATCTCCAGAGCTCTATCTTGTCAAATTAAAACTCTGTATCAGTTAACCAACAGCTCCCCATTCTTCCCCCTCTCTTTTCTGTCTCTATGAATGTGACTATTCTAGGTACATCATATAAGTGGAATAACACAATACTTGTCTTCTTGCAATTGGTTTATTTTACTTAGTATAATGTCCTCAAGGTTGCTCTATGTTGTAGCAAGTGTCAGAATCTCCTTCCTTTTTATGGCTGAATAATATTCCATTGATGTTGGGCTTATCCATGTGTTACTTTGGCCAGTGAAACGTTAGCAGAAGGATGTGATCCATGCAGGGGCTTTAAATGTGTTTGCATATCTTAGCTTGGCTTCTTGGGCTCAAGAGAAATGCCGTGAAATGATCATGTCCCAGATACTGCTGACTCTTTAACCTGGCTTTAACATTTAACCAAAGGAAAGACACAGTGAGCGGACTTGAGCCCCAACGAGAAGCCTGGAGTCCAGCCTGGCCAGCCAAACCCAGTCGAGGCTAACTAAAACTCAGATGTCCTGTCAGCTTAAAAGTAATGTTTGGGATTATTTGTTACACAGCAAAACTAACTAATGCAAAGTATGTTGTTCCTCACTCTTCCTGCCTCATGCTGTTCACACACTCCAAGACCTCCCACCTCCAAACACATGGATTTTACATCACACCTTGGATCCGTGTTTTAGAATGACCCTGTGGGTGGAGGGTAGGCCGAGGAGGGCAGGCTGTGGGAAGAGGGATGGGCAGGAGGCTGAGACAATGGTCAAAGTGGGAGTGGAAGAGGCACCAACTAAGGAGGGTTTGGTTGGCACGCATTGATCTTGGACTCGTTTAAGGATGTTACCCACAGAGCTGAGGCTGGGCACAGGAAGGCTCACAGACTAGACTGAGGTGCTCAAATCATAATGTTTGTTAAACCAATTTGGACACAAAGCAAAAAATCAAGAAGGAAGGAGGTGAGGTTTGTTGGTATGTTTAAGGTGGGGGGTACAAGTGAGCGAAAGTACCGAATGACCCTGAAACCCTGGGGTATGCAAGGTTCATATGTTCTCTCTTTCTCCCTCCCTCCCTCTCTCTCTCTCCCTCTTTATTTATCTATCTGTCACATTGGCCTGGCCTGCTGATGCATGGTTCCGAGGACCAGAGTCACAGTTTGAGCAAGGGGCTCATCCCTCACATGCTCTGTTGAAGAGACAGAAACAAGTACATACTCCTGGCCACTGCTGCGCCCTGACCACTTGTCTACTGACCAGCCATGGGTTTTATCTACATTTCTTGGACAGAGCATATGTGAGGACAGAACGAGACCAGGACTGGTAACATCAATGGGTGGCCAAATTAGGGATGACCTAGCTAGCTGTCAGACCAGAAGTAGCCAGTCATTAGCTGATCTTTCCACCCATTTCTATTTATAATACTCTTGTTTGTTTTACCATATAAGCCATTTAATCTATATATGATTAGCATGTTACTAATGTTCTCACTGTCTCTATTTAACACATCTATGAATTCTGCCTGAGTCTCACCAGCTTACTCATTGTATATACTTAACACACCCTCTGAGTTTCGCTTCTGCCACACAAGCTACTAGCTTATGTACTTACTATCCATGCCAAACACTTCTTAGGGACTTCATCCATCCTATTTGTTTGTTCTTGTCCTTTATAGCAGAATTACATATTCTCCAGGAATGCATCGAACATTGTATTTTCCAAACCACCCACTTTCCTGCAGCTCTACCACCTCCACCCTCATCCAAACCACCACCATCTGTCACCCGATCCACCTCTTAACTGGTCCCCCTGCCGCCACATTCACCACCCACCCAGTAATCAGAAGGTAGCTTCTGAAAGGGAAACCTCTCCCTGCTCAGCCTGGCTGTAAAGTCTAAACTAAGTCCTAAGTGGGATTAAGGCCTATTATGACTACCTTGCCTCTCACTCCAAGCCCCACCATTGCCACCCTCCCCATGCCAGGCACTCCCAACACAGCCCTGCCCGGCACGAGCCCTGACCCACTCGACGCCTGCACTCCGGTCCAGGCCCAGCTCAGGCATCGCCTCCTGTGATGATTAATTTTATGCGTCAACGTGACGGGGCTAAGGGACGCCCAGACAGCAGGTAAAACATTATTCCTAGGTGTGTCTCTGAGGGTGATTCTGTAGCCCGATCTCACCAATGTGGGTGGGCTTCAGCCCATCCACTGGGGGCCTGGGTAAAACAAAATGGCAGAGCGAGGGCAAATTCTCTCTCTTTTCTTGTGCTGGGATGTCCATATTTTCCCACTCTCGGACATCAGAGCTTCTGGTTCTCAGGTCTTAGGACTCAGGACTTACACGACCAGCCCCTCGGTTCTCAGGCCTTTGGGCTCAGACTGAATTACACCTCCAGTTTTCCTGGTTCTCCGGCTTGCAGATGGCAGGTCATGGGACTCCTCAGCCTCAATAATCATGTGAGCCAGTGCCCTTAATAAACATATATATTGATTCTGTTTTTCTGGAGAACCCTAGTATACCTCCCAGTAGATATTTGGAAAGGGAAGACAGGGAGGAAAGAGGCAGAGAAAAGGGAGGGTGGAGGGAGAAAAGGAAGACGAAAGGAGAGCCATGACTGTCCGGGGGCAGAAAGGACTGATCCGAAGGACAGTAACTGTCCTGCCCCCTTGGGATTTAAGAAATGGTGTCTAAGGAAAACGCCACAGAAATGATTCAGACACAGAATGTGCAGCTGGCCAAGCTATGATCTATAATTTTTCCTTGTATCCTCAGTGTTCCAATTATCTCTTGATGCAAAACAAACTATTCCAATACTTAGTGGCCTCAAACAACCACCATTTTATTATGTCTCATGATTTTGTAGCAAGGTTCTCCTGGGTCATTTTTCTGTTCTGTGGGGCATTGACTGTGGCCACTTGGTGGGCAGGTCTGGAGGGTCCAGGATGGCGTTACTCCCACGTCTGGACCTTGGCAGGAACTAGAAGTCTGGGCTCAGCGGGGAGCCTCCCCTTCTCCATGTAGACTCAGGGCTGGTCCACAAAGTGTGCCCAGCAGCATGTCCAGACTTCTTAGATGGCAGCTCAGGCTCCAGGAGACCAAGGTGGAAGCTGCCAGTCCTTTTAAAAACTAGACCCAGGCCTGCATAGCATCACTTCTTCTGTATTCCTCTAAAGGTCAAAACAGTCACTGGCCAGCTCAGATCCAAGGGGAAAAGAAGGAGTCCCCATCTCTTGATGAGGGGAGTGTCAAAGAAAATTGCAGTCATCCGTAAGTTCCTGGAGTACAACTGATAAACACACCTCCAAAAAGACTTAACTAGAACAGCGAACAGTCCAGGGAAAAGTCCCTGACCTACAGCTACCATGAGAGACGATATTTGACGGTTGCTATTTAAAGCCATTTAGTCTGGGGGTAATCTGTTACACAATAGATTATGAATATATACACCTTCCCCAAATTGTCCTGCTGTCCAAGAGAGGGGCCTGGGTGGGAAGAAACCAGGCACCGAGACCGTGATGTATTTCAGGACAGGAACTTGAAGAATTTAAGGAGCTTGCCAGACCAGATCTTCAAAATCTGCTATCTTAGAGACAATTCTCCTGTGTGTATCCATTTAACAAATGTCTATGAGTGCCTACCACATACCATCCACTAAGCAAAGTGCTGGAGACTGAAGCATGATTACAAACAGACATTGTCCCCCAAATTACAGGCCTCTCTAAGAATATTCCCCTCTGAGCCCTGTCTTGCTGTGCAGCCTGGAAGGTTCCCCCTCAAGGCAGCTACTGCAGATGGAAAGGGACCCCTTGCACCTCCGATTATCCACAGAGCCTATTCTGCACTCTGCTCTTCCTTCTACGTCTAGGCTTCTGACCCCTGGGTTCATTTCCGGTTATCAGCAGTTAGAACCATTGCTTGGACCTAGCTCTCTGACTTCTGGATTCCAGCGTAAGTTCAAGCCCCAAATCAAACCCAGGTATTGCCACTATGTCCTTGGCATCTGCACTGTGAGCCAGCCCCGGAAGTCCACGCCATCAGTCAGGGAGTTGTCCTAGCCTCATTCTTCCCGGCGTGCCCATGGTCCAGGTCCTGCCTCAGCTGAACACTGAGAGTGACCCTGGGCTGGGCTGGCTCTCTGCTTCCCCTCGGGCCCATGAGCCATTGTCCCCAGCCAGCCAGGCGCAACTCGGAAGCACCATCTCCTCGGGCTCTTTTCCCTGCTCTGTCTGGATTGGGCTCATTTACTAAAAATTAGTTGGGAATGAAAAAAGCCCTTAGTTTATTAGCGTGCTATTATTCCCCTCCCGCCATCCCCCTGCAGCATGATGGATTGCCTGGTGAGGGGACGCGGCCCCAGCCGGGGAGTGAGCAAGCTCCGCACGGTCCCCGGCGCAGACAGATGGGGAGGCCGAGTCCTGACCATGATTGATTAGCTCCGCAAAGCCTGTTGAGCAGAGTTCCATCAAGATTGATGCTTTCTCCTCATAACAGCATTTCCAAAAAGTTTCTATTACATTTTGATTATGTTTATAGAATCTCGCTGGTCCGGGGGAAGATGCAATCTCGTTCCCACTGTGTGTCTGCGTGGGCCGTCGCAATGCCTCGCGCGGCCCTGCCTGCTGGGCCTCTGTCGAGGGCCCCTCACTTTCTGGGCAGCAGGAAGGACCTCCCAAGATCAAGCTGCAAGAAGCCAGGGTCCACTCTCCTGGTGCCCAAAGTCCAGTCTCGTGGCAGGTCTGGTTTTCCTGCGCTGACCGCCGCAGGTGCCATAAATGAGCCTGGGCTGGAGGGTAAAGAGAAAACCAATGAGCAGAGGTGTTTCCTGAGACCCGCGGAATGTTGGGAAGGGACCAGGCTGCCACCATTTTTCTACCTGGTTCCCATGGGCACAGCTACAGGGCCTGTCACTTGTCTGATTAAGTCCATGTGCAAACATTCATACGAATGTGTCCATTTGTGTGTGCGTGTGGGTCCCTCCTTACCCTGTAAATTTTCCTTATCCTGTGAATTTGAGTCTTTTAGAGCAAATGGTGAAAAATGGATAAAGAATAAGAATTAGGACCAGGGAAATACAAATTAGCCCAAAGTGACAACACCAAAGGGAAAAAAATGAAATACAAATACAGCAAGTAAGATCTCACAGAGTCTTCATGCTTGAGCCTTTAATTTGATCTGAGTTTCCTGATAGCCAAAGAGAAAAGGAAAATAAAATTAGTTCCTTAGGTCTGCCAACAATAAAGTAATTAAAAAAAAAAAAAAAAAAAAACAGTTCCTTGGGGGCCTCTGAGGGTTTTCTTCAATTTTGACTCGAAAAGAAATTTCATACTAGAGAGTTCTTAATTAGAGAGTTACTAGAGACTGGAGTTCTTACTAGAGACTGTGTTAAGTTAAAATGTTAAACTGTCTCTCAACCTCGACACTCCTGACACTGAGGGCTGGGTAATTTTTGTTGGAGGGTCTGTTCTGTACATTGTATGATATATATACAGCACCAGCCATGGCCTCCCCCCACCAGGGCCCACAGCACTACCCCCTTCTCAGTCAAGACAACTAAATATGTCCCCAGACTGTGTCGGTGTCCCTTGGGCTGGGGGGGCGAGATCTAGAAAACAGAAATTCAGCAGACCCAGTAACATGTGAACTTCAGATAAACAACGAATAATATGTAAGTGTAAGCAGGTCCCATGCAATATTTGGAACATACTTATACTAAAAAAGTATTCATTTTTTAATCTGAAATTCAAATATAACTGAGAACACCATATTTTATCAAGCAACCCTTTCTGACAGGCGACATCCTCTGGTGGGAATAAGAGCCTTGCAGCCTTCCCAAACATGGTGCGCTCTGGAAGGTACCCAGTCCCTACACCAGCTTTTTTAAAGTGTTATAACAGTGAACCAGTGTTTTTCTTCAGTGCTTCTGATTATTTATATGTAGCCAACAGTTACATATATCTTTGTCTTCTGTTTCATATCTTTTTAACTGTAAAACTCCATTGCAAAATACCTTGCAAATAAGTCACACAAATTTTTTCACCAAAAAAACCCTCTGATTGATAACGACTGTGCTAATGCTCTCAAAATACCCCTTTGGGAAATGCAGCAGGGCATTCTAGAAGGTTATGTCTTGTAGCATCCATAGAAGGAATCAAGAATATCACTCTATAATACATTTAAAAGAGTAATTCTTCAACATTCTAAACAGTAGCACCCTTCCACACCATTTTCTGCTTGATGTGATGTTAAAACCTAGAGATACTTCACTGCATTCTGCCCCTGGCCAAACCATCCAGAATCTCTGCGAAAAGGCATCTTTCACCTATTAGTCTCACCTATTGGCCCCGAATGACCCCAGGCTGGCTTCCTAAGGCCACCAGGGCTGTTAAACAGGCTCAAGCCATCTTTAGAAATGATCCATTCTTGAATTACCCATTTATGAAAACTGGCTAGGCATTTGGAAAGATAGCAAGTTGGATGCTTTCCTCAGTCTTCATTCCAAAATAAATTACAGATGTATCAAAAGCTTTAAATATAAAAATGAAATCAGAGTACCACCAGAAAAAATACAGAATAATTTTTGGAATCCCATAATGGGAAAAGGGTTGGGGGTTGTATTCCGGGCATAAGATCCAGGAACCACTGACTAAAAGAAAAGACTGAGAGATTTAACTACATGAAAAGTGTTTAACTCTCTGCGTGTCAAAGCAGAACAAAGAAGGGGCAGACTCGGAGGGCGGGGAGGCATATAAGCAACATAAAATAGAGGACTAATTCTTCCATTACATAAACAGCCTTTCACAAATCAATAAAGGGGAAAAAACAGAAAACTGAGTTTGTTTTTTTAAAAAGAACAGAAAGTTCCAGAAAAAGAAATACAGCGGCTTTTAAACACATGAAGGAGTGGTGGGCCTCACTCAGATGCAAATTAAAACTATGGCTTTAAACCTCTGTTTTCCGGGGAGGCGGACAAAGATCAAATGTTCAATAACGTGCCATCAGTAAGAGCAGAAGGAAACACCGACACGTGCTGTTGGGAACACAGGCACCGGCACTCGCCCTGGGGAGGCATTTGGGGCAGGATTAAGCTTTAAATGCGTGCGTCTGCCCTTGGTATTTACTCCATAGATAGTGTCGTTTATGTGTGCAAAGGTATATGGACAAGGTTATTTATTAAAGCATTTTTTATAGCAAAAGTTTGTAAATAAACTAAATGTCCACCACTACAAACTTCTTAATTATGGTACACCCATGAAAATACATCCTATACAGCAATTTAAAATTATGGGATGGCTGTAGAACATGTCATAACAAGGAATAATCTCCAAATATATTAGCGAAAAAAAGAAGCTGCCAAAAACGAGGGGAGGGTAGCAAGAAAAAGGAGATACATGTACAAATATGCCTTTTGTATCCATGTCTGTATTCTTGTGGAGCTCTGCATGAGAAACTGGTCACATTGAACCTACCTTGGCCGGGTAGCTCATTTGGTTGGAGAGTCACCCCGATACGCCAAGGTTGCAGGTTAAATCCCAGGTCCAGGCACATACAAGGAGCGACTAATGAATGCATAAATGGGTGGAACAACAAATTGATGTTTCTCTCTCTCTCCCCTTTCCTCTCGCTAAAGAAAAAAAAAATCAATCAACTTTATAAAAAAATGATAAAAATGAGTTTAAAAATAAAATAAGACTTACTTTTTAGTGAATATATCTTTGAACTATTTGGATATTTTTGATCATGTGTAAGTATGTATTAACTTGTCGAACTGAAATACTTGAAATTTTTAATTAAAAGTGCCCAATTACACTTAAAGAAATTTATCTTATGGAATTAACCAGAGATAGGTGCTAAAACTTAGGCTCCGAATATTTGCTATAATGTTATTTATAATAATGAAAAACTGGAAACAACCTCAATGTCCAATAAGAGAAGATCGGCTTCAATGAATGATGGTGTATCCATACAACAGACTGCTTACAATCATTAAAAATCACGTTCATAAAGAATGACTTAAGACATGAGAAAATGATTCTGATATATTTTTAAGTGAAAAAATGCAAGGTAAAATATAATCTGTACAGTGTGGTCCTGACATTTTCAAACATACACACACACACACACACACACACATGCACACATACATTTGCAAGGAAATGTTTATGAGAGAGAAAGGACATTCTCCAAATGTTAGCAGCCGGGTTCTCTGGGTGGCGGATTTGTGGGTAATTTGTATTCACTTCTTCATACTTTCTATATATCCCACATTTCTTATGAAGAAATATTAATTTTATAATGAAAGAAGCATTAGCTGTTTTATGAAAAAGAGATAAATTCCCACTGACCCACTAAAACTATATAAAAAAAGAAAGAAATTCCCACTGAGATGGATACCAAGTTCTCAAGACCTTCCAAGGGGCTTGGGCCTGGCTTTGCTAAATGAAAAGTCTGGGTTCTAGTAGGGGATTGTTTGGGGGCCAGCCTAATCTTGGGTGAAAGACTCAGCCATCCCAGTTGGAAGGCCATGTCTCAGTCCCACGGAATTCATGGGAGGACGAGGGAGGGAAAAACAGCAGTGTGGCCCCTTGATGTCTTCCCCGCATGTATAAGGCTGAAACCACTACCTTTATTTCCAGCAGAAAGCTGTAGCAGCTTCTCCAAATCCATCAGACCTTCAAAGCCCACCACATCCAGGCAGCCTTCCCTGATACCACCTCCCACGCTTTCTTAGGACATAGTATGGACACTTTTCCTCCAGTCCCCATTTATTTACTATAGTACAAAAATATTTTACATTTATTAATAACAGCTCCCATTTATTCAGCACTTCATTTTATACCACACACTATACTAAATTCTTTATATTTATTAACTCATTCGACCTTCACTACAACCCTATGATGAAGCCTCTATAACTTGTACGGTTGAGCAAACTGAGGCACAGAAGGACTTAGTTACTCACTAGGACTCAGACTCAGTTCAACAATCTCAAAGACCACAATCTCCACTACTTCAAAATGCCAAACTCTATCATGATGTGCTTCCCAGAATCAGAGTTTTCCTACTGGACAGACCCTGCCAAATATCAATTTCTCCTCCTGACAGCAACAGCCAAATTTTGCCTCAGGAAACACTTGCCCTCATGACAAGCAGCATTTCAGAGTCTGTCATTCAGGTTTCCCAGCCCTCCTGGTCACATGCCCCTGAATGAGCCAGCTGAGCTCGTTCAGACTTTGAGTCTCAAATGGGTAACACAAGGACAGAAAGGGCAGGGGCACCTTGATCTGACTGATCATTGATTTTTGATAACTGGACTCCATCCTTAGGGCTAAACTGATTGGCCTCCCATGCTCCAAAAAATCCCTGGTTTTGTTTGGGTTAGCCAGAGTTCACTCAATTTAGTTGGTAACCTAACCCTACCTAAATGCACGAGTACCTACGATATATAAAAAACTCCTAAAATGCCATAGTAAGACACAAAAACCTTCAACAAAATAAAAATTCAGCAAGACAAACACAGCAATATATTACCAAGTGCATTTATCCTGGAGTGCAAGGTTGGCTTAACGTGTAAAAGTCAATGTAATACACCATATTAATAGAATAAAGGACAAAAACCATATCATCACCTCAATAGATCCAGAAAATGCACTTGACAAAATCCAATATTCTTTTATGACAAAAACACTTAAACTAGAAATGTAAGTGAAATTTCTGAAAGAAACCATCAATGAGTTTAGCAATCTTGCAGGATTCAAGATCAATATACAAAAATTAATTGTATTTCTCTACACTTGCAATGAATAAATCCAAAAATGAAACTAAGAAAACAATTCCATTTATAAAACATCAAAAACAAAATACTTAGGAATTAATTTCACAAAAGAAGTGCAAGACAACAGAATATCATTGAAACAAGTTAAAGACCTAAATAAATGGAAAGATATCTGATGTTCATGTATTTTAAGAGAATATTGTTAAGATGGTAGTACTCCTCAAATTGATCTACATATAGTATCCCTACCAAGGAAATCTAGAAATTGACAAGCTGGTTCTAAAAATATACATAAAATGCAAGAACAGAAAAAAAAAACAAAAAAACAATAGGTTAGCCCTGGCTGGTGTGGCTCAGTGGATTGAGCACGGGCCTGTGAACCAAAGGGTCATGGGTCCATTCCCAGTCAGGGCACGTGCCTGGGCTGCAGGCCAGGTCCCCAGCAGAGGGCGCACAAGAGGCAAGCACACAGTGATGTTTCTCTCTTTCTCTCCTTCCCTTCCCTTTTCTCTTTCCCTTCCCTTCCCCTCTAAAAATAAATAAAAAAAAATTTTTAAGAAAAAAACAATAGATAAAATAGACAAAATAATTTTGAAAAGGAAGAACAAAATTGGAGAACTCACACCTCCCAATTTCTAAACTTTCTATTCAGCCACAGTAAACAAAATACTGTACTAATAAAACTGAAACTATAGATCAAGGGGACAGAATTCAAAATCCGAAACAAAAGCCTGACATTTACGGTCAAATGATTTTCAAGAAGAGCACCAAGACAATTCAACAGAGAAAGAATAATCTTTTTAAAAGTGGTGCTGAGACAACTGGATTTCCACATGCAAAAGAATGAAGTTCATCCCTTACCTCACACCACATGAAAATTAACTCAAAGTCAATTGGAGACCTGAATGTAGGAGCCAAATCCATAAGAGCCTTAGAAAAGAATATAGGAATAAATCTTTATGCCCTTGGATTAGGCAATGGCTTCTTAGATATAATACCAAAATCACAGATAAGAAAATAAATAATGAATAAATAAATAAATTGGACTTCATCAAAATTAAAAACTTTCCTTCAGCAAAGAACACTATCAAAAAGGGAAAAGACAGTCAACAGAATGGGAGAAAATATTTGCAAATCATGTTTCTGATAAGGGACTTGACCTAGAACATGTAAATAATTCATAAAACTCAAACACAACAACAAAAAGACAATACAATTTTAAAATAGGCAACGATTTTGAATAGACACGTCTCCAAGCCAATAAGCACATGAAAAGATGCTCAACACCATCAGGCATTAGAGAAATGGACATCAAAACTACAGCGAGACACCATTTCATACCCACTAGGATGGCTATCATCAAAAATATGGAATAACTATTGTTGGTAAAGATGTAGCGAAATTGGGGCCCTCAGACAGTGCTAGTGGGAATGTATAATGATGCAGCCACTCTGGAAAACAGTTTGGCGCTTCCTCTAAATATAATTACCATAAGACCCAGCAATTCCCTTCCTACCAACATACACAAGACAGTTGAAAACATGTTCACACACAAATTTGCACACAATGTTCATAGCAGCATCATTCATAATAGTCAAAAATGAAAACACCACTTTCTGAAGCATATGATTGTCTAACCACTATGCTGTACACCTGAAACTAATACAAAATAGTATTAAATGTAAACTGTAATTGAAAAATGTAAAAGAAATTCTAACGAAAACAACACAAATATCCATCCACCATTGCATGGATAAACAGCACGTGGTAATACCCACATATTTAGAATATTATTGACCCATAAAAAGGAATGAAGTTCTGAAACATGCTACAACATGGATGCAACTTGAAAAATTATTTCTAGGTGAAAGAAGTCAGACACGAAAGGTAATATGTTTTATAATGCCACTTGTATAAAATGTCCAGAATAGGTGGAAGATGGATCAGTGTTTGCCGGGGCTGGGGGAAGAAGAACCGGAAGTGACTGCTGGTGGTTTCGTTCTAGGGCGATAAGATGCTCCAAAATTGGGAAGCAGGGATTCTTGCACGACTTGTGAATGTGTGCTGAAAACCACCCATTGTGTCGTACAATCTAAAAGGGTAAGATTCATGGAATGTAACTTATACCAGAAAAAATGCTGGTTTTGGTTTATTTTTTTAAAGAGAGCTTGGGAAAAAAATCTCAACAGTAAAGTAACAAACAACCCAATTAGAAAGTGGGCAAAAGATACAAAGAGACAATTCACAGAACAGGATTTACAGGTGGCAAATAAGCACATGAAAAGATGTTCAGCATCATTACCCATTAGGAAAATGCAAAGTAAAACCGCAATAAGCATCACTTATAACAACAACCAAAATAGAGAGGTCCTGGTTCAGATGGTGATGTGCCAAGATCCTGAGCTCACCTCCTCACACCAAATCTGCATCTAGACCTGCACGTGGAACAACTTCCTCTGGGGAAAAAAAAAACCCTGAAAACTGTCTGTTGACACCTAGACTCCTTTGCACTGGGCTATCGAAAGAAGACCACCATAGAAACAGGTAGGAGAGTCTGGGACATGACCCTGACACAAATCCCACCTCCAGCATGGCCCACAGTCTGGAACAAGCTCAAACCCAAAACTGCTTCTTGAAAAGGGTTTGAACCCCACTTCGGGTGCCCCCTACTTTTAAGACCTACGCCTGAGGGATGAGCCCCCAAAGCATCTAGCTTTGAAAACCAAGGGCAAGACCCACAGGTGGGGGTAAACTGAGCACTGGTGGGCTCTCAAGGACTTGCTGACCAGGGCCCCGCCTTCTGCCTGTCCAGGGAGCGTGGGTCTGAAGGACACACATTGGGGCCTGCTGGATGCTCTCTGGGAGCCTGGAGGGCACCATCTTCACACTCTCTCTCCATCTTGCTCCTTCTGGAGGTACCGTCTTTTTTATTTTTTAAGTATAGGCTTTTTGTTGTGCTCCAGAGTACCAGTATTAGCTGCCAGGTTTTTGCTGCTGCCACCAGCGACACCTCTCCATGGCCTGGTTCTAGTAGCCTTTGAGGCTTTCTCTTGCAGGATCCACAGGACCGGAACCAGCAGAGAATGAGTGCCTAAATGGCCATTACCTCCAGGGCACTGCCAGAGGCAACAGACCTGGGAGCCCTGTCTTCCTGGGAAGGAAGCCTATCAGCTTCTGATCATGGCTGAGCTTGAGAAGTAGGGTCCCAATGAAACACGTGTAGGGCTGACTGGAATCCTTTCCAAAGACCTAGGGAACAGGTGCTCTTCTCACACGGGTGCTGCCTCTGCCGAGATCCAGAGTGCTAGTATCCCCATGATAGTTTTTACACACACCTAGAGCACTAGTCTTTGCTGCCCCAGAAACACCCCCTGATTGCCTATCTCTGGTTGCCAAGGGGTTTTTTCCTTGGTCTCCAGGACTGTAACTGTCCCAGAAACAATTCCTGACAGGCTACCACCCCCAGGGTACAGACAGCCTAATGAGACACACCCCCAATCTTTCTGTCAAAGAGGCCTAATTGCTTGCCCTGGAACTTCAGCCTAAAGCAGGCTTTGGGTTTAGCACACTTCTGGAAGCCTACAGGTGTCAAATTATATTACAAAGCTATCGTGATCAGAACAGTATGGTATTGGCATAAAAGCAGACATACACATCAATGGAATAGAATAGAGAACCCAGAAATAAACCCATGCCTATAAATTAAATTAATTTTATGACAAAGATACAAAGAATATACAATGGGAATGGGAGAGTCTCTTCAATAAATGATGTTGAGAAAACTGGATAGTATCTTCAAAAAATGGTGTCAGAAAAACTGGACACACGCAAAAGAATGAAACTGGGCCACTATTTTACACCATACACAAAAATTAACTCAAAATGGATTACAGACTTGAATGTAAGACCTGAAACCATAAAGTCCCTAGAAGAAAATGTAAGTGGTAAGCTCTTTGACATTGTTCTTGACAATTACTTTTTGGATATGATACCAAAAGCAAAGGCAACAAAAGTAAAAATCAACAAGTGCAACTATATCAAATGAAAGAGCTTTGGCATTGTAAAGAAAGCCATCCACGAAAAGAAAAGTCAACCTAATAAATAGGAGAAAGTATCTGCAAGTCATTTATCTGATAAGAGATTAATATGCAAAATATCTAAAGAACTCACAAGTCAATATCAATAAAAAATGGGGAAAGGATCTGAAGAGACACTTTTCCAAAAAAAGATATACAGATGGCCAAAAAGAACAGGAAAAGATGCTCAACATCACTAATCACCAGGGTAATGCAAATTAAAAATTCAGGAGCTATCCATTCTAAAATAAAAGGCATTCCCACTGGTCATAAATCACTACACTTTATAAAACTTCATATTTAATCTATCTATTACCCTCCATGTCTAGGCCTATATTATTCATGTTTTGCAAACTAGTTTTTCAGTCAAGATGAATACAGAATGGTTTTTATACTTTTAGGTCCAATTTGCATACACACTCTACTTTATCATTCTCTTAAAGATATGGTAAGAATTGTTTAAAGTAGAAACAAAGATTTCTCCTGTGAAAAACCAGGTCCAACTAAATTCACCAATTTAAAAAAAAGAATGACCAAAATAAAAAAAAAATTTAAAAAGCAGTGACACCACCCAATGATGGCAAAGATGTGGAGATACTGGGTGCTTCATACATTGCTGGTGGGCAGGTAAAATGGTACAGCCACTCTGAAAAGCAATTTGGCCATTTGTTATAAAACTAAACACACAATTACCATGTGACCCAGCAATTGCACTCTTGGGTATTTATCCCAGAGAAATGAAAATTTACGCTCGCACATAAGTGAAACTGTCTGAAGACCTGTACGTGAATGTTCATAACAGCTTTATGGGTAATAGCTAAAAGTTGGAAACAACCCAGATGTCTTTCAATGGATGAGTAGTTGGGCAAACTCTAGTACACCCACACCAAGGAACACTACTTAGCAACAAAAAGGAAGGAATTATTGGTACACGCAACCTCAATGAATCTCCAGGGAATTATGCTGAATTTTTAAAGAGCCAAGCTCGAAAGGTTGCATCCTGTGTTATTCCATTTATATAAGATTTTTGAAAAGACAGGGCTTAGAAATAACAGATCAAGGGTTGCCAGGAGTAGGAGATTGGAGCTGGAGGGAGGCAGGTTATTCAAGGGCAACAAAAAGGATCCTTGTGGTCACAAACTATTTGTCTGTCTTGACTGTGGTGGTGAAACACGAGCCTACATATGCAATAAAACGGTATAGAACTAAATAAACACAAACACACACACAAGCCCAAGTAAAAGTGGGGAAATATTAGTACGATCTATCTGTAGATTGTACCAACGTCAACACCCTCGTTGTGATATTGCACTATAGTTTCACTGGCTGAAAGATACACAGATCTCTCTCTACTATGTCTTACAACTTCATATGAATCAATCATTATCTCAAAATGAAAAGTTTCATTTTTTAAAAAAATACTCTATCCAATGTGATGAAAGGAAAGAAGGAAGCGTGGGGGAGAAAGGGAAGAAAGGTAATGTTTACTACAGATTTACCATGTTCCAGAATCTGCGCTCTTTAACTCCTGGCTGGAGATAAATATTAGCATCCCCATTTTATAGATGAGGAAACTGAAGCTCAGGGGAAAACTGTCCCCTTCTCCAAGACACACTTGGAGGAGTCAGGGATCAAGCCCTGCTCTGAATCTCCCTCTGCCCACCTCCATCCTTTAGGCAAAAACAGCCGTCAATCACATGTAGCCGATGACTGCCTTACTCCAGAGGAAACTGAAGCCAGACTGCAAGATGCAGTCCACAAAACTCAAGATTTCTTCCCCCACCCCCACTCCTTCCCTTTGGTCCCTTTCTCATATGGGTGGGGGTTTTATTTCTGCATTTATTGCATGCACAAATTACACATGAGAGCTTCAACTACACAAGTCATTACTCAGAGTAGCATCTCCCCAACTGCCACCGGACGAGGATGGAACAGCTTGTGGTTAATTTGCTATATAATCACTGCCTGTGACAGGGGGGCAGGGCACAGCCCTGCCTGTGCTAATATTAGGTGACGGGGTGGGGGAGGGGAGGGCAGGGCTGTGTCTATGCTAATATTAGGAAAGGGGAAGCTGAGCAGAGAGGACTCCTGGCACGTGGGGAAGTGGGGTAGAATTAGACCAGAAAGAAAAGAATACTGGTAAGGAGCCGAGGGAGGAGACTTTGCCCCAGTCGGAGGCTTCTGGAAGGGTCTGTTCCCCTGCCAAGGAGTAGAATTGCTCGATTAGCCGTGTCTCCATGGAATAGCTATCCCAAATCCCCTCTCTTCTAACCTCTGCCATTCCTGGTCGCTGTCACTGCCGCCTCAGCTAGAGATGGGATGTTTGCACGCACGTGTTGTAACCACTGAGGGAGACATGGGCTGGAGGCAATTTACCAACAGGCAAGAGTTAAATCACTGTACTAGTGTTGTAACAATTCAATAAGAAAAAAGGCCAATGAGCCCTGACTGGTGTGGCTCAGTGGGTTGGGCATCATCCTGCAAAGCAAAAGGTTGGGGCACATGCCCGGGTTGTGGGCCAGGTCCCCGAATGGGGGCGTGAGAGGCAACCAATTGATGTTTCTCTCCCTCTCTTTCTCCCTCCCTTCTCCTCTCTCTAAAATAAATAAATAAAATATTTTTTTAAAAAAGAAGAAGAAAGGCCAATGAACCAATAAAAAATGGGCAAAGGATATGAACAAGCAGTTCTCAAATGAGAAAATTCAGCCTCTACACGTACAAAAAGATGCCCCACCTTAGTCTTCATAAAAAGGAAATGCAGAGGAAAACGACAATGAGATAGCCTTTTTTACCAATTGGATTACCTATTGGCCAAAGATCAGAATGTTTGCTCACACACCCTGAACTTGTCACCCTCTCCTGGGTAGGGGAGAGTACAAATTGGCACAGCCTCCAGGCACAGCAATTCGGCACTCTGTCTAAATGTCTGGTGCCCATGCCCGCTGACCCGTAAAGTCTCCTGCTCTGGAATGGAATCCGCAGACACACTTGCACATATGTATGCAGAGTTGGATGTGCGAGGCTGTTCACTGCAGCACGGTTCATAATAACGGGAGATTGGAGACAGCCGGAACGTCCATCAACAGGGGACCGCTTAAATAAATTGCCATACATGCGTACAATGGAAATCTTTACGGCTGTTAGAAAAGAATGAGGCAGCTCTTTATGTACGGATATGAAACCATCTCTAAGATATATTGTTAAGAGAAAAAAAGCAAAGTGCTGAACAGTGTGATTAGAATGTTGCTATTTGGGAGGGTTTTTTAAGGATAGAGACATATACATCTACGCTTTTATGCACGGAGGATCTCTCTGGAAGGCTGACAATCTGTAATGCTTGGTTCTGTAGAGGGGAAAAGGATCTGGAAGCTGGGAACAAATTAGGAAGGAGGCTTCTTGTCCACTGTTTACTGTGTGCATGTATAACCCATTCTAAGTGATTAGTGATAATTTTTTTAAAGCCTCTGTTGGTTCCTCTTGCCCAAGAAGCAAACCTCTTGGCCTGACACCCAAGGCTCTTCATCATTTGACTTGAGCTTGTGCCCTTTCGTCTCCTGACACATAACCCCCAGGATACTCCTTTTGAAGCACACTGAAATCATCACTTCTCCCCAAAACACCATGCTTTTTCATACCTCGGGCCCCTTGCACTTGCTGTTTTCTGTGCCCAAAATGTCCCCCATGCCCGCATTTGCCCTATACAAGCATACTGAGGGCCCTGAACAAACCGGACTCCCTGAGTGTGGCTTTCCTGGACCTCCCCAAGAAGAGCTAACCCCCGCTCCTCTGTGCTCTGACAGCATGGTGGACAGGTCTCTGTCCCGGTATAACTGGAATTGCACCAGGATCAGAATGAGCCTGCTTCTGGCCCATTTTCAAAAGGAGGCTGCGAATCTGTTCTGTCCCCGATCGACTCCAGTGTCTGCCAGCAAGGGTCCACCCAACGTGGATGCCCATCTCTCCAAAGAGTGGCCAACAACACAGAGTCCCACAGGGTGGTCCAGGAAAAGAAAAGGTCCCATGGGCCCCATAATTGGAGACCTCAGTGCATATTCACATGTCAATGCCACTGAGCAGTCCTGCAAATAAAAACCCTGTTAAACCTATTTAATCAGCACATCCCTCACTTTTAACTACAGAACTTCTTTCACTTAGAACACTGATGAACCTCCTACCAATCTAGCATTCTATGGGCAAAGAAAACGTCACAAAACATTGACCTATAGCAATGCCTAGAGAGGTCCTTTAATTCGGAACTTTAAAGGACAATAAAGGAACATGAGGACCTATCTGAATAAGATCTCCATGAAGTCTGCCAACCAGTTAAATTATAAATTCTACAACTCTAACGAATCTTCAGAGCATTTCTGGTTTTGTTGCCCAATTGCTCCTTGCTAAGGAATTGCTGACTTCCAAGTAGAGGAAAGAGTCTCCACCCTGGTTCAGGATTTCACCTGCACCTCAGGTGCCATCATGGGGTCACGTGTTCCTTGGATCAGCTTCAACCTTGTATGAAATCTTTTAACCTCAACTGCACAAAATTCTCAGACTCAGCTGCAATTGCTCATTGTTCCCACTTGGAGCAGAGACTTTACCACTATCTGTGGTTCCAGTCATTTCTACTCTCAATGGCAAAGAACCAAGAACAACCTTCTCTCCCATCAGATGATGAAACAGGAATTGCCTCCACTTACTTCCGCCCAAGAACGAGGTCTCTCTTCCTCTTTCCCACTGATCTGTTGCCTACGTCTGCCAGCTGAGCTGTCCCAAGGGAAGGGGCTTGGTGTTCCAATCCTTGGGTGTCAGGGGAGATTAACCTCCAAACTGGATCCACCTTGAAAAGGATTCCTCACTGCGCAGAGGGTGTGGACCTTTAGTGCTTCGAAGGTATCTCTCACTATATACACACCTCTGACCTCGGCCTCCTCCAAGAACCACTCACCCAAACTGCACACACTTCCCTTCTTACTGCCACAGCGACTCTGAACTCACTGTCCTGGTCGTGGTCTTGTCACGCTTCTTACAACTAACGTTTCGCCTTGCATTCCAACTCCCTCACTGAGCCACCTTTTTGAAATGGCTAGGGAAATGCCCCACCTGGCCCAGCCATCCAGAAACCCTGCTGCTCAGTGCAGATCTCATGGCCAGTGTCCCCAGCAGACTCCTCCCAGCCCTGCAAGCCAGACCCAGACATATGGGGCATCCAAATCCCCTCCCCTTCTCCACAGCCTTGTCTAGAGCAGCAGCACCTTGGGCTGTGCATGGCAATGTTCTCTTCTCTTAGTGCCTGTAACCTTTTAAAAACATGTACAAAGATGTTCTTAATGGCGTTATTCATAATAGCCAGTCACTGCAGACAGCCCAAACATCATCAATAAGACAATGGAAGAACACATTGCAGTATGTCCATACAATGAAACATAACTCAGGAATAAAGGAAAAAGAAAAAACTACAGATACATACAACAAATGCAGTTGGATCTCAAAAATATTACACTGACTGAAGGAAGTCAAATGCAAGAGAGTCTATTCTATATGACTCAATTTACATGAAATTCAAGAACAGGCACAACTAATCTGTGGGGATGAGTCAGAATGAATATTCGGGGAGGGGTATTATCTGGAAAATGGCAGGAGGGAACTTTCTGAGATGACAGAAACTTTCTGTATGTTGATCAGAGATAACACATATAAAAATTATCAGTCTGGAGAGATACGTGATAAAGCAAATACACAAATTGTAGTGGTAGAATGATGTCCCCTGTGCACTTCTCTCTTCCACATTTTAGGGATTTAACACAATAAATGTTTATTTTCTACTCTTATAAGAGCCTAGTGCAGATTTCACAGGTCAATGGCAGGGTTTGACCCCATGATGAATCTTGGACCCCAGCTCTTCCCATCTTGTGGCTCCACCATCCTCTACTACAGCAGGTCTCAACTGGAAGAGATTTTATTCCCCCGACCCCAACCCCCAGGGACATTTCCAATGCCGGAGAGACTTTGGGTTGTCACAACTAGGGAAGATGGTGCTACTGGCATCTAATGGGTAGAGGACAGAGGCTCTGCTTAACACCCTACCATGCATAGAACAGCTCCCAAGAGCAAACATATATTCAGTCCAAAAGATCGGTATTGGTGCTGTACAGAAACCCTTCTCTAGCAGACCTTAACTTGGGGTCCACAAACCCTAAGGAATCCTTAAAGAAAACTCTACTTCAATATCACTGGAGAGATTCAGCTAGAAAAAGTGATCACCATGTTCACTCTCAGTAGTCTCTTCTTCCTACAGCAAGAAGCCCCCGAATCATGGTTGTAAATATATATTTGCCCCTCTTTCTGTAACTTATATCAGGGGAATGACTGCTGGGCCCATGTGTGCAGAGATCTGAAGGCAAGTGGAGGTTTGGCTTTATAATCAAAAGCAAGAGTTGGTCCCTATTTCTGAGTTCTCTGGGCCAGTGGTACCTGAAAATGTTATCCTTTTTTACAGATGGAGGAACTAAGACCTGACTATGTTAAGTCAAGACCATGCAGCCAGGGAGCTGGGAGAGGTGGCTGAGCTCTTGATGGAGGTTCTCAAAGGACTTTGCGTGGGTGTCCTGGGCTTCCTGCTCAGCCGTATTGGGTTTAGGAGCAACACACCAGCCTTGGGCCTGGAGCCCTCTCCAGGCTGAGCAGGGGAAGCGGGGGAGTGGTCTGTAACCTAGAAGCAGCTGCACAGGCAACAGATGGCAACGGCTGCCTCTCAGATGTTTTGTTTTGCTTTTTTTAAGCACATAGCTTTTTTTCTTTCACATTATGATTTTTTTCTAAAATCCTCTAAAAACATGAATTTTATAGCAACAAAGGTGTTTGAGTGTTTCTGAGAGATCCAGAACCCAGGCTCGATGTATCAGCCTGCTGGGATCTTGGTCTCTGTGACACATGAATAGAGTAAGTTCAAGTTTATTGCCTAGAAATGATCCCTGGTGGTGGGCCGCCTCCTCTTTGCCTGCAGCTAAGGCAGCCCTGGGATTCCAGAGAATCACACCCCATGACCATCTTATCCCAAGCTGCAAGGATAGTGGGCAGCAAGCCCAAGAGATCAAGGACTCAGGGGAACCAGCCCCTGGTGTGGGTGAGAGTTCTGGTCCCCAAACATGTGTGAGTCTCCGTAGGAAGAAACCAAGACCAGCATAACATCAAACAAGTGACTCAGCCTCTCTGAACCTCCTCTGTAACCTCAGTTTCCTCCTCTGTAAAATGGAGATAATAAAGCTGTCTACCTCCTGAGGCTCTTAGGAGAATTGAACTAAGCTTATAAAAGGGCCTAGCCCAAGGCTGAGATCCAAGTATTCCCAGTGAAAGTTAGCTTTGATGATTATTTCCAAGGCCCAGGAAAAAGAAAAGATCATCAATGGTGCAAAGGCCAGAGAAGACGGGACCCTGAAACCCAGACTGGACAGGTCAGAGATGGACTGGCTGGGTCAGAGAGCCCCTTGACCTCACACAGCAGGAAGGAGGGGGCTAGCTAGGGCATACTCTCACGGCGATGGCTGACGTATAAGAGGACAAGCCTCATTGTGTAAGCATATTTCAAATTCCTGCTTGTATCATGACAACTCACATTCCATCAGCCAAAGCGATGCCCACATTGGCCAAAACTCACAGAACATTACATGGTCAAGTCTCAACATAGAGAGGGATAGGGAATTGGGGCCAACTATTCAACCTACCCTATACCTTTTGCTCAATCACATTGAACAAGTAATAATGATTTATTTCATTATTTGGTTATTTGGTTATTTGTTAGTTGTTTGTCTCCCCCTAGACTGTATGCCCCATGTAGGCAGTGCACTGTCTGGCCCGTTGGCAGGTTGTATGCTTCAGTGCCTAGCACCATTCCTGGAACATACTAGGTGATGGATATTGCTCCTTCTGTAGGTGAGGCACAAGGTGTGCTTCCTGGTGAGTGAGGATGAAGGTGTGCTGGGCCCTTAGAGGCACGGCTCCCTGGATCAGGATGGGACCTTCAGCTGCAGATGGACCTTGAACTCCCAAATCCTAAGGACCTCCCAGATGACAAAGCCTCACTTAAATGGAACCCTTCCTACAACTCAGTGACCTGAACATTATGATCCCCATTTTACAGGTAAGGAAAAGAAGCTGAAATGAAGTTGTCTCACTTATTACTAATACCTGTCAGGCGTCGCAAGAAGACATTCTCCAAAGAAGATATACAAAGAGCCAATAGGCCCATGGAAAGATGCTCAACATCATTAGTCATCAGGAAAATGCAATTTAAAACCACAGTCAGAGGCCATTTTACACCCGCTGGGTAACTATGTCCAAAAAGATAAAAAATAACAACTGTTGGTGAGGAAACTTAAAACATTGGAACTTCATACATTACTGGTAAATCTGCTTTGGAAAACAGCTTGGAAGTTCCTCAAGAAGTTAATGGCTCAGTTTGATGGGCATCGTACCACAAAGCGAAATGTCAATGTCACCGGTTCGATGTGCGGTCAGAGCCCATGCCTGGGTTACAGGCATTGTCTCCAATGGGGCCGTGTGTGAGGGGCAACCAATCGGTGTTTCTCGCGCTGATGTTTCTCACCCTCTCCCCCGCCTTCTCCTCTTTCTAAAAATAAATAAATAAAATCTTGAAAATAAAAAAAGTTGAACATATAGTTACCATACGACCCAGCAATTCCATTCCTCAGTGTATATACACAAGAACACACCAGTGACTCCTCCCAAAAACTTGCGCGCAATGACTTCTAGCAGCATTCTTTATAACAGCCAACACACGGGAAACACCCAAACATTCACCGACTGATGGATGAATAAACAAAACGTGGCACATCCATACAATGGAATACGAGCAATAAAAAATGAAGTACTGACACGCTACGACATGAATGAGCCCAGAGAAAATTATGCGAGGTAGAAGGAGCCACTCACAAAAGACTACATATTACAGGATTCCATTTATATGAAATGCCCAGAAGGGGAAAATTCATACACAGAAAGTGGATTAGTGGTTTCCCAAGGACTTGGGAAAGAGAGGGAATGGGAAGTCACTGCTAACGAGTGTGAGATCTCTTTCTGGGATGATGAAAATGTTCTGGAATTAGAAAGTGGGGATCGTAAAACCCTGAATTTTCTACAACACACTAAATTGTTGAACACTTAGCATGGGTGAATTGTATTTTGTTTGAATTTTATTTCCACAAAGCTGTTAACAAAAAAAAATCATAGAACTAAATATTAAACCTAAAACAATTAAGCTTCAGAAGAAAATATAAGAAAAAAATCTCTGTACTTTTGAATTAGGCAAATATTTCTTGTAGATGATACTAAAAGTATGACTCGTACAAGAAAAACAATTGATCGATGGGACCTTATTAAAGCAAAAACTTTTGCTCTTTGAAAGACGCTGTTCAGAGAATGAAAAGACAAGCTACAAATTGAGTGGAGGGGAAAATTGCAAATGACATGTTTGATGAAGATTTCACATTGCAAATATACTAAAACTACCAAAATTCAATAAAAATGGAAGAAAACTCTGGACAGACACTACACCAAAGAAGATATACAGGTGGCAAATAAGCACGTGGAACAACAACGTCAACATTGTTACTCGTTAGGGGAATGCAGATTAAAACCCCTGTGATATGCCATCACACTCCAGTCAGCGGGGCTAAAACTTAAAAGACTGCCATGTCAAATAGGGGTGAGGATGTGGAGCGCCGGAACTCTCACGGAATTCCGGGCGCGTGTGAAATGATAGCACCACTTGGGGAAAGTTTAACAGTTGCGTAAAACGTTAAACATATGCCAACATGCAATCCCAACTTATCACTCCTGCGCATTTACCCGAGGAAACGAAAGCCTATGTCCATGCAAACTCTTGTACAGGAACATGCACAGCAGCAGCCGAAACCCAGAAACCACCAAAATCTCCACCAACAGGTTAAATGAATAAACAAAACTCGTGGCCCTGGCTGGGAGCCTCAGTTGCTTGTAACGTCATCTCACACATCAAAAGGCTGTGGGTTCAATCCCCAGTCAGGGCACATACCTAGATTTCACGTTCACGTGTGGGGGTAGCATCCAATAGATGTCTCTCTCTCTCTCTATCTCTCTCTCTCCCTCTCTCTCTCTAATCAATATATATATCCTCAGGTGAGGAGTTTTAAAAAATAAAATAAAAATCAGGATATAGTCACACAATGGAATACTAGTCAGCAATAAAAAGGAATGAATGCGACAGCATGGATGAATCTCCAAATAATCACTCCAAGTGAAAGAAGTCAGAAAAAAGAACATGTGCTGTGTAGTTCCCTGTATACAAAATTCTAGAAAAGCAAAGCAATCTATAGCGGCAGAAAGCAGATGAGTGGCTGGCTGGGGATGAGGCGGGGGGGAAGGGGCAGGAGGGAGGAAGGACTGCAAGGAGCGATAGCCTTTGGGGACAGATGGATATGGCCATGGTCCTTATTGTGTGATGGTTTCCCAGGTGTATACGTATGTGAAAACTTTTCAAATTGTATTCTTCAAATAAGAGCAGTTTCTTGTATGTCAATTAATGCCTAAAAGATGGTAAAAAAAAAAAACCAAAAAAAAAAAAAACAAGTTAACAGGACGTGTTGATGAATTGGACGTGGCAGGTGAAGGAGAGAGAAATGTCAGGCATGACCCCCAAGTTTTTGGCTGGGGCCGCTGATGGATGGAGGTGCCGTTCTCTGACGTGGGAATACTCAGGAGAGAAGGTGGCTGGGGTGGGGCGGTGCTGTGGGCAGGTGGGAGAGAATGAGGTCGAGAGCTCAGGGTCTGACATGTTAAAGTTGATGTCGCAGTGAGAATGTAGAGAAGATGGTTGTGTACAGGAGTCTGTAATTGAAAGAGAGGTCACACAGTTCATGAGGGGAAAGGGTAGGCACTCCATGCAGGGAGAACAGTGAGCCAAGTATGGGGGATGGGAGCAAGAAGAGGAGAATCCCGGGAGTAGAACCTTCTGTGCTGGAGGGAGGAGGGGCTGGGCAGGGCCCATGATGGCAGGGGCGGGGCCTTGCAGGCAGATGCATCAAAGGGCAGACCAGTGGAGTGGAAAAGCAAGGTGCAAGTCACCTGAGGGAGAGACTTCCTCAAGGCAGGTTGGTGGGTGAGCTTCGAGAGAAGCACCCTGGTGGCCTCTTTGAGACTTGCTGGATTCATAGGCAAGGCAGGAAAGATGACAAAACTCAGGAGCCCTAGAGGAAACTGATTTGGGGTGTTAGGACAGGAAAAAAGGGGGGTCGGCTTTAGAGATGCTGCACCTGGTGGAGACACTCCACGGGCAGCTGGGTCCTTGGATCTGGATGACCGAGGAGGGATCTGGGCTGGACAGACAGACTCAGCGCTTCCTGGAGATTGAATGCTTCTGCCCAAAGGGGGATGTTAGGAGGGGCAGAGAGGGAGGGAGAAGGCCTAGGAGACAGCCCCCAGAGAGCAAGAGAGGGTGGAGACAGGGTCAAGTAAGGCCCCAGTGGCCTCACAGGAGCATTTCAGGTTAAGGGTCCAGGGCAGGGAGTGCCCAGGGCTGGTCACCAGGCCTGAAAAGGGAGCCGTCCTTGGAAGGACACAGGATGGGAGGGGATGTCCTGCCCCTCCCAAGGACCTGGCATATATATCTGTACATTGAATACTCACAATTCCCTCAGGAGATCGGTGTCATTGTCCCACGGGACAGACAAGAAACTAAGGGTCAAACAAGTTAGGAGATGCCTCCCAAGGTCACAGAGCTCATGTCTAACCCAGGTGTGGGGACTCAAGCACTCCTTTGGGCACGAGGGCCAACTTTGAACCAAGCACCCACTGATGCCCCCCAGGGCAGGAGCACATTGGAGACAGCAGGGAGGAGGGAGCGCAGCTAATTGCCTGTACAAATTAACTCTAATGTGGTCGGCATCGATGTACTTATCTTTCTTTAATTACATTAATCAATTAATGAAGAAGATGGCTTCCTCTTGTTATGATTTCCAAAGCCCATATGGTCTCAGGAGTCTAGCTGGAGAGTGGGCTTCCCCTCTAGCCCTGGCTTCAGCAGAGGACAGGCCGGGTATCAGTAGGAGAAACTGCCCCCAAACCTTCCCCACCCTGAAGCTGAGCTCCAATAGGACAGAGCTGAGAAAAGCAGCGATTCTAGAAGAGGTAAGCAGGGGGAGAAGTCCAAACTCCTAACCCCGGCATTCGAGGCCCCTGTCCAGCACTGTACCCTGCTCCCTTGACCCAAGTTT
Organism: Anoura caudifer; assembly: GCA_004027475.1. Classification (NCBI taxonomy): domain Eukaryota; kingdom Metazoa; phylum Chordata; class Mammalia; order Chiroptera; family Phyllostomidae; genus Anoura; species Anoura caudifer. The sequence continues at coordinate 169,593 of PVKU01001435.1, forward strand.
ATCAGCCTGAGCTAATTGATATTCTATAAGCTACCCTTGCATGCCGCAGTCTCCACACCCACAGGAAGTGCCGTCTCCTCCACCAGGAAGGCTGGCTCCCATCCGGTGGGAGTCTAGGGCAGGCCAGCGGATTCCACACACCTCCTGCCCAGCACCCTATAGAAGGCTAGCCTGCAGTAACCTCCGCCATTCGCTCATTTTTGAGTCAACAAATATTTACAGTCCCTTTGGGACAGACAGACATTATTGGGAGCTTTGATTACATAGATCAATCACTCTCATTCTTGGTCCATTAGAATCCCCAGGAGAGCTTTTAAAAGGATGACGCCCGAGGCTGCACCCCAGGCTCATGGAAGCAGGATCTCTGAGGGTGAGTCCTGAGCATCTATTTTTTTTTTTTAATTTCCCAGGTGATATCACGTGCAGGCTGGGCAGAGACCGTACCCACGATACTGCTGCCAGGGGCTGCTTTCTCTGGAGGTTTTTGAGAGTGTGATCAGCCCATGTGCTTTTTATAATTCTTTGTTTAAATGAGATGAGTTCCTGTCACTACTCTGTTTCCTGTGGTGGAGAGAAAGAGAGCTCTGGTCTGTTCATCCGCTCATAAGGGCACTGATCTCATTCACGAGGGCTGCACCCTCATGGCCTGATTACCCCCAGAGGCCCTACCTCCTAGCACCATCGTATTGGGGATTTAGGCATCAATAAATTTGGAGAGGTGGGGGGAGAGACACAAGCATTCAGTCCATAGCAGGGTACTTGGGGACAGAAAGAAAACCGAGCAGTGACCTTGTGCCCTCCCTCAGATAAACTCAAGAGAGATTTTCCTGGGGTGACTCTGGGGCAGGAGCTCCACCCCAGGCCCAGGTGCCCTCTCTGAGCATCAGTTTTCTCACCTGCAAAGTGAAAAGAAGAATCATCTCAACTGCAAAGAACCGCGGTGAGCAGTAAATGGAACAGGGACACGGCATTGCTCATTAAGTGGTAATCATTGACATCACTGTCATCCCCCCGGGGAACCCAGCAAAGGCAGGGAACGTCCCCCCATCCTCCCTCAGCCAAGAAGCAGGAGACCCGAGTTCCGAATCCTACCTCTTCCTCCTCAGAGCCAGCGCTGACCTCTCCATTGGGCTTCTCCTTGGGCACTATGCCTAAGCCAACAGCATTTTAGGGATGCCCCAAAATGTCTTAATTTCTCTTTATCTTCTTCAATTTTGGTAAGAACACTTAACAAGAGATCCACCCTCTTAGCACAATGCGGTATCCTTGACTGGAGCTACAACGTGGTACCGCAGAGTGCTAGTGTTCATTCATCTTACTTCGTTGAAACTTTTTATTGAAATAATATTTGACACGTAACAGCGTGTACGTTTAAGGTGTATTTAACTGAGATTTTATGCTCATTGATCAGTAACTCCTCACTCTCCCCCCAGCTGCTGACCCCTCCCCATTCCACTCTTTGATTCTGTGAACTTGACTCTCTTCGATGCTTCACGCAAGTGGAATCTCGCAGTGTCTGCGGTTTCACTTAGCACAACGCCCTTGAAGGTGGCCCGTGCTGTCCACCGTTGCAGAATTTCTTTTTTAAGGTTGAATAGTGTTCCATTGTATATCTATGCCATACTTGTTATTTCTTTTAGTATCAGAAAAAAATTAACTTTTAGAGTAGGCAAAAATGGTTGGATTTTTTTCTCTCATCAGAACAGATGAGATATGTGGGATCCACAACAACCTAGTATAGTGGGAGGGCTCACAAAGGCGGGGTGTGTGAGGTCCCTGGAAGCCGTAAGGCAGCTTTGCTCAAACTCTCCAGGGCCGGCCTTTTTGAGGCCCCTGCTCATCCTATTTTGGGCCACGGTCATGGCTCTCGCAGACAGTGGGGTAAGCCTCCCAGCAGGACTCCCAGCCTGTCATCTCAAATCCTCACACATCCTCCGTAGACATCTGGCTCTGCAGCCTGCACAATCCGTCCAATCACAATCTGACTGTCTCCCTGCGCTGAAAGCCTTCCATGGTTCCCCACGCGCCCTCTGGACAGAGTCCAAACTCCCCGCCATCACGCACCCGGCCCCGATCGGCAGTCACGTGCGCCCCTCCAGCACTCCCTCCGTGCACCCAGCTTTCCTGCCATCACACCTCCACGCCTTTGCACTCTTGGTGCCCTCTCCCCAGAATTCCCTTTCCCCTGCAAACTCCTAGACATCCTTCAAAACCCAGCTCCTCTAAGAGAAATTTCGTACTTGCATTGTGTCCTGATATGGTGCGAGTCTCCTCCAGGTCCAAGGCAGTGTTTTCTTCATTCTCATCCCCCCAACCACCACCCCAGTGCCTAGCTTAGAGCAGCTGTCCCACGGCATTTGTGCCGTGGTCACCGCCAACATCTGCGCCCCCTCTGCCCCACCACAGCCCCAAACCCCTGAGGCCCTGTGGTTCCCAAGCACCGAGGACACGCTGTGGTCCTGCCCATCCCTTCCTTGTCCCACCGAGGCTGGGAGTCCAGCACTCCGGGTGCACAGGTGGCAGAGTAGCTCTAGGTGGGTGGGGCTGTGGCCCCCACCATCCACACCGCCCCCCCAGGAGAAGCCATCAGCCAGCCAGGATTTGAGGGAAGGCTTCCCACCCCAAGAAAACCCCAGGGGCCATTTCAGAGACCTGGCCAGGGACCAAGAGACTCCGTGCAGCCTTTGTCTCTGGTATGGCTCTGCAACTTTCTGTGCCTCAGTTTCTGCATCTGTTAAGAGTGGATTGGGCTCAAGCCTCTAAAGAAAGCATTCTTCCAACTCCAGCTGTGAAAGCTGTTCTGGGGCCTTCCATCAGACCAGGGCCTAGTTACCAACACAGAGGGAAGAGTGCCACCTACTGAGTCCCAGGCTCCCTCCAGAACACCCAACCACCAAAGAAATCATGAGCAAAGCAGGCAACTTGCAACGTGAGCAATTGTCTGCTTTCTCCCTTCCGTTAGCCACAGCCCCTTCCCGTGCTCGGGGCTGAGGCGCACCCCTTCCAACCCGGCCAAGGGGCTTTAGCTGCACTGCCCCACACTGTCCCCAGGCCCCGAGCCCCAGGAAAGTCTGGAGACCTCATGCCATCCTGCCCTCCCCCCCCCCCGGCCCCGTGCCAGGCCCAGTGCCAGGGCAGCCTGCAGCTGCCAGCCCCTCTCACACGGGCCGGCAGCTGGAGGTGGAGAACAATGACCCCTATTGTGACTAAATTTCCCCCTGAAGATCTCATTCAAGATGTTAGAGTGAGCGATCATAAAAGGAATTAATAGTTGATTCGCTGTATAATTTCCTAGTTCAATATACTTTAGTGCAGCGACTAAATGAGCCGTCCCGGCCGTTCGGAGGGCCAGATAGCGACTTTATCACTGGGATCTCAGGCTGAGGAATAAAAGCAATTCTTCTGAAGTAATTGCGTCTAATTAAAAGAAACATTTAAAAAGTGTAACCAAAAGGAATTCATTTCAAATGGAAAATTAATGCTGAAAAATAGCCCTGAGCTCTCTTGTCGCAGCTAATAGCCAGGCAGCCGCAGAATAATTAAACTGTTTTGAAATGTCGATACCATCTTCCCCGGGAGATGGGCACTGCTGAGCACATCCCGGGCATCAGTGACAGGGGCAGCTCCCAGTGTGGTGGCCAGCACTGGGACTCGGGGTGACAGCCGGCCGCCTGGGACCAGGCTGGCAGAGGTTGGGGCCGTGGCGCTCCGTGAGAGGGGTGCCGCTTATTCACACATCTCGAGTGCCTGCATGTCCCATTGCATCCTCAAGACAACCCTGCAAGTCAAATCGGATCGTTAATTATTGTTAATATTATCACCTTCAGTTCATAAAGGGATTCCCAGTGACAGGATACCTTGGCTAAAAAGTCTTGCCCCGTTACTAATATGTAGCAGAGCCAACATGCGAACCCAGGTCCACCTGCTCTGGTGTCCACTGCGCTGGTGTCCACTGCGCTGGTGTCCACTGTCAGGACTCGGCATCGGGAGAGAGGCCCTATGCTGGCTGATGCCGCGGTTCTCAGCTGACTCCCTCCACCTGGAAGATTTGAAAATCCCTCCCCAGGCTCTACTCTCATTTGTCTTCATTGGTCTGGGGACAGCCTGGGCATCAGCATTTTTTAAAGCTGCCCAGGTGGCCCTACTGTGCGTCCAGTAGAGTCTAACCCCCGGTTATTGGCACACTTCACCCTGTGGACAGGCCCTGAAATCTTCCTGCCTGCTTGCCCCGGGGGGACCGGGGGGGAGGAAGTACAGAATTACAGTGCTCATAACTTCCTTTGCAAGGTTGCAGCCGCGGTGAAATGAGCCAACAGACTGCGTCAGAGGTGGGCACGTAATAGATGCTAAATAAGTGTTAGCGTCCAAAGAGAGGACAGCAAGAAGTGAGAACCCAAGATGAAATGTCCAGCAAGCCTAAACGATAGCTTCCGACTCCAGGGAAATCTGGGAAGAAAACTGGGTCTGAATGGCTTCGGCTTCGCAGTAAAGACAGTCTGGTCCGAAGAGCTATCCACGTTCCAGCTTGAATTCAGAGCAGAGAGGTCACGCTGGCTTTAGAAACAAACCTCCGTCATCAAACGGACACAAAAACCCTCTTTTTTCTCAAGTGCTTACACTCCAACGAAGCTAGGGTTTGCCTGTGATCAGTGATTAGGGGACATGCTTTAATGAAATAGAAGAACAATTTGTAATCCATGAGTTGTTTACATGCTGACAAGCATTTCTAAAGACCTTGGGAACACTCGGCAAAGTAAGTTTATAGAGGCACCTCAACTTTTTCTACACCATGAAGATTCTTAGAAAACACCTTCCTTATACATATGCAAAGATCCCTAGCCCCAATTTCTGAATTGCAAATGGATTCCAGTTTTCAAAGATTATCAGCAAAGCACCCATCAGCTTTGTTAATGGCTAAACCTCTTAAAAGGCAACCTGGGGTCTCTAAGCAGGATGGAGAAGTCGGAAGCAGGAAGAGAGAAGCACCACCTCACCTCCTGAGGAAAGGAGATGGGCTAGGGTGACCCCAGGATCTTTGCAAGTGTGAGGGACTTCCACCAGGTTTTGCTTTTGCTGCCAACCGCCACTCCTTGGCCTGAGGACTTGCAGTGGCCCTTGAGTCTACTTTGTCCATCTGCATGATAGGCCACAAGTGCCACCCACATGCTCAGAGCAGTTCTCAACCAAGCAACGGTGGGCAGTGAGCATTGGTGGACAGACACCCCAGCTCCCGCCCCCCTTGGGGGAAATGACTCTGCGGTGTCCTATGCAGGCTCCCCGCCCCCCATCTCCTATGGAATTAAGCCTCAGTCACCCCGTGGGAACTAGCGTGATCACGCACCCTCTCTGACCTGCCTCCCCTCCCTATCTCACGTCCCAGCTCCTCCTATTGTCTTCAACTCCCAGGTAAACAACTTGCATTTTGATCTATGTCTACTAAGTTGGAGGGTAAGAACGGCATCTCTAGGGGGATCAGGTTAGCAGTTGTGATGAAGTTCCACACCACACCAGCCCTGTGACTTAGGAGAGGTCGGTTTGCTGAGCCTCTCTCTCCGATACTCTGAGATGGGAATAATGGACCCAGACCTGAGCGTTGTTGAGAAGAACCACTGATGTCCTTCAGGTTAAGCCCTTGGTACCAGCAGATGTTGATCCAACCAGGGTTGAGGGAGACTCAGCACAGTGGGGTGTGCAAAATTGCTCCCAGGAAGATAAAAGCTGTGAGAAACAACTCAGCCTGACATCGCCATTCACAGGAACCCCACGGGCTGGAGGCAGCCACAGGGCTGCACCAGTAGCTGCAAAAGTATGGTACTGTTCCTTCCGATCTGGTGGCCACTAAGCACGCGGCTGTTTACATGTACATCACTTAAAGTTAAATACAATTCAATTTACTTCCTCGCTCACACTAGCCACGTGCTTAAGTGCTCAGGAGCCACTTGTGGCTGGTGAGTACCTGCTGTGGATTAGATGTTTGCATCCCCCCACCACCAAAAGTTCATGTGTTGAAACCGAACCCCCAGCGTGATGGTACATCAAGTGGGGTGTTTGGGGGGTGTTAGGTCACAAAGGTGGGGCCCTCATGAATGAGATTAGTGCCCTCGTTAAAGAGGTCTCAGAGAGCTCCCTCGTCCTTCTGCTGTGTGAAGACACTAAGAAGATGCCTGTTTATGAACCAGGACACGGGTCCTCATCACACAAGGCCCACACCTGGATCTTGGACTTCTCAGCCTCCAGAACTGTGACAAAAAAAAATTTCTGTTGTTTACAAGCCACTCAGTTCAGGGTATTTTGTTACCATAGCCCAAACAGACTATGACCGCTACCACACTGAGCGGCACAGGTACAAAATATCTCCATCATCACAGGGATTGCTGCCCCGGCCTGGAGTCAGACAGACCTGGGGTCGACTTGGCATTGCCCTTGCTGCTGTGAGATTGGACAGGGCACCTGGCCTCCCTGAGCCTCAGTTTCTTCTCTTGTGAAATGGGCTGTATTAATTAACTCACCCTGGGCAGCAGGACTATCCGAAGCACCAAATTAAAAGTTACCTGTGAACCCACCTAGACCAGTGTCGTGTGCAGCTGGCCCTGGAAGCACAAGCAACGTCGACCAGCGCTTGGTTTGCCTTTCTTCCTCTTAGATCCGTGGGCCCTGGCTACAGCCCTCCCCAGTCTGTCCCCGTGATCTCTGCCACCTCGCTGCCCACACCTTCAAGCAAACCCAGGCGCCTGTAGAAACATAACCAAGAACTCAGACTTACGGGGGTGGGGTCTCAGGGAGAATGGCTTTGCTGGGTTCTGGGGGGCGAGCCTGAAGGACCAGGACTTAAGTGCGTATGACTAAGTGAAAGAAGCCAGTCTGAGATGACTGCATAGCATGACTCCAGCAATGTGACATTCTAGAAAAAGCAAAACTACAGAGACAGTAAAAGGATCAGTGGTTGCCAGGGGGCGGGAGCAAGGAGAGGGGAGTATGTGGGGCACAGGGGAATTTTAGGGCAGTGAAACTACTCCCTAAGATGTTGGGTTGGCCAAAAAGTTCATTTGGTTTATTTCTGTAAGATGGCCCTTGTAGTGCTTAGCTGTCTTTAACGACATTCAAAAGAATTGTGTTAGACTGTATTGTGATAGCTGCCATATCAGCATGCATTTAAAACCTTATCAAAATTGGTGAATCTTTTGTACAGCCATTTTAATATTGATGATGGAAAAAATATGCAACATGTTCAGCATGTTATGCTTTATTATTTCAAGAAAGGTAAAGACGCAACTGAAATGCAACAAAAAAGATTTGTGCAGTGCATGGAAAAGGTGCTGTGGCTGATCGAACACATCAAAAGTGGTTTGCAAAGTTTTGTGCTGGAGATTTCTCACTAGACGATGCCCCACAGTCAGGTAGACCAGATGAAGTGGAGAGCGATCAAATTGAGACATTAATTGAGAACAATTAACGTTATACCAAGCGGGAGATAGCCAACATACTCAAAATTTCCAAATCGGTAAAGTTATTGGTGAAAATGAAAAATGTGTCTTTTATTTTATGGAAAATATCACACAGACTTTTGGGCCAGACCAACACTATAATGATGGATACAAGTCATTGTACATTTGCCCAAACCCATAGAATGCAAACCCTGATGTTAACCCGAACGTGAACTACAGACTTCTGGTGATAATGAAGTGCCCATGCTGGTTCACGAATTGTCACAAATGTCCCACTCTGGTGGTGATGATGACAGTGAGAGAGGCCCTTTTGGGCAGCGGATATGGGAACTCTGGACTTTCTGCTCAATTTCGCTATGAACCCAAAACTGCTCTAAAAAAAATAGTCTACTTAAGGATGAAGCAACCTTTCAGTGCCTCGGTCCAGACCAGATGCTAATAGCAAGAACCAGTGTAGAAGAAGGGCCCCATGTGGTGGGGCAAAAGAAAAAGACACATTCCAAGCTTCCATCATAAAAAATAAGGATGCAACAGAAAGTGTCCGGCCAGAGCGTGAAGAGAGAGCAATTGGCTTACTTCCACCGGCCCTGCCTGCCATGGGGATTTTCTGTCCTTAGCCCCAGCCAGCCCTGGTCCAGGAGCGTCAAGCCTTTCAGCATGGGACATTCCTGATCTCCAGCCACCCCCTGTCTCTGACAGACACCTTCATTTCTCTTCATTTGCTTTTTCTTTCTCTTTCATCACAATATGGTCAAATCACCCAAAACTTTCCAGTTATCACTGAGCCTCCCTCATTAAGCTAACATTATTAGAAGGCTGGAAAAGAGAGAGAAAAAAACCCTCCCAAATTCTCTTTGCGTTTCACTAGCTCTTTAATATGCGAGGCAAGGAGAGATGAGCTGCTCCTAATTGCCAGTCCCTGGAGTAGCCAGTCAGAAAATGAATTGATGTGTTTTTTTCCTTATGAACAATGCATGTAGCACAAATTGCGGTGGCCGTCACCAGAGATTTAATTACAAAATATCATTACTTTCACACATCATTTCAGATTTGGCCTGATCAAATCAAAGTGAGGGCGAGAGGGAGCGAAAACTGCACTCTTAGCAGGGTCATTCATTCGGGGTGGCTGGAACACGGCGGGGGGACCGGCACTGGGGAGACGTCCCCCAGGCCACTGCTGGGAGAAGAGCTGCCAGAGAGAGGCACACACGGACAGGGAGCTTCCCCGGGCTCAGCGGTTCTGCAAAATGGAGGGTATGGGCCCTGGGAGGGCCACCAGGGCACAAAAAGGACCCCGCAGGGCGGAATCAGGAATCAAGGTTCAGAGCGTGCAGGACCCCGCCACTTGTCTTCAGGTCATTCATTCTACAAATATTTGTTGAGCACCTACTATGCACCGGACACCGTGCTCTCCCCAAGGCTGTAAAATAGTGAGCAAAAATTGTGGTCCCTGCCTGCATTGGGTTCGCTCTGCGGTTGGGAAACAGATTTGAATGAAAATAGTCCCAGCAGAGTGAGAGAGACCGGAGAGGGAGGGGAGTCAGCCTTCCTGAGTCTGAGTCCCTGCTCCATCTCTTAATCGCTGGGTGACCTTGGCCAAGTCATTCAACCTCATCATGCCTGAGTTTCCGCGTCTGTCAAACGGGGATGACACTCACACTTAGCTCATAGTCGTGGTGAGGATGAGATGATTTGATATTTATAATGCCCTTGGAACAGAGCCTGGCACGTGGCAATCCCCGCAGAAGTGTTAAATAAATACAAACACAAAACTGCAGCTGTAAGAAGCAGAGTGAGTAGTATCCTGAAAGCCTATCCTAAGAGGATTCGACCGAGTCGGGAAACTCCGGGAGGGCTCGAGCTGAAAAGCAAAGCCAGGGGAGGCGTTAATTAAGGGAAACACTGAAGCAAAATGGTCTTAGCAAAGGAAGTGGCATGTGCAAAGGCCCTGTGGCAGGAGGAAGCATTTTTAAGGGCAAAGCACTGAACAAAAGCCATGTGGTCGGAGCGCAGTGCGAGCTAAGGATGAGGAAGTTGGCAGGCCTAGTCCTTGTAGGTCCTGGTCAAGAGTTTGGACTATATAAATCACCCACCTGCACAGGAGTCTTTGAAACCTTCCTCTCTCCACTAGCCTCAGCTGTGATAGATTTATTGCAAAGGTGACCCCCATTTTTCTCCTCCCTGTATCCGCATCCCTTGCAATGTGACTTGGCAGCTCCTCTCATCAAGAGATGAAGTGTATTTCGCCATCCCCTGAGTCCAGGCTGGCCTTGCAACTTGCTTTGCCCAACAGAATGTGCTGGAAGAAACGCTGCGCCAGTTCTGAGCCCAGGCCTCGAACAGCCTGGCACGTTCCTGCTTGTTCTCTTGGGACTCTGCGCAGCCACCACTAAAACAAGTTTGGCCCAGCCTGCCGGAGGATGAGAGACCACAGAGAGCAGAACTGAGTCATCCCAGCCCAGGCCACTCTAGACCAGCCAGCTAGCAGCAGACGTGGGAGGGAGCCCCAGCGGAGACGGGTAGAACCGCTCAGCCAAGCCCAGCCACCATCAGCAGAACCCTCCGCCAACCCACAGAATTATGAGTTAGGTAAATAGTTGTTGTTGTTTTAAGCCACTAAGTTTTGGAATGGTGTGTTGCCCAGCAGTAGCTAACTGATGCACAGCCTGGGCGGAGTCGGGGGGAGGATGATGAGAAGGGAGGGGACAGCACACACTACGCCACAAGGTGACGCTGACACATCCAAGATGTGCCCAGAGGGATGACGGCACCGAGGAAAGAGGACTCATTCTGCAGGGAGGAAAGAGGAGCCATGGTCAGAGAAGGCTTTACAGAAGAGAAGAGATGAGCACCTGTTTGTCAGGCAAGGCAGGTGGGAGGAGCCCCCAGACAGAAGAAAGAACAGGGCAAAGGCATCAAGTCGTGACAAGAGAGCGGGCTTGGTCAAGGGCAGGGAGCTCCAGGCTTCTCTAGCACATTCAAGGGGGCAGAGCTGGAGGTGGAGCTCCAGCTAAGGAGCACGCGGCTAGGAGAAGGCGAGGAGCTGAGGAGGAACACCTGAAGTAGCTGCAGAAGACGAGCAAGGGGCTTGGGTGGGGCGGGGCTCCTGGACAGATGGGGTCAAGGCAGGAGGGCCACGAAGGAAGCGAAGTTCCTCCACTAGACCCTCCCGCCTCCTGGAAGTGGCGAAGGTCCCAAAGGTGTCCTGGACCAACCACAGGACAAGACCATTTCCCCACCGTGTGGCCTTAGGCAGGCCTGTCCTCTCTGAGCCTGGCTCCTCCACAGCCAGGTGAGTGTCAGAGTCTCACCCTGGCTTCCCAGAACGTCTAGCACGGAGACCACGAAAGAAGTCTGGGAAGGTTCTCTGGGAACTAGAAAGCCCAAGCTGGCCCTTGAATGGGGCGGCATTATTCTCATTCCTCATTCTGTCTGTTTTCTCCAGTTTTATCCAGGAAAGGGAGTTTTCCCAGAAAACCACGCATCTGTTGGAATCCCACAGGAACAGATGGCAGTTGAAGAGAGTGCAAGTTTTTTTAAGTGATGTAGGAAGGCCCACCAGGACGAGGCTGCGCCCCAGGGATAGCCGCAGTGGGAGCCCTTACTACACCCGAAGCCTGAGGGACAAAGAGAGAGGGGAACGGGGTATGGAGACACGGAAGGAGATGGCCACTGACCGCAGCAGTGGCTCTGGTTGGTCACCAGCCTCGTGGGGAGGGAGCTGGAGAAATCAGGGTCCCCAATGTCACTCTCCTCACAGCCTCCAACCATCAGCGAGGAAAAGCCCGCAGCCCACGATGCAGTCCATCCAGGTCGGCCGCCCAAGGTCGGAGCAGGGTGGACGGGAGACACCCAGTGCCACCTCCGGAGAGCACAGGTGGGCCTCAGGAGGAAAAAGCGGAGACCTGGCCTGATGTAGGCCAGAGACAGGACTGCCACCTGCCCTCCAGGCCTTCTCTACGCAGTCATCAGTCCAGGGGTTCTCCAGGTGGGGCCTGGGGCCCCTTCAGGGGGCCAAATGTCCAAACTATTTTCATAATAATACTGAGAAGTTATTTGCCCATTTCTCACCTGCTCTCACTGGGAGTGTGCAGGGGGGCGTTTTCCAGAGGCTGCATGAGAGGTCGCAGTTACTTGAAAAAGCCATTAAAATGCTCCTCCCTCTTCCAACTGCCTGTCTGAGCAAGGCCAGACTCCATACATTGTTTGCACCAAAACAACCCCCCACAGTAGATCGACTGCAGAAGCAGAGAGGAAAATCCAACAGTCTCCCATTAAGCCAGAAATGTGAAAAAGATTTGGGAAAATGTACAACAATGCCATTCTTCTCCCATCTTTCTTGCTTTGGAAAATATAGATACTTTCTGTTTAAATAAACGTGCTTCACATTGACCTGAGGTATCTTTATTATTGTTATTTTAAATGAATTAATCATTTTTTTTTTGCTTTCTGTGTTAATTTCTAATATGTTAAATATTAGTAGATAGAGCCCACATAAACCAAAGCTCTTTGGGGTCCTCAGTAATTTTCAGGTGTGGAAAGGGGTCCTAAGACTGGGAAGTTGGGCACCCAGCTCTCTACCTGGCGCCCAGAGCAACTACCTAAGGAAGGTACTTCCCTCTGTGTCCCATTCGGGAGGAAGAGGCTGAGGCTCCGAGACAGCGGACAGCTCCGCAGGCTCACACAGCCGGCCGGCCGACGGCACAGCGGGGATTCGATCTGGCCTGTCTGGCATCAGGGCACACTCAGTCTCCCCCACCGCCTGCGCAGCCAGAAGAAGCCAGGGCAGCATCGAATGATGGAGCAGCACCTGGTTTCCGCCACCTCCTCCAAGGAGGCAAAATGACAGGGATTGATTGATCTCAATGATCAGCTACAAATAGTCCCTACATGTGGCCATGTTAATCAGCTCCTACCAGCCAGGATCTGACCGGTTTGAAAGGTTTATAGCAACAATGTGGTGCTGATTTATTTCTCCTTAATAAAAAAGTGATCAAGTGAAACCCGCATCTATCATTCTATTTATCACTACGGGTGATTTATTAACTAATTACACTTGCAGCGGCCGCTGGTTCTAAGTAGGGGGAGGTGGGGTCGATGTGGTCATCCGGCGCTGCCCTGGACACGCCCACCGCCCTCCCCTTCCAGCCCTAGCCACTCACGGGTGAGCAAGACCGAGCTCTCCGCAAGTGGGGGTCGAGGGTCTCAGGAAAGGGGGAGGGGGGAGAAACAGAGGGGCTGCCTGGCCACCCTCCCCCCCCAACCCCACCGCCTTCCCCCTCCCCCACCACGTTGTCCCGGGAGCAAACGGTGCAGGGAGCAGCTCTGCTTCCCCCAGCTTCCTCCCAGTTCTCTGGACGAAGAGGGGGCCTCAAGGCAAGAGGGGGAGGGTGTGGATGGTTTGGGGAGAGGAAAGGCGAAAAGCCAACAGCAGGACGAGGAGATCCGGGCCAGCGGGAACCTGCCAGAGGACTCCCTCTTTTTCCTTGCTGCCCTGGGCCGAGTTGTGGTAAAACTGGACCCCAGCTAAGTTTGAATCTCAGACCAACTATGAATAAATTCTTCACGTGACAATGTTCCAAATATTGCATGGGTGTCCTATAAAATCTGGCAACCTCAGCCCGAGGACAGTGAGGGGTCTGGGAGGGTGTTCAGCGGCAGCCTGTCCCCCATGGCCGGTCCCCCATCCCCCACCTCCCCCACGAAGGTCAGGCTCCCTTTAGTCTTCTCGGGGACATAACACTCACGACTCCAGAGTGTTTCTCCCCTTTCCTGAAACCTCGGGTTCCTGGTGGGAAAAGTCAGAAGGTAAGCTGGCCCCACCTTTGTAGGAGAGCATGACGCAGGATCTATTGAAATTGAGAGTAAGTTTACGCCGCGCTTAAAGTAGTGCCCGGCACACAGAAGCGCTAGTAAATCAGTGGACCCACGACCGCCGCTTCGATGCAGGGATCCCACTCCCGGGGGTCGTTGGAGGGAACCGTGGGGTGCACACACCTGCTGTGGGACGAGGGTCTTCCTCACAGTGCCTTTTCCATTCATCCAAAAAATCCGAAGCAACTTGAAATCTATTAAAAAAGAATTAGGTCAGTAGTTTGGGATGCAATCAAAGTATACTTAAGTAAAAGGAATGGGGGAAAGATGTTTACTAACCTGCCAAGATTTTGAAGGTATATTAAGAAAGAGAGCCCTGGCTTAAGGAAGCCAGTGGATTGAGCACCGGCCTGCAAACCCTTTGGTTTGCCAGTGACCAAACCCTTTGGTCACTGTGTCAGGGCACATGCCTGGTTTCGGGCCAGGTCCCCAGTAGGGGGGTGCCAGAGGCAACCACACATTGATGTGTCTCTCTCTCTCTTTCTCCCTCTCTCCCCCTCTGTCTAAAAATAAATAAATAAAATCTTTAAAAAAGAAGAAAGTGAGTTAAGGAACATTCTAGACCGGGGTCTCTCGGCCTCTGCACTATGACAGTGAGGGCCCAATGATCCTCTGTTGTGGGGCTGTCCTGGGCAACTGCAGGCTGTTTAGCCGGATCTGGCCTCTCCCCACCGGATGCCAGCAACGCCCACCCACAGGTCGTGGTGACCAAACGCGTCTCCAGGCATAGCCCAAGGTCCCTGAGGGGCAGAGTTGCCCCTGAGCGAGAACCACTGGTCTGAGCAGCCTCAGCATGTCTCCCTGAACACACGCAAACACCAAAACAAGTGTTTCTACAGGAACCTGGGTGAGTCCGAGTGTGCAGAAAGAGCAGTCTGGAAGGCAGGACCGGGGAGCTGTGGCTGCCTCTGGGAAGGAGGGGAGAGGCCGGAACAGGGGAGGGGGGGTCAAGGGAGACTGTGGCCCGAAGGGTATGATCTGCGTGTTTGCCAGGGAGAATGACCGTGTCAGTGTAATAAGAAAGGAAAGAAAGGGGAGAGGAAAGAAATGGGAGGGAAGAGGAGGAGAGAGGGGAGGAGAGGAGTGCAGGGGAGGGCAAGGGAGGGGTGGGAGGGAAGAAAAGAGGAGAGATGGGGAGAGCGGGAGGGGAAAGAGGAGGCTCAGAGGGAGGGAGGGAGCCCAGAAGCCGGGTCTGGGCTGAGGCTCTGAGGGACTTCCCTGCTGCCTTTTCCCCTCTGATCCTCGGTTACCTGGAAATAAGGGGGCTGCGCAAACCCCTCCTGCCCTGTCCTCTCAGCCCAGGCAAGCCCCAAGGTGACCCGGCCCCCTCTGTCCACGGTCCCTCCCACCCAGACCAATTGTTACACAAAGAGAAGCCAGGCTGGGGGGCCTTTGCACCCCCTCTCCCAGCTCTAACTGATTACTCCTCCTGGGGGGAGGGAGGCCGGGGCTGGTCAGCCGCCGGGCTCCACGCAGAGGATGTGGTCGGGCTGATTAAATAATTACACAGCACCTACTGAGTAATCACGCTGTCTCGAGAAGCAAGGAGCACCTTCAGAGGGAGGCCCCATTAAAGACTGGGGGCGTGTGACTGAGTGTGTCTGTCTCCTGCCCATGATAAAATTATCCTAAGGCCTCATTAGCAAAACACATTCATCACCCCCATCTCATTCCACGCCTCCCTAACCTGGGTGTAAAACGTAATCCTCATTCTACAGCTGAGGAAACCGAGGCTCAGAGAGGTTGGGGCTGGTTCAAGGACCCAGCAGCGGGGTGGGGGCGAGTCCATCCCTGTCTGCCCCACCCCCACCCCCGGGCCTGGTGCAAAAGGTCCACACATACAAGGCTCAGGGCTGAAAGGCCCTAAGAAATGTTTCCTTTTTTGCTTGCTGTTTTGGGGGTTTTGTTTCCCCACTGGGATGATTTCTCTTTCCTTTTGGAAAAGAAATCAAAAACTGGCCCCATGAGCCTTCTTCCTAAGATCTGTTTCCACCAGGAGAACGAACAGCGCAGGGTGTGGGGTGAGAAGTGGAACCCGCTGCCCTGTCCCCACCCTCCCAGGCCCCAGGGGGCTGCTGGAGGGTGGGGGACCCAAGCAGTCCCAGTGCTGGGGGGAGGAGGGGGGCCTCTGCCTCAGGCTGGGACCACCTGGTCTTCAGTGAGCTAGCCCCTCTCCAGGGTAAGGGCCACCGGCCTGGCCACAGAAGAACAGTAAGATTCCACACCCCTTCAAGCTGCATGTCTGGTTTAACTGGGACGAGAAATAAACAGCTGACAAGAAGTTGTGCTTGGCTGTCTGTGGCTCAAAAGGAGAGACCCACCGCCTGCTCCCTGCTCAGCCAGCTGCCCACCGGCAGGCCCCATTGGCTCATTTATACTGAAAGAGCCCAAATTCATTAATTATGATTAGTCTCTCCTTGAGAAGAGGTGTGCAATCAAGGGGCCATTAAAATTAAGTGCCAAAGGGGGCGGAGGGGCGAGGGGGCCGGAAGAGGGAAGGGAGGACGCAGGATGGGCAGGCAGAGCTGGGGGCAAATCCGGGCCTCGGGGACTCAGACACTCCTTTGCCTCAGGATCATGGGTCAGTCACATCCGGTCCTGTTGCTGAGGCTCAGTGACTCCATCTCTGGAATGGACAGGCAGGTGTGACTATGGTGTCGGTGACAGTGTATGTGGAAGCACCCAGACGTGAGGAATAAGTGTGGAGTGGCCCTCATATGCAGCTCCGGCAGCATGGCCCTGGTGGGGAGTGAGTGGAAGGGGGTGACTTCTCAGGGCCCAGCTGCCCTCCCTTTGGTCTCTGGGCACCACACACTGCCTGCCTCCCCCAGTCCCAGCACCCCCAGGACAGGGCCACAGCTCTGCCCCCTCTGCTGGTCTCCAGGCAGGGGCAGCGTGAGAGGGGAGAGAAGGGCACCTTGAGGGAGGCTGGACCAGGCAGGGCTGCCCAGCCATCGGCAGCCCCTCAGCCCTCAGCCCTCAGCTCCCACCTGCCACCTGGTTTCTCAGGAGACCTCAGGGGCAGAGAGGAAGGCCCAGGACCCCCACACCCACCAACTGACCCTCCAACTGCCCGAGGTGACAAGAAACCAAGACGTAGCCCTCTGCCGGGCACTAGGTCATCCCACGCACAGAAAACTGCAAAGGCTTCCCCCCTTCCTCAAAGAACAAAATCCAAACAGGAACAAAGAAGGGAAGCAGAAGAAGAAAACAGAATCCTGCCACCTCCCGGGCCCTGCCTTCCTTGGAGCAGGGGAGACGCCCAAAGGCCAGGTGTGCTGGTCCCTGGGTTTTTGCAGCTGCCCCGATTCCTCTTGAGGACAGAAAATTAAATTTTACAAGGTCCCCTCCTGTGCCAAGATCTCAACCGGGTCACTTCGTCTACCAAGCCCAAGCACACCACGAGACTGGTATTAGTCATTCCTATTTTCCAGAAAAAAAAAAAAAAAATACTCCAAAAGGCCAGAGAGCTTGCCTGGGACAGCCACAGTATGCAGCAAGGTTCAGGGCTGGAAGTGTCCGACGGACCTGCCTCTTGCTGGCCTCTCCCACTTGGTGGCCGGGCGCCTGGCTCCCGGAGATCTGACATCTGGGCCGGGTGGGCTGGAAGGGGCTTCCCCGGCCTGGATCTGGCTCTCGGCAGGACAGACAGATCACACCCATTTGCTGATGAAGACACTGAGGCACGGAGAAGTGCAGTGACTGGTCCTAGGTCGTGGGACAAGGACACAGAGCCAGGACCTCATCTGAGGAACTGAATTCCACAGGGACCTGGCACAGTCCGGCCTGGCTCCCCACGGGGCCCTGCTGGCACGGTGCTTGGGACAGAGCGACTGAAGTGACTAAGTGTTGGACAGAAGCGGGGACTGGTAGCGAGAAGGAGGACAGATCCTCACAGCAACAGAGCAGTACGGTCCAAGGGGGTGTCCGGGGCCCAACTGCCAGGGTTCAGCCCTCAGCTCTGCCATGTTTTCCACACTAGCTTCTCAATTTGTCTCCATGCCAGTTGTCTTAACTGAAAAATGGCTACCATTCTGGTGTTTGCCTGCTGGGGTGCTTTGGAGGAACCAGTGAGCACAGCCTGGAGCCAAGTGAGTGCTCTCCACCTTGTGCACGAGTGGAAGGCAGGCAGCCCTGAAGCTTCGGACTGGCCCACAGCCCAGCCCCACGGTGTCCCTCTCTGAGGCCACTCCAAGGGTAGCGCCTTCACTTTTGCACCCTGGGTTTGTCTTACTGACCCTCTTCTGCCCACTGCTTTCCATCTGGGTTCCCCTGGAGTCCTGCTGCCCCCACCCAAAGGATGGGGGCTCTCAGGCCAGCCCTGCACCTGTCTCCAGCCTTGGAACAGGGAGCTCCCCAGACGGGAGGGAGGCTGGAAATCCCTTCCAAGTGATTTCAGCGAACTAATGGGCAAAACCTCGCCCTTGCGAATGATCATAGCGCCACCTAGTGGAAATATGGAAGATGGCCCAGTTAGCCTCAGAGGCCAGCCAGGTGCTTCTCTCATTAGGGGTATTTATTCATTTAGTTATTTTTAATGTTTTTAAAATTTAAGTATAGTTAGTATATAATATTAGTTTCAAGTGTCACAATATAGTGATTCAGCATTTATGTGCCTTCAGACATTCAGTAAAGATTCATCAAGGTCCTGATACCAAGTACTTTGATGGGTTGTTTTCATATGTTACATCATGGAATTCTAACAATACCCTAAAGAAGGTCTCGTTACCTTCCTACGGATGAGGACACTGAGGCTCAGAGACACAAAGTTACTCGGCCAAGGTCACACCATTAGCAAGTGGCAGAGCCAGAATTTGAGCTCTGATGCCACAGCCTTCCCCCCCAACCGCTAAGCCTCGGGGGATTCCGGGAGAAAGTCAACAGGCCCTTCCTCCATCCCCGTGAAGCCTGCAGCCTCCTTGGGGAACAGAAATCACAGGTTCGTTTGGTAGGTGCTACAGCTGCCATGGTGAACAAGGTGGCCCCAATGGAGCTTGTGGGAGAAACAGACATTAATCAAATAACCACGCAAATAAACACACATTGGTGACAAGAGACACAAAGGAAAGGTACAGGTTCTGAGGCAGGCTACCTGGGGGCCTACCCAGCCTGGGGGTCAGGGACTCCCTGAAAAAGTGACAGACGGAGCTGAGGCCTGAAAGGTGGCCAGATCTTACCCAGGCTAGGAGGTATTCGTTCATCCGCCAATGAAAACCACGGGTTCACCTTCCAGGGTTTCACTTTTTGTTACAAAGATATAAATCCGTAAATAATATACTGAGTATCTGCTTCTGTGACTGGCTTTCTCACAACACACTGATCCTCAGATCCACACCGGGGACCATTCGCTTTAACTGGAGAGCCCGTCCCACTGCCTCTCCCACAGGCACGCGGTGTGTTTACCCACGGCCCTGCTGGAGGCGCTCGCTGCTTCCAAATCTTCGCTCCTACCCACAGGGCTGCAGCCCACACCCTCCGAACGCGTGCACCTCAGAGTGTGCCTACGTTCTAATTCCCCTGGGGCTTGTGCCATCTTCTTCTAAATCTTTCCAACATCATTGTGGCAGGGGTGGAGAGAAAA
This sequence comes from Anoura caudifer, assembly GCA_004027475.1. Lineage (NCBI taxonomy): Eukaryota > Metazoa > Chordata > Mammalia > Chiroptera > Phyllostomidae > Anoura > Anoura caudifer. The sequence continues at coordinate 188,493 of PVKU01001435.1, forward strand.
CAAGTTTCTACTGTAAAATGTGTACAAAAACAACTTCATTTCCTAGTTCCTTTACCCCCGGCTGAAGCCACGTTAAGGTCATGGAACACATTTGCCAAAATGTTTCCCACATTTCTGTGGACCTTGTTCTTCATTCCCTTTTCTTTGACAACTTTTCCAAGATGGTGGACTTCTCAGGACACACACTTAAAGGTGTTTTGTTTTTTTTTAATCACTTGCTTCATACACAGGACTATCTTTGCAAGCCTCATTTCAGGGTTTCAGCTGAGTGCTCTGCAGCCTTCAGGTGGCTGGTCTCAGCCAGGTGGCAAACCCTGGTCCCCCTGCCATGAAACACTGGGAAGCTGCACCACACGACCCACAGGTGCACAACACCTAGAGAAGGTGGGCACCTGTTTGCACGTGGTCCAGTGTGTGCGGCAAACCTGAGTGAGCCAGCACCCCGCTTCCTGTGGATCCTCAGCATGCGGTACATGGCCCCACACCCAGCTCCAGGTGCTGTGTAAACTCCATCTACATTCAAGGTCGACTAGAGTGTCAGATCTGAGGGAGACACCATTAACACGGACGCTGAGGCCCATGACGGTCCGTGTGTGTGTGTGTGTGTGTGTGTGTGTGTGTGTGTGTAGTAAGGGGTGACACCCGGTTCTCAACAGCCCCTTTTCTGAAAAGGTCCCTGATTTTCAGAACTATGGTGAAGCCTGGGAGATGCGAGGATAGTGAAGGGTGAAAGGGACTCTACAGCCAGGCCTTACCACTTTCTCTGCCAGATTCATTCACTGGGCACTCTCCTTGGGCAACTCTGTCAGAAGCTGAGCGGAACCTAGCAGGGCTTAACTGAAAATCGCGCTCCGACAGGACAACCGGTCTAACAGCAGTTCCAAAATCTGCCACAAGGTGGCAGAAAAGCACGGGCTCCGGACCTGGTCTCTCACTGGGTTGGCGGTCCACTAGGACTTGGAGACATGCATCCAGATCCCTGCCTGTGGTTCCTCTGCCTGTCTCAGCTTTGTGATTCCTTCTGGGCCCCCCTTCCCCAATCAGAAAACCCCTCCAGCTGGCTATTGCAGTCAGCCGAGGCACAGAGAATCTTCTCTTACCAAAAGAGCCCATTGGTTCCACCACACTGGAGGCATAGGGCGGGGCTGCCAGACAGCCCTGGAAAACTCAGGAGGTGACATGAGGAGACTCAGGCCAGTGTGCATCACAGAGAGGATTTCCAGAACCCGGTAAAGTAGCCATTCTCCCTGTCCCAGCTTCTGTCCCTTCCCCACTGTGGCCACAAGACTCTGACCCCGGTTCCAGCTCCACTCCCTGAAGCTACAGCGTTGGTTGGGCGCAGCCTGGCCTGGGAAGGTAGGTGGAAGCCCAGGGGTCAGTTGTCTGTGGCCACTTTCCAAGCCCTGACTTTCCTGGCCTCAGGCCCCTGCACCCTATGCACCAGCACAGGGGGTCCCCTGGGAGACCTCAGATCACTGGACCAGCACTGATCCATCTGTTGGCCCCAGGATACTGCTCTGACTTGGCTTCCAGCCCTTGGCTCCTCACTTCCTGGTCAGGACAGACCAGCTGATATGAGAAAGCGAGCCATGACCTGGAGACACTGGGGTCTGAGGCCTGAGCCTGGGGTCTGAGGCCTGACCTCCAAGCCCGAGGCCTGGCAGGGTCCCAGCTCCACACGTAGGTCCCAATCCCTACATCATGTGCATGGTGGTGGTGTTTCCATGTGCATGCGTGTGTGACCTTTTAATGTCCTGCCACCCCCCTAACTATAAGCCCCATAAAAGAAGAAACCATGTTCACCCCCATACCCCTTGCACTGAGCACAATGCCTAGCTCATAGCAGGTGCTCTGAAAACAACTATGGAGTCATCTTCCCAGGAGAGTCCTCAAAGCACCTGTAAATTGTTTCATAACGGACAAGGCACCCCTCACTGTGAGTTCATTTCATTCTCCCACCAACCTACACGTTAACCCCATGTTGCATGCAGTGTATTCATGTCCTATCACCGCAGCAGCAAATTACGTAGTGCCTAAATCAACAGAGCTGGCTGATTTTACACTTCTGGAGGTCAGAAGTCCAGCGCAGGTCCCACTGCCAACATCACGGTGTCAGCAGGGAGGCGTTCCTTCCCGGGGCTCCTCAGGAAAAAAAAACATTTCCTTGCCTTTGCCCCCTTCCAGAGGCTGCCCACAGTCCTTGGCTCATGGCCCCTCCCTCCATCTTCAAGGTTGGCCGTGTCCCAGATCTCCGCCAAAGCCAGGAAGGGTTCTCTGCTTTTAAAGACTCATGTGATTAGATTGGGCTCACCAGGATAATCCAGGATAATCTCCCCATCTCAAAGTCTGCAACTTTAATCACATCTTCCAACATGTTCACAGGGTCCAGGGATCGGGACATGGGCATCTTTGGGGGTAGAGGGACCCACATGGCGTTGTGGCATCTAGCCAATACAGATTCAAAAACAGAGGTGAATTCACTTGCCCACCCCTCCCAGCCTGTGATTGGTGAAGGGGCTTCAATTCAAACCCAAGTCTTTCAGGCTGGGGAAACTGAGCTCCTTCTCCCCTTCTTGTCCTTATACGTAAATACCCAGGGCTCAGGACCCTTTACAGGAAACCAAAGTGCAGGACACACGAGCCTAGCCCCCTTAAATAAATTAACTTTTATCTAGTTTTAAAGTTGTGTTTTATTGTCATTGTTTTAACATAAATACATCTTTTTCAGCAAGGGGGGGGGGCGGGAAGGATTAACCCACCTCAATGGCTTGGGAGTGAAGGGAATGGGCAAGCTTCTCCCATCACTAAACGTAGTGCCGCTCCTCTCTGCAATTAAATACATGGCCAGCAGGTGGCGCAGCAGGCTCAGGGCTGGCTTTTCAGCCTCCAGGACCACCTCTTTTATGGGAGTGCGGGGGTGGCAAGTGTCTGGGTCTTTTCCGTTCTCCTCTCCAAAACCAGCACTCGGAGGAAATGCCCGGAGCGTCCCAGTCAGGGAAGGCAAAGGCATAAAGTCCAGCGGGTCACCCAGCCTCAAAGCAACCAGTCTGGGGACCTACACCATCGCGTGCCCCTGAGCCAGGCATAAGGACCGGAGGTCAAACCTGGACAAGTTGAATGAGAAAGTCAGGCGTGGGTGCAGGGCATTTACACACATTTAGTGTTTCATCTCATCTTCCCGGTGGCTCAGAACGAGACCTGGCATCAAAAATAATGAACTGGCTGGGCAGGTAGTAGCAACGCATCATTTTTTTAATTTCTCCCACTCCCCACATACAAATAAGCTGGTAAAATGAGCAGAAGCAAAACCACAGACATTTGCTTCAAAATTAGGCAACACAGCCCTAACCCATGTGACTCAGCTGGTTGGGTGTAATCCCACAAAGCAAAAGCTTTGCCGGTTCAATTCCCAGTTGCAACTGAAACCGGGAGGGGTCTTGCCCAGTCCCATAGCAGGTGAGGTCAAGAGTCCTCGGGAAGAAATGAGAGGATGGAGCGCTCCAGCCTGGCAGCCTCTGGACACCTACCTGGTGGGGCTCCCTTCCAGGACAGCGCCCCCTACTTACTAAGGAGGAACTGCTTGGAGCAGGGTCAGAATCCGGGAGGGCGTCAAGACAATCAAGAGGAAGCAGGGAGAAGATCCAAGCCAGAAGTGTCAGGAGGAGGAGGAGCCAGCAACGTCAGAAGACAGGCCACCGCGGTGGTGCGAAGGGCAGGAAAACAAGGCGAGAGTGAGGCTAGTAAAGCCTTCCTGGACAGGTAAGTCCAGCAAAAGTAACTTCACACAAAAACCAGCAATTGAGAAGTCTTCAGGTTAAATCTCATAGACCAGGGGTGTCAAACTCATTTTCCCCAGGTCCACGTCAGCCTCGAGGTTGCCTTCCAAGGGCCGAATTCAACTCCTTAACAGTTAAGTAGTTTATATTTATGCATCCTAAAATTATTTTGGCCCTTGGAAGGCAACTGCGAGGCTGATGTGGGCCCCGATGAAAATGAATTTGACACCCCTGCTCTAGACAATGGAAAAAGTTGACAGGCCAAGTAGCTGAGTCCTTCAACACACAGCTTGTGAGGAAAGAAAGGGCTGAGGGGGCCTATTGATTAAAAGTGACTTTAAAGAGTTGTCTTTTTTTCTTTTTTTTTTTTTTTTAAGGAGCAAGTGTAAACCACAGTAGCTAGAGATACCTGCTTAGGTGATAAAGTATTGCTAGAAAATGATTACAAAGTCAATTGCAGGGCCAGTGAGAGGGCTCAGATTGGAAAGGGGCGCTTGCAGAAAGCTGGGGAGATGCATGCTGGCCAAGTTCTATTTTATTAACTTTGGTCGTGGTTACAAAGGTGTTTGCCTTAAGATAGCTCATTAAAACACATTTGTCTCGTGTGGTTTTCCGTTTCTGTTCACTTTGTAGTGAAGGTTTAAAAAAATAAAAGATTGAAATGCCTGAATGAGTGAACAGCCCTACTAGGTCTCACTGGTCTCTTCTGACGGATGGGAAAGGGAAAACTCAGAGAGAAAAGCAGTTCATCTGAGGCCAGACAGCTGCTGAGCTGCCCAGCTGGGCTCAAAACCCGAGTGAGGCTCATCTGTTCATTTGACAGTTGCTGACACCTGCTGAGTTGATTGCAAACAGCTGAGTTAAAACAGCCTGACTTCAGACCCACCTGCCCTGCCAGGGCATGGGGGTGGGGCATGTGTAAGAGGTTTTCTTGGTCATGGTACCCAGCTGAGTACAGCCACAGGGAGTCCCAGGGCCCTTATGGTGCTCTCAGAAGCTGCGCCCACACCCTCGTCCCCAACTCTGGACATGGAAATTCATTTGATGAAGTTTCACTTTTGTTTCTCAACACCTCCCAGATTGTTCCAGATGGAGGGGCTGGGAAAGGGTCTTGTTCAGAAACTAAGAGGTCAGTTGGCATCCCTGCCCACCTTGCAACCCCACCTGGGTTTGGGGGCACCAATGAGTTGGGCAAATGGGGAGAAGGCGAAACTGTGCCATCAGCCCTGCAGGCCGGGGCCCCTCCCTTACCTGCCCTGGTCTCTGGTATCCCCGGCATCGGGCACTTGGTCTCACAGAAAGCAGGGGCCCAATCCATGTTTACTAAATGAATGAATGAATTTGCTAGTGTCTTCTGGTCTGTTTCACAGAGTCCAAGGCTCCACCGATACTTTTAAAATATGTCATCTTCCGCTCTAACAGGGGAGTCATACTAACGTCTGACCCTGGGCCCTGGGAGGATTGAACCTGTTAATGAATGTAAAACCCTTAGGCTAACATCCGGCACACCCTGCACCCTCGGGGAGTTATTCCTGGAAACTGAGAGAAGTTTGTCCAAAGTTAGGACACAGTCAGTGTGGGATCAGGGGTCAGTCTGGGGCCAGGGTCAGAGGTCAGGCAGCAGAGAGAGCTAGTTCAGCCTGAGGTTAGGATGAGAGACCAATGTGTGGCCAGTCCACAGTCAGATGTTTAAATTAACCCTCCATTCGTTACTGTATTCCCACGTTGTTCCAGAAGGCAGCTTTTAGGAATACCAACTGCAGAAACCAAAGAGACAGATGGCACCCCAGGACCTCTCAGCACAGAGCCACCATTAAGGGATCAAGTCCCAGCGTCTGATGGCCACTCTGAAGCCCACACTGGCAGCCCAGGCGCGAGCAGGGCCAGCCTCACAGGGTCCTGGTGAGAAATCTGTGATCAAACCCACTAAACGTTGGCTGTTGTCATAGGACACGGGGCTCAGGTGGACCCAGGGGCCTGTTTGGGACGTGCAGTGGGCGGTGGGCACCAGCATTCTCTCGATGGCCCGATCGGCACACCGTTTCCCTGTGAGCCCTCCCCACCCCCGAGTCAGAACCAGGGATGTGGGGGTTCAGTGGCATCAGGCTGGGGCAGCTGGATCCACTCCGCCCCGGACTGCCTGACCAGCAGCTCCCAGGATACCTGAAGTCCACTGGCTCCAACCCCCATCCTCAGAACGTGCCTGATGGGCTCTGCCAGCCCAGCCCCAGCCCCGCACCAACACCTCCTTTCTTCCTATTGCTGAACATGTTTGCCGGAAAGCCCACAAGGCCTGGTTCAAATGCTGAATGTGTGCGCATGTGCGCGCATGCGTGTGTGTGCGTATTTGCGGCTGCGTTAAATTGCTGCTGTTGCTGTAACAACATAACCACGTCAGCAATGCATGGGATCTTACAGGTCGGGGTCAGCAGAGCTGTGCGCCTTCCGGAGGCCCCAAGGTAGAGTCTGTCCCTTGCACCTTCCAGCATCTAGTGTCTGCCTCGCTTCCAGGGCTCCTGGCCCTTGTCCATCAGCAACTGTGTCACAGGACTCTGCTGCTTCTTTTGCCTTTAGACTCAATTTCGTTTGTTCCCAGCCTGATTTTTATGGTTTTCTTTCTTTTATTCACTCTGGATTTGTTTATGTGGTTTTTTAGTTCCTTTAAGTTGTAAGGTAAAGTTATTTATGAGAAACTTTTTTCTTTTTTGGCTTTTTGAGACAGGCCAGTATTGCTATGAATTTCCCTCTTGGAGCTCCTTTTGCTGTGTCCCATAGATGTTGTGTTGTTGTGTTTTCTTTCCTTACTGATTTTTAGAGAAAAGAAGGAAGAGAAAGAGAGAGAGAAACACTGATTTGTTTTTCCACTTTTTTTTTACGCATTCATTGGTTGATTCTTGTATGTGACCTGACCTGGGATCGAACCTGCAACCTTGACATATCAGGACAACACTCTAACCCACTGAGCTACCCGTCCAGGGCTGATGACTCTGCTTCTTATCACCCTGTCTCTTTCTCTGACTCTGACCCTGCTTCTGCCTTCAGGACATTGGACTGGCACTGAGAATCCAGAATAATCTTCCCATCTCAAGAGCCGTAACTTCACCAAATCTGGAAAGTCCCTTTTGCATGTGAGGTAACATGCTCACGGTTCCCCGGATTAAGATGCAGACATCCCTGGGAGACCATGTGCTGCCCCGCACAGGGCCTGGCCTTATAAACTCCTCGGATGCTCTGAGCGCCCTGCCCTCTGCTCTACTGAGAGAAGAGCTTGTGAACCAGGGAAACAGCCCTGCTTCTCAGCCCAAAGAAACTTTCATAAAATGTCCCGTCAGAACATAAAGACAAGAAGTAAAGCATCCCTTTCGTTCCTTCTAGTGTGTGCACAGGACCTTATGCTCATCTCCCTGTGGTCCCAAGGGCCGGTGACCAGTATGAAACTTTGCCTGCTGGGGAAAATCCAGGCCATTAAAGACTTCACTGGATCTTGTTACTCACTGAGGATTAAAAAGACCATTTTTTTAAATCAACTGAGGTGGCCCAAAGATGCAATAGCCACCAGCTCTGCGGAAGGTATTAAACAGACCCAAGGAGAAAAGCAATGGTGTCCTCGGGGACCCAGATCTGTGCACCGTGCCCCCCCCCCACCCCCCAGCTTTATCTGAATGTCTGGCTCTGGCTCTGGCCTCCCAGCCACAGAGATCATGTGGACGGGACAAGGCAAAGGTACTCAGGAAACCTTTCCGCCCCCAGTCCGTGGAGGCCGCCACAGCTGGTATCCCTCTAAAAAAGAAGGTTCTTTTAGCTGAAAGTCGTAAATCTCTTGTCTACTGACAGGTTGATTGTTGCCTTTGCTTGCAGGAGACACAGTACAGAGGGAACTGTCGACCTTCACTGTGGGAGGGGGAAGTCGGCCAAACACCAAGGTCAGAACCTGATCTGTCAACCACTGGGCAGCATGTTGCGGGGAGGAGAGCCCGTCAGGGACCTTGAAAGCCCAGGTTGTCCTGGCGCTGTCCTGTCCCTGCCTAGAGCCTTGGCATGTCTCTGTTGCAAACCGACTGAGCTGACTCCCTGCATTTAACTCTCAAAGGCAGCCCTGTTTCATGTTTTCCTGTTCCTGCCGTGGCCACCTTCCTGCAACCCCCCAAAACTGGTAATTCAAAAGTAAAAGTTTAAAAAAAAAAAGAAGGTGAAGAAATAGGGACAAGATTGAAATGGGAGAAGGAAAGCCAAGGGCAACCAGGAGTGACGTTAGTGTAGGCAACACAGCTTCACAGAGTCCTAGGCACATGGGCCCTTAACCTGCCTCTGAGCTCCCCGGTAACCACTGAGAAAAGGGAAAGAGTGTCCACCACATGATTCATGAGGCCTGCCAGCTAAAAGCAGAACCATTCCTCCCCCCGCAAGGGAAATATCAGTTCCTGTTGGTACAATGTAGAAGAAATTATTCTGGAGTTCTTGTGGAGAGCCACTGTGGGCAGAATGGATGGACCCTGTGAGCAAGGTCCCCACAGTAAATCCAGCAGCTGGCTTTCCAGGCTGTTTCCTACAACTGTTCCTGACGAAGGCCCACAGCTTGATGCTGAAGCCCAGTTTAGGAAAAACAGTTCCCTCCAGGTGAGTCCTCTACGGTTGAATGCTGCAGAATGCCCATTCAGGAGAGGGTTACTACAGATGATAAGTTGAGTGATCAAAGTCATCCTTTATGAGTTTATGGGTTTGGGAGATGAATACATTTCTGCCTCTGTGCGTCCTGCAAGTTGGCAGCTGGATCCAGAGACTTGATCAAAGTCAAGTTCAATTCCTTTGGGTAGATTCTCCATGAGCTGGTGGAAACACTAGGCACCAGTGAACACTAGACAGCAGTGAGTATGAGCTATCAATAACTACACACAGAAATATGGATAAATTTCACCAACACATTGCAAAAGAAAACTGATACCAGAAGGATACACTGTAGGACGTAAAATGTATAGAAACAGGCAAAACTAAAATATACTGCTAGCAGTCAGGATAGCAGTTAACCTTCGGAGGTCATGACCGTAAGAAAGAGTGAACAGGCCCTGGATGGTGTGGCTCAGTTCATTGGGCATCATTCCATAAATCAAAAGGTCACCAGTTCAATTCCTGGTCAGGGCAAATGCCTGGGTTGCAGGTTTGGTCCCCGGTCAGAGGACCGCTCACCCCGATCGGGGTGCGGACAAGAGGCAACTAATCGATGCTTCCCTCTCACATCCATGTTTCTCTCCCTCTCTTTCTCCCTCCCTTCCCCTCTCTCTAAAAATAAATAAAAAATCTTTTTTTAAATAAAAAGTAAGTGTGAGAGGGCTTCTGGGATGCTGGAAATGAGTGTTGGTGGTGTGATGTGTTCAGTTTGTGAGAAGTCTGGTGATACGGGCACTTTTATTGGTGTATGCTATATTCGAATAAAAAGGTTTTAAAACTGGTATCAGGTCATTATGATACAGATTTTAAATTAGGCTGCTGTTTGAGGAGGCAGGACCTCAGTCTGTTACCAGACCTGGAGCTTATTCTAGGGCTGAAATCTGGGCTCAGCCAAGATCAGGGTCAGTGTGGACATGGGGTCAAGACCCGTCTGCGACATGAGGGCTATAGCAGCTTGACCGCTGCCATTCCAGGGTCTGGCCACTTGATGTCCCCACTCAACAAATTGCTAAGCGAAAAACTGCCTGGGCCATCAAAGGCCCTGCAGTGGGAGAGGTGGGAGCTCACCACTCACTGACAGCCTGGGAAACTCCAGAGAGTGAAACCAAGGGGAGCAGAGCTGGCCAGTCTGAGTTTCGGGGTCCAGGCTCCGTGGTACAGTGGGTGACAGAGGGGACCACAGAAGCAAGGCCAGCTCAGAAGCCCTCAACTTTGTCCCCTATCTCAGTCAGCATTATTACTTTCACTCATCCATTCATTCATTCATCCATTCATCTATTCACTATTTAATGACCTCCTGCTCTGGGCCGGAAACTGAGGCGTCAAGGGCCAAAAACGGGCCAGAGCCCCTGTCTTCATGAGGTTCATGTCATAGTCACACCTCGCTTCTCTCTACGCCCACCCCAGAGCCTGCCATCCACAGTGCCCTACAAGCCCAGAAGAACCTCCAACATTCGAATCCACCTCCCAACCTCAGGCAAGATCCCCTTTTCCTTGTTTCTTGTCTGTCTTTCCCACTAGGATGGGTGTCCAAAAGGCAGGGGTTTCGTCTGTCCTCTAGACCCCAAGGTAGATGACCAATAAATATTTGTTCAGTGGAAGTGGGGTAGTAGCAAGGTGGTCACATCATCCCTGCAGAACCAAGAGAAATGAAGCAGGGGGACTGCCTCTGGGCCTGGAGCGCCAGGCTCCCCAGACCTTGCGATTTTGGGGGAAGCCTCTGTCGGGGCTGTTGGTGAGGTGGGTGTGTGCGGGCACCTGAGCAGGACTGAGCACCGGAAGTTTCAGGGCTCCAGCTGCCAGCCCAGCTCATGGACCCTGGGGCAGACCCACTTCCCCTTTTTCAAAAGTAAACACGGTGGGGGGTAGGGAGGACAGGGCAGGCTTCCGCACCACAGGGACAGGCCCAGGGACCTGGCGACAGGAACAGGAAATAGGAGGCAGCAGAGATTAAGTAGGAACCAGCTGGGGCTGCCCTGTCTGACTCTGCCACCGATAAGCAGCCACCAGCTTCCTCAGTCCGACCTTGGCAGATGATGAAGGGCAAACAGAACAGCTGGGGTGAGGCCTGCTAGAATCCTGGGAAAGAGACCTGGGCATGACTTTGGGGGAAACAGGCAGGAAAGGAGGAGACAGAGAACAGGTACCCCCTGGAGGAGGGAGTAAGTGCCTGGGACATGGACCAGGATGGCCACGTGGATGCGGGCAACTACCCTGGACCTTCAGAGGCCCAGTTTGTCCCATTTCCTGGGACACCAGAGATGGCGGCGAGGGTGGGGCCTCCAGCACCAGGGTCTGCATTCTGCTGCCCCATGCATGTCTAACCAACGTCTCCATGTATGCTGTCCATGGAGGGTGAGAGCAGCCCAGCCCTGCCCACTAGAACTTTCTGCAAGGATGACAAGGTTCTAGAGCGAGGTGTTCCAGTGTGACAGCCATTAGCCACACAGGCCAGTAGCTGCTATACTGGACGGCACAGCCCTAGACCCATGTGAAAGCTGATGGGCAGAGCCACCTCCCCTCCTTCCACTCTCTCACATCCTCCTCTTCTTCGTGTGGCTCAAGCTGTCAGTCAATAACCATGTTGCAATGGGAGTGAATTTTACAAGCCATAAACTCAAGTGAAATGCATATAGGAAATACTTAATTTTTCTATAAGTTGAGTGTAATGTCTGTCTCAAGCACCCATCCTGCCTACTGGCAGAGATTTACTCTGAATAAGTTCAGGTTAAGAGCAGTCATGTGAGGGTTTCCTCCTTCCTCTTTTCTCAGAGTGCATCTAAGTCTCAGGCCAGGTCAGCCTACATAGGAGGCACCCAAGTGTGGGGAGGGGGGCATTTGGGGCCTGAGGGGCTACTGTCCATGCTGGCATCCAGCTATTAGTCCACATCCTACTTATTCATTCTCTTCTTTTTCTTTATTGTTGTTTAATGTACTTAGAGAGAGGGAAAGGGAGGAAGAAAGAGAGGGACAGAAACATCGGTGTGAAAGAGAAACATCGATTGGTTGCCTCTCATATGTGCCCCAACTGGGGACCAAACCTGCAACTCAGGCATGTGCCCTGACCAGGAATCAAACCAGTGACCTCTCACTTTGCGGGATGACACCCAACCAACTGAGCCACACCAGTCAGGGCTCAATCTCTCCTTCAATCTCCAAACTTCATCTCTGGGTCCTCCCTCCTGTTTCTACCACTCCTGCAGGGCAGAAGGGGCAGGTACAGAAGCCTTTCTCAAAGACCCATCCCAGCCTCTAGTTCTGTTGCCCCCACCTGCCGCATACTACCGTATTGCCCGCGCCCTGCATACTTGTTAACGTTATTAAACACTTCCTATGTACCAGGCATCCTCTGAGCCCATTTAGTCTCCCCAGCAAGTCTCTGATATAAATACTATTTTGCAGATGAGAAACTGAGGCATAGTATGAATAAATTCACACAGAAAATATTCTTGGGCTAGGACCTTAAAAAAACAATATTAATTGTGCATCATCCAGCAATGCTATGTCTGGTTGTGTTGGGCCCCATTCATAGCCATCCTGGGCTGCATGCGGCCCACAGGCCGCAGGTTGGACAGCCCTGAGTGGAGTACTATGCAGCCATAAAAAGGAATGGGGCTATCTCTATACACTGTAACAGAGTGAACTTTGGAACATAGTGTTAATGAAACAAGTGTATGTGGCATGCTACCCTTTATGTAAGAAAAGGAGATATAAATACTATAAATATACATCTATGCTTATGTTTTTAATTAAAAAAACAAAAACTTTTTAAAAAAAGATTGCCTATTGGAGAGAAAGAGACTAAAGCAGAGGGAACAGGTATAGAAAGTACACTTACCTGAAAATATTTTATTTTGAAGATTTGCCTAAGGAACAATGTAAAAGTTCTACATAATTATTAAAGCAAAATTGAATTTTAAATGAAGTAATCCCTAAAACTTGATAGCAAAATGAAATGGATCTATCAAACTGTGAATTAAATCAATAGTGTAACCACTCAGAGAAGAATTCTTTCAAATGACATTAGACACAGTAATTTGATTATATATTCCCATCAAGATATACTCAAAGGACAAGAGGAACAGAAAAAAAAAACGTTTTTAATCTTAAAATGTTTGGGGTAATTTTATTTTATTATTGTTGTTCAATTACAGTTGTCTGCATTTACCCCCCATCACTCCCCCCACCCCAGCCAAACCCTCCTCCCTCCCTTGCTTCCACCCCCCACCCTTGGTTTTGTCCATGTGTCCTTTATAGTTGTTCCTGATGGTAATTCTACTATTGGTAAAAATCATTATTTTATACATTACAGAGTAAAGCAAATATATCTAATGTTTTTAATTGAATGTATTGGGGTGACATTGGTTAACGAAACAACACAAGTTTCAGGTGCACAATTCCAAAAACAAATAAATCCAATGCTGTTGCCATTAGAAACCAGGACTCTTGGCCTCAGGGAAAAGAAATACCAATATAAAATCAAAGAAGTGAAAACTCTGTAACCTAAATTGAAGATGAAACTATCAGTGCAAAGTGAAGGCCTCAGATCTTTCAATCTCTGCCTATTGAAAAGGCCCAGAAACAATTACCAGTGCAATAGATATGGCACCCCTAGAGAAAAGATTGCTAAAGATCTGAATACCATTTCCCATGACGGAGTCAGGGCTCCTTGGAGAAACGGCTGATTCAAGATCTGGAGAAAAAAAAAATCTACTAGACGAACCTAGAACATTTGCCATTCCAGAAAACAAGAAAGGTACAGAGTCGGGCCAAAAGGCTTGAAAGTGATTTGGAAGAGGCTCTAGTTGGCCAAAGATGAGACAGTTTGAGCATCAATAAGGTTTAAAATCAAACAGGTTTAAAATCCATAAGTTTATAATGATACTTAAAAAGAAAGGGAAAAGAGAAAAGCTCGTTGGATTCCCTTTGAGCCTGTTAGGAAAGTGACTCATCATCTTGAAAACTGCTAAATAAAGAGAAAGAATTACCCACTTTTTCTGCTTGTTCTATATGAACTGGGTCTTGTAACAAAATAATTGGTTAGAGAAAGTTTCTCATGGTAAAGTATTTTGCTAATAAATGAAAAAAAAAAGACTACAGCTCTTGCATTTTGGAATGTGTTACCTTTAACAAAACAATAAATTTAAGCTATGATCATCCGTAGCTCAGAAAGAGAGACAGATATACATGATGTGCCTCCTAGTAGAGATATACAAAGTCACCTGTGAAACATTATTGCTAAAAAAAGTTTAACCTGACTATTAAGACACTAGTTGCATAAAATAAAGCAGTAGGGGGACATGTTAATTGACACCACAGAGATGCAGTCAGCAAATCCAGAAGACAGGAACCCCTACAAGACAGATACTTCCTTTCGCAATAAATAGGTCGAAGACAGTAACGGAGGATCACTCCAGGTCCCGTCTATTTCCCCTCCATGCTTAGAAAAAGAGAGCGACAGAGGGAAAGCCTAAAGATTGCAAGAGGCTTCAGAGACATTAATCAGTGCAAAATATGGACCTTGTTTGGATCTTGACTCCAAAAAACACAAATACGCATTTAAAGTTATGTAAAAATTGGGTATGTTTGAACACTGGATGTTTGATAATATTAAGAATTTGTGGTTGATTTTTTACACATAATAGTGGTATTGCAGTTACATGTTTAAAGTCCTTATCTTTTAGAGAGACCTAAGGAAGTGTTTGCAGTTTAAATGATATGATGTCTGATAACTGCATCAAAATAACCCCCTAGGGGAGGCGGGAACATGAGCACATGAAAGCTAGGTGATAGGTGCATGCAGGCTTGTTATACTGTGCTCTCTGCTTTTGTGTATACTTAAAATTTTCTATAATAAAAAGTTTTAAGGGAAAAAAGCTAATACCTTTTCTATGTTTCTGGTATAAAAACCACCTCTGAGGCCAAAGGTACTCGTCTAAACCTGAGAAAGGTGATGGGATAAAAGTCTTTGTACTGAAAAGGAAACACTTCAAACTATTTCGTAGTTGAGGTGACCCTCACATAGTATGAAACCAACCATTTTACAGGATACAGTTCAGTGGCATTTCGTACGTTCACAATTTTGTACAGCCCCCACCTTTATCAAGTTCCAAAACGTTTCCGTCCCCCCCAAAAGGAGACCCCGTACCCATTAAGGAGTCACTCTCATTCCCCGTCTCCCCAGCCTGCAGCACACACCTATCCGCTTTCCATCCCTGCGTTTACCTGTTCTCCAGACTCCCTGCAATAGCCCCACGCGTTATGTGATCTCTTACTTCCAGCTATGCCCAACCACAGCTTGACTGAGCTCTGTTCCGAACCAGGCACCAGCTAAGTGGTGGAGATAAGAGGGTGAAAAAGACAGATATGATCACTGCCTTTATGGGCTTCTGGGACAGCCGTCATGCAAGTGAATACACACAATTAACTGTCTAATTACAGATGTGCGAATGCTGCAGAGCTGAAGAACAGAATCTACAGGGGAGGGAAAACAAGAAGAGCCTGATCTGCTTTGGAGACTGAGGACAGGCTTCCATGAAGAGGGGGCGTTTAGGCCGGCCTTTAAAGAATGACTTGAGGTCGGCCACAGGAAGGAGGGACAAGCCTTCCTGGCCAGCTGGGTCCAGGGTCTTGAGAGGTCTACGCAGAGGACTCATGATGAAATTTGATCTGCTGTCGTTAGGGGTGTTTCGTTTTTGGTTTTGATTGTCTAAAGTCCGTAGTTTACATTAGGGGTCATTTGTGTTGCATAGTTCATTGGGTTTTGACAAATGTGTAATGACATGAATTCACCGTTAGAGCGTCATCATACAGAACGATTTCACCACCCTAAAAACACCCAGTGCTCCACCTCTTCCTCCCTCTCCCGTGCCCCTCAACTGCTGGCAGCCACTGCTCTTTTCACCTCCCCTATGATTTTGCCCGTTCTGAAATGTCATATAGTTAGAAGCAGTCAGTATATAGCCTCTTCAGACTGGTTTTGCTCACTTAGCAATATGCACTTAAGGCTCCTCCACGTCTTTGAGTCTTTTCATGCTTCATAGCTCATTCTTCATGTGTGGGATAACATAAATTTTATCTCCTTTACCAACTTCAAGTGTGCATTTCAGTGGAATTAAATATATTTGCATTGTCATGCATCCACCACCGCCATCCATCTCCAGAACTTAGCTGGTCCCTTTTAATTGCGGAATAACATTCCATTGTATGGATATACCACAGTTTGTTTATCCCTTCACTTCTCAAGAGATTATTTGTTTTTAGGTAAGGAGACGGGCTGCCATGTGGAAGACCCATTGGGGGAGGACTAAGAATGCAAGCAAGGGAGCCAAGGAGGTGACTAATGCAGTCATCCAAGTAAGAGATGACAGTGACTTCAGCTGGGGTGGACTGAGTGCAAGTGGAGGGAAGAGGCCAAATGTGAGAGAGCGAGTGGAGGGTGACTGGCAGAAAGTGAGGAGGGATTGAACGTGGAGGGGTGGGGGAGGGAGGAGTTAAGGTGAGGTCCGGCTTTGTAGCTTGGGTGACTAGGTAAGTAAATGGTTGCGTCACTGACCGAGAGGGAGAAGACCACAAGTTCAGCTTTGGACCTGGCGTTTTGAGTTTGACATGTCTGAGAGACATCCAGCTGGAAATGTGAAGTGCCCCACGGAACACACAGGTCTTTCCCCTCCCTTACCAAACAGTCCAGCCCTCTGACCTTAATTCTGTCCCTGAACAGGCAAGTTTCTTCCAGCTCAGGAAGATGACATCGCTGCTCCCTCTGCCTGGAGCACTTCCCACCCCAAATGGCCACACAACTAGCTACGTTCAGATCTCAGGTCAAGTATCACTGAATCAGAGACTCCTTCCTGAGCCCCAAACTAAAGGTCGCATAAGGAGCGAGCTAGGGACCCGCTGGTCGGACTTCGCTGTGACAATGCTGCACTTTAAAAAAACAACAACACTTCTGGAAACTTAGAGCTTGCAGCAGTAAACATTCATTTCTCACCCAGGGGTCAGGGGGTCATCTAGGGTTCATCAGGGCTGGGCCGGGCTGGGCTCGCTCCTGGCGCTGGGTGGAGTGCAGGGCTTCCTGGAGTGTCTTCCACTCTCGAGTCCAGGCTGAAGGAGCCCCACTGCTGGGAACACGTGGTTCTCGTGGCCGGGGACAGCTGCTCAAAAAGGATGGATGGAAACACTCGGTGTCTTGGAACTGGCTTCTGTCACTTCCACACGTATTCTTGTGGCCAATCACATGGCTAAGTCCAGTATCAACAGATTAGAGAAGTATATTCCTCCCACTATAAGGAGGGCTGGGGAAAGTAAACATTTGCTGAACAATATACCACAGGACCCGACTCTTCCTAGATGGCCGTATTGAGTAAGCTCTGTCCACTCTTAGAGGATACTATCTTATATGAATGAATGAATGAATGAATGAATGATGTGACTTTCTTTTTAAAAGATTTTATTTATTTCTTTTTAGACAGAGGGGAAGGGAAGAAGAAAGGGAGAGAAACATCAATATACGGTTGCCTCTCAGGCACCCCCTACTGGGGACCTGGCCCACAACCCAGGCATATGCTCTGACTGGGAATCAAACCCGTGACCCTTTGGTTCGCAAGCCAGCTCTCAATTCACTGAGCCACACCAGCCAGGGCAGGGGTATGTACCTTTCAAGGCAGGAAGACACTCCTCACTTTTCAAATGAGGAACCTGAGGCTCAGAGAAGGGAAGTGACTCACCCAAGGTCACAGAAACCACCTGTGGTGAGCCCAGCCTGTCTGGTTCCTTCGGCTAAGTTCCCTCCACACAGTGAGTGAGGTAGGAAAATGCCATTCTCTGGGAAGGGGGGCTATATCACCCGTTGTGCCCTCTCTCTGAGGCTTGGTTAACAGGCACATCATCAGGGAGCAAGTACAGCAGAGGGTTTCCCCACTGATTCAATCTCAGGTCTCCCTCCTAAGCCAGGTAGGACCTTGACGTGTCATTTCCGGGCCCCAGAGCCCAGAATGTTAAGTGCGTGCTGAGCAAATGAGTCACCAGTACAATGGTGACTTTAATTGCTGACTAAGTATTTCCTGAAATTCTGCATCCCAGCCCAACTGCGCCCGCCCCTAAGGTACACACAGTCACCTCTATGTCTGCAGAGGCTCTGCATTGTCTAACACGGAGCCGAGTGCGTGGCAGAGTGCAAAGGCTGGGGATAGTCACAAGGAAAGTCTGGAAGGATGTGCCACAGATACACAGGGCCACTTCCTTCTAAACAGGCTCACTTAGGACTTCCAGTCTCCACTTTAAACCTCTACATAACTTTGGAACCGTTCACAATGAGCATAAATTGCTTCTGTAGTCAGGGAGGAAAAAGCAGTCTGCAAACATTTCCAAGCCTGCACTAGCGTGCGAAAGCAATCCCTTGCCGGTTGGTTGGGAAACTCCTGAAAATCATCTTCTTTAAGAATGCTGCTCCCACGCGTTGTTAGAAGCCTGTTTTCAGGAACTGAGTCAATTCCCAGCCATTACCTCCATCAGCCAGCCAGTAAGCACCTCCCGTGCGTCAGGGCTAAGAGAGCCACCCTGGTGAGGAGTGACAGGCTGGGGAACAGGTGGCAATCAGAGTCAGCGAGGTCTGCGTTCACAGCATTGCTGACATGAACAGGGCTGGCCCCTGGACCAGACACTGTGCTAAATGTTCCACATGGATTAACACATTTAATCCGCGCAGCAAGTCGATGTGGTAGGAGCTAAAATTACCCTGCTGTACAGCTGTGGAAACTGAAGTGCAGAGAAGCAAAGGAAGTTGCCCAAGGTCACAGACGAGCAGATGGTAGAACTGGCATTCGATCCCACAGCCCGTGCTCTTCACCACTGCCCCACACTGCCTCCCACGGGGAGTCTGCTGGAATTCCACAGGCAGGAAGTGGCAGAATCAGAATCCAGACCAATCAGCCTCCAAAGAGTATGTTCTTCACTAATAAGACGTCCTTTTCCTTTCTACCCCTCCCCATTTCTGGCTCCAACACCAACACACCGGGTGACTTGGGTCACCTCCCTGAGCCTCAGTTTCCATGGCTGAAAACAGGATGCACATTGCTTACCCCAGGGAGCTGAAGGGACTTGTGTGAGAGGACAGCAACTCCCGTGGAATGAGAAACTCAGTTAAGATATACATGTTCTTCCTGCTTTCCAGGAGTCCGGTGCAGTTGGCCAAGTGGACGCAGGGGCAGTCCCGTCTGTGAGCTCTAGACCGAGGGGTACATTCGGTGGGGCCAGTGGCTGGGCACAGGATGAAAAGTCAAGGCTTACTATGTATCCAGAAAACTCGGCTGAGGGAACACTGGAATAAACAATGTCTAGAAGTGGCAGGGGGAGTTGGGTTCATCATCTTTCCTATTTTCCCAGCCTGGCCTCGTCCCAAAGCTCTTCTTAATCTTGTCAGGATTTTGGCCTTCCGCCCCAGGAAGGAGCCGCCAGGAGGCCCACAGTGAGCCAAGTCTTCAAGGAAGTGATGTCTTCTGTGGGTCAAGAGAAGGCAAGAGGCTTTCTGGGAGAAAGGAGAAGGCAGATACATAAAGAACAAGGGGAGGGCCCAGCTGGCAGGCCCCTCCTTGAACCAGTGGAGGAACTGAGGCTTAAACAGGCAAGGCTTATTAATTTGCTGGTGGCAGAGGCAGGGCATGTAGCCTACATACAGCAGGCCCTCAAATAACTTCATTTCAGGCAATGTCTCTTGTTATAATGTCCATGAGATGCCCTAGGAACTCAACTCTTGTTTATATCAATCAGCATATGGTAAAATTGGTTTGTTCTAGGTCATTTTGCAACAGTTCCAAGAGCCCATGGAACTATTAAGTGAGGACATACATGTACTCCTGCCTCCCCATCCTGAGCCTTCTCTACCACACAGAACCAAGTGCTCACTCCCTTCCTACTCCAGGGCCACCCCGGTAGGCGGAGCTGCCGTCACTCCCCTTCTCCCACAGATTTTCCCAGTAACACCTCTCCGTCACTGCATGGGACACTAGTAAACACAGGTGTGGGGCCTGTGGGGACTGTAAAGATCTTGTTGGCTTTGACCACCTAGAAAATGGGGGTGACTGACCCTCAGGAACAAAGAACAAGTTCTTCCCGAGTACCTGCGGTGTACCTACACGGTGCCAGACACATTCAGCCCTGCTGCATCCTCTAACCATCACACTGACTGTGGAAGTAGATCATGTCCCCGTTTTGCAAGTGAGGAACCCGGGCTGACAGGAGAGAGGTTTGCGGCCAACTCTACCTCCTTCCTATAACTCTCCTCTGAGCTCCGGGCTCAGCTCTCTACTTTGCCTTGCGCATCCCCATTTGTATACCCCACACACTTCTCAAACTCAACTTGAATGAGGCCCTGGCCAGGTAGTTCAGTTGGTTAAAACATTGTTCCAACACACCAAGGCTGTGGGTTTGATCCCTGGTCAGGACACACGCAAGTATCAACCAGTGAATGCATAAGTTGCTGTCTGTCTGTCTGTCTGTCTCTCTCTCTGCTTCTTCTCTCTAAAATTAATTAATTAATTAAATTACAAAAACATTCAACCTGAATGAGCCTAAACTCATCGCTTCCTTCTAACCACTGACCTCTACTTTCCCATCACAAGCTCACTACTCAGGAACCAGGATACCAACCTTGACTCCACCCTCTGCCCTGGTCCCATCTCAAAGTAGCAGCCTGGACCAGTGGCCCCACCTGTGACTCTATTTCCCAGACACTGGATTTCCTTAATTCCAGGGTTTGGAGCATAGCCCAGACTTTCATTGTCTCACTTCTAGATGACTCCCACAGCTTTTTTTTTCTTTTAGATATTATTTATTTTTAGAGAGAGGGGAAGGGACAGAGGAAGAGGGAGAGAAACCTTTATGTGCAAGAGCACGCTAATCATTTGCCTCTTGCACACCCGCCCCCAAGCGGGGACCTGGCCTGCAACCCAGACATGTGCTCTGACTGGAAATTGAACTGGCAACCTTTTAGTTTCCGGGCAGTCACCCAATCCACTGAGCCACACCATCCAGAGATCCCAGAGCTTTTGAATAGGCCATTCTGACTCCAGATTAGCCCTATCCCCATCCATGCCCCCCCTCCAAATGTTAGGGTAATTTTTTCTGAAGTGCCAATCTTCCTAGTCTTACCCAACTGAGAATGTCTCAGTGGCTTCTCAGTGCCCCCAAGAGAAACCCCTTCCTTGGACTTAACAGGTCTTCCAAATCTTGGCCCTCGTTGCTCACCCTGGTCTCAGGATGGGTCACTCCCTACTCCCTGTGCCTGCCTTCCCCAGCCTCAGATGTCCTGGATGCTCACAGTTCCTCCTTTGCTTCAGGGCCTTGGCACATGCTGCTGTCTCTGCCTCCCTGGTGAACTCCTTCTCATCTTTCAGATCCCAGCATAGTCACCACTTCCTGACTACCCTCTGGTAAGCTTCGTGAGCTATCACTCCAGTGAATTTCCATAGTTCTCCTGTACCTCCTCCCCCGGCTACCTGACCCTTCCTCTCACGTGCCCCTGTATGGGCCAACGAAGCCTTCACAACCAGCACCGAATGTTGGGGCAACACTCGTCAACGGAAAAGGAATGCATGCCACATGTATGACTATAAATTTTCCAGCAGCCACATTTTAAATAGTGAAAAGAAATAGATGAGGCCCTGGCCAGGTAGCTCAGTTGGTTAGAGCAGTGTCCCAATACATCAAGGGTATAAGTTCAGTCCCGGGTCTGAGCACATAACGAATCAATCAATGAATGCATAACTAAGTGGAACAACAAATTGATGTTTCTCTGTCTCTCTCCCTTCCTCTCTCTTCCTAAAAGTCAATCAATAAAAATTATTTTTAAAGAAATAGATGAAATTAATTTTAATAACATGTTTCCACCCATTTCAAAAAATAGTATTACTTCAACATGTAATCAATATAAAAATTCCTAATATTTTATTTTCTTCTTGTACTGAGACTTCAAAATCTGCTGTCTATTTTACACTCACAGCACACCTCAGCTTGGACCAGCCACATTCTGAGTGCTCAACATCACCACGTGCTAGTAGCTACAAGACCGGACAGTGTAGTTTCAGAGGATGCTTCAAGCTAACTGGTCTGTATCCTGTTCTGGGAGACACTAATTCTGAGAAATATCCATAGGCATTCTGTAGAAAAAAAAGGGATTCTAAGTCAAATAAGTATTAAAAACACTGACAAAGTGAAGCAGGATTCTTATGCTTAAGAGCCTCCCAGAGTTTTATCTGTGCTAATATATGATGTGATACTAGAAACTGACCACAGAACATGTAGCATTTACATGACTCATCTGAGCTCAGATCTCTGTTTCTGTAAAGCGTTGCTGGGGATGAGTGTCCAACGGAATGTTCCCTGGTAAATGCTGGTTTAGCCCTGGCTGGTGTGGCTCAGTGGATTGAGTACTGGCCTGAGAATCAAAGGGTCACTGGGTCGATTCCCAGTCAAGGCACATGCCTGGGTTGCAGGCCAGGTCCCCAGAAGCGGGGGCATGAGAGGCAACCACACACTGACGTTTCTCTCCCTCTCTTTCTCCTTCCCTTCCCCTCTCTCAAAAAATAAATAAATAAAATCTTTTTAAAAATGCTGGTTTAACCACATCCCTCACTCAGTCAATGACTGAGGGATCCCCACAAAAAGAATTTGGGGTTCAGGCAGCCTACCTCACGTGCCTCTAAGCCTGGCACAAAGGAAGTACCCAAAACCTGACCAAATTGACTAATTCTGGGAAGATGCAGAGGGCAGGCCTAGAATCAGTAAGTAAAGATTGCAGCATATTTGAATTGAAACAAGAAAATTTTTTGGCCCTAGTTGGTGTTGCTCAGTTGGTTGGAGCATTGTCCCTTAAACTGAAAGGTCACAGGTTCAATTCTCAGTCAGGGCACATGCTTAGGTTGTGGGTTCAGTCCCTGTTCGGGGCATGTATGAGAGCCAACCGATGGATGTTTCTCTCACATGCTGATGTTTTTCTCCTTCTCTCTCTCTCCTTCCCTTCCCTTCTTTCTGAAATCAATAAGCATGTCTTTGGGTGAGTATTAAAAAAAAGAAGAAGAAAGTTCTTTGGGCTTTGTGTGAGTTTTTAACAGTTTAAAGTAAACTTGCAAGATCTGTCTGGGAAATGTAATTGGTAGCCTTATAAGATAATGATCTCTCCATCACTAGGAGTGATTAAGGCTGGAGTTCTGGGGGATGGAGGTGGTGGGAAGTGTCTTCCCCAAAGTCTCAAATTTCCTTTCTTCAGAACAAAAAGAAAGAAAGGAAGCAAGCAAGCAGTGGGCATGAGAACTTGAACTTTAGAGGAAAATGATCATATGTGCATGCGGACATGTTCTGGGCCCTTTATTAAGAACATACTTCAGGATTCTGGAGGCCCAGTGGAGGGTCAGCTTACAGCCAAAGCCCCTTTGAGGCTACAGGTCCTTGTTTTAATTCAGAAGATTTTTAAAATCTATTTTATAAGCAGTCCACATCTGGTCAGTGACTAATTGAATCCATTAATCATCAACCAATCAAAACGTATGTATGTCTGGGCAGTGGACAAGAGGATGGTCTGCCTTGAAATCATTTTGTGGGACAAAGACAGACAAGACCAGGCTGTGCTGTTGCAGTCATCAGGACAGCGGTTACCTTGGGGGTAATGACAGGAAGGAAGCAGAGGGGAGGTTTCAGGGGGGCTGGCAAATTCTGATTCTTGATTAGGTGCAGGTGACACAGATGTGTTCAGTTGGTGGAAATTCATAATCTGCAAATCTGCATGCTTTTGATATGTGCACATTTCTGTGTGTGTATTCTACTTCGGTGAACACGTTTAGAAGTTGCTTTTGTAACGATTTACAACTTTATCACACTAAGAGCAAAAGCGTGATTGTGATTAACCTGACGAAAACGATCGGGCTGGTCTGAGATTTGAGCTGAGGAGGAAGAGGTTAACCAGCAGCCAGGTGTTTCTCATCTGAGCAGGGTCTGAGCAGCAGTTCTGCTGGCTCAGGGGGCAGCTGAAGGTTACCCATGCAGCAGAGAGTCCCCTAAGCATCCATGGACAGGCGGTACATGAACTTCGATGCATTGTGTTAGAGCCTCCAGGTGCCTGCCTATCGGTAGCAAACTTGGAACTATCTGGAAGCAGGAGCCTTTAAAGGTTGGGTTCTGTGTCACCATGCCATGCATGGGGCCTGGCACAAAGTAGGTGCTCAACTAGGTGTCCCCTCCCTTCCTCTTATCTGGATTTCAGGCATGGCAGTCCCAGAAGTGCCAAGGCCTTCTGTGGGAAGAGGCTGGAGTACCCCATTTAGAGCTGGCAACAATCTCAGAGGCAGGCACAGCTGGGCTGACAATGGAAGGGGAAATGAAACTTTGCATGGCCCACATGTGCTCAAGTAACTGCAAAGAAGCCACCTGTGGTCAGTTGAAGTCATGGATGGGGGCAAAAGAAGGAGCTTCAGAGAAGTGGCGGAGGTGATGAAGGGGGTGCATTTCAGGAGATAGAGTGTGGGGGAGGTTTAAAAAAAGCACAGCAGTTAAGAATAACAGAAAACATACCATGGGTTTGGGGGAGGGATGGGAGGTTACAGGTGGGAAACATCAAAGGAAACAGCAGGTTTTAATAGGCAACACACCATGGTGCCAAGGAAAGAGACCCTGGACTTGGAGCTATATGGTGTTGGCAAGACACCTAACTGAGCAGCTGTTTCATCTGTAAAAATGGGACAATAGCAGTTCCATCCTCTGGAGGTTGTTGAGAGGATGCAATCCACTGATGCGTGTGAAAAATGGTACAAATCTCGTAGCTAACGTTCATGACAACGGTTCTGGCAACAACATGGTAGGGAGAAGCTTCTGCTTCTGAAAGACTGACCTGGGAGCCAGAAACAACCAGAAGTCTAGAGGGGAGCAGAGAAGGAGAAGAAAGACCACAGAGAAGTTCTTAGTGCAGGTGCCCCTGAATTTCAATGCAAAATGCTGTATTTATGAGCCTATGATTTTTTGGAGGGAGAGGGCCCATAGCCCACATCAGTTTCTGTAAGGAAACTCTATGATACTCCTGTGACACTCGCCATACCCCAGCTGTTTAAGAATTATTGATCTAAAAAATTTTAGAAAGAAAAAAATTTTTAAAAAAGAATTATTGATGTAGAGAAATAAAGGGCCAAGAGAGGGAAGCAGATGAGACAAGAGGCCTGCCATCATCTGTGGCAGGATGATGGGAGCTGCCTCCATGAACCGAAGACACTGGTTGAAGGGATGGAGGAGAGTCTCGAAAGAGGCAAAGGAGAGACTGTTGGGATGAAGACTCAGAGAACCAAGCCAACTTGCAGTGGCATGGTGAGGGTGAGGGTGGGGGTTCAGCTCAATTATCACCGTGGCCCAGAGAAGGCTGCGTGAGTGGACGGATGGGTGGGCAGCCCAACCCAGCAGCTGGGGATCGGGGAACTAGTCGGGTCAGCTGCAGACGGGGAGGGTGGGGGAAATTAAGAGACCTGGACTGCATGTCTGGGGAACTGTGAAAGGACTGAGTGGCAAATTCTTTCCATTTGCCTGGTGCAATGGGAAAAAACTGTCAGCCAGCGTACAGAGTTCTCCACCTGAAACACTTCTGGCTGTGTGGGTGAGGACGTGCAAGAAGGCACCCTGCCTGGGGGAGAAACTCGTAACTGTTGTTCTGTAGCTGTCTCTGGAACACCTCGGGGTAGAGTGGGGGGGGGGGGTAGAGACTTTGCTATTCAACGATTGTGAGTTTGTGTCCTGATCTGACCATTTCATTCATTTTTTTTAAAAGCAGCAAATATTTCTCAAGCACCAACTATGTGCCCAGCTTTCTACTGGGTGATGGAGATGTCACATGAGTAAGAGATGGTTCTTGAGCTCAAAAGTCTTGCATTTAGTTGAGGAAGTAGACAATGACAGTGCAACATGATAAGGACTGCACTGGTTGCTGTGGGAACAGAGAGGAAGGACACTCATACTTCTGCAATCTTCATTGTCATCTGTAGTGTCACTCACTCTAAGGAGTTTCCTGGCACTTCACAGGCCCCTGCTAACACAAGTCAGGTGGAGCTCACTGCAGTCCATTACTACATTCAGAAAGTATTCTTTGAGCATCTATGTGTGCCAGGTACTGCTATAGATGCTGGAAATTCAGCATTAAGCTAAAGAGATTTTTTAAAAAATCCCTGCCTTTATCAAGCTTGTATTCTGGCACCAGGAACATAAACCATAAACAAGTACAATGTTCAGTACTTTGTGGCTAAATACTGAGAAGGTCTTTGGAAACAAGCCAAGCAGGGATGAAAGGTGGGGAATTGATGAGGGGAGGTGATTGTGATTTTAAATAGAGTGGTCAGAAACAGTCTCCCTGAGAGGGAGATATTTTCGGAAGGATCTGAAAGAAGTGAGAAAGTAGGCCATGGAGATGGGGGCGGGCCGAGGATGTTCTAGGTAGAAAGGCCCTGAAAGGCAGAAGCGCTGAGGCTGGAGGGTGAGCGATGCCTGGTGGCTAGAGAGGACTGAGGGGGACGGAGTGCATCAGCAGATAAAGCTGGGGAGCCAGGGACGGGGGGAGGCAGGTAGAGCCTGGGGGACTAATGTGAGGACTTTAACTACTTTTACCCTGAGTGAGATGGGAACCACAAGAGAGGTTTGAGCAGAGGAATGACGAGGTCTTACATTTTCGAAGGATCACTTGTTCTAAGGATGTCCCGTGGGAAGAAAGCATGCAAACTGCGGGGAGGCTCCTATGTTAAGGCAGGTAAAGAGGATGGAGGCATGGGTTAAAGTGGAAGCAGAGAGAATGTAGGAAATGTTTAGCATCTGGATATTTGAAGATGCTGTCCTCAGGATTTGCTGACAGAGTAGATATGAGTATAGGCAGGTGAGAGAAAGAGTCAAGGGTGACTCTAAAAAAAACCCAAAACGATGACTCTGAGGCTTCGAGTGAGCTATTTAATTGTGACACGGAACACCAAGGGTAAGGGGGGCAGTTTGGGAAGAAAGACAGAGGACTGGCTTGAGGTCATGTGCTTAAGAAGCCCATTTGAAATCCAAATAGCTACATTGGGTAGGTGGCTGGATATACAAGTCTGAGGTGAGGGGGCAAGGTACTGATTTACAGATATAAACTTAGGACTCCTCAAGTGTGTGATGGGTATTTAAAGCCACAAGAGTGGATGAGATCCTGAATTAAGAGAACAGACAGAAAAGATCTGAGGATGAGCCCCAAGGCCCTCCACCAACCAGCAATGGCGGCTTCACCTGCTTTTCATTGGAGGATCCAAGGCCAGGTGTGGACATTCCGTCCAGTTTCGGGCAGATATTTTCTTCAGTGTTCTGCCACCTGGTTCTGAACGCACATGCTCACCAGGAAGGAAAGTCTGCAGAAGGGTAAAAAAAAATCCATTTAAAATAGATCGTGCTGCCATTATCCCAAAATAACCGGAGGGCTAAGCTCTGGGTCCTGAGGAGGATTTGCAGCCTTCAGCTTTCTGCCATCAAACTCTTGAAGCTGGGCTCCAGTGGAAGAGACCGCCCGGTTTGCCAGGCCGTGTCTTGTGATTGATGGTTTACTTGTCTATCTGCTGTCTGGGACTGTGGCTTCCTCCAGGTGGAAGCCCTGTGTAACTCATCAGTGCTACTGTCAGGGCCTGGCACCAAACAGGCATCAGAAAGTGTTCATGGAACTTAACCACACTGCAGAATCTGAGAAAGGACACCCACCCACCCAGCTCTGCAATGTGTCCTCTGGCTCATTGTCAGAGCGTGTCTGTTCTGCTGAATTCCTTCCCAGGCACCCACAGCTGAATCCTGAATACTGCCGAGGTAGAGACAGATTCTGTAGGAGTGGACTCTGCCCTTTGGGAGACTATCCCGAGATACGCCATCCTGAAAACCGAGTTCTGCGTCAATCCTCACCCTGGAGGCGAGGTTTGGAGCAGCCTGTGGCCTCTTAAAGGCGAGGAGGAGTATCTCCTCCAAAGAGATCTCTCTCCTTACCTGGAATTCCTGATATACCAGCCCATTGTGCTGGCACTTTGTCAGAGGTGTTGGGATGATCCAAAAGGCCCTCTTACTAGCACGTCTTGTCCATCATAGAACAAACAAGTAAACACCAAGCAAGCAAACAAAAACTCTCTTAACCCCAGGGTACTCCAGTTACTGCTTTATGTTCTTCTCCTTGTTTATAGCTAAACCTTTGAACAACTTGCCTAAACTTGCTATCCTCCACTTCCTCACTCAGGCCCATCCCTGAAATAAGGCCTTCTTTCCAGGCCTTCCCATGACCTCATCGAGTCTAATTACTTCAGGTACCACTGGATGCCAACAACTTCCAGTCGCTCTCCTGGGCTCCAAACACATGTATACAACTGCCAACTAGATCTCTTGACCTGGCTAATCCACAGACACTTCAAACTGAAATACACGGAGCGGAACTCACCTTTGTCCCAAGCCAGGGCAGGTCATCCAAAAGCAGGTTCCCTCCTTTGCGAATGGCATTTCCACCCACATCCTTGATTCCTCCCATCTTCCTTTCTCTGACATATATAATCAATCACTAACACATCACCCCCACCCCCATATCATGAATATCCCTCACCTGCATACACTGCTCTCCACCCTCACGGTTTTGTACCAGTCAGGGCCATCATCACCATCATTTCTGCCTAGACGACATCAACCTTCTTTGCTGTGCTCTAGCAAGCCTGTAGTCTTGACTACTTCAAATCCATCTTCTACACTGTAGGTAACATTTACTGAAAGGCATATTATGTTCCTCCATGGCTCAGAACTCATCGGTCACTCCCCATTGGTCTCAGGATAAATTCCAAACTCCATAACCAAAAGACCCTGAATGAATTGGGCCTTGCTTACCCTCCCAGCCTCATCTCTCCTCACCCCTTCTCACACCCTAATCCTCAGTCATACTGAATTACTAGTAGTTCCCCCAATGAACCACACCCTACTCAATTTCCAATTCTTTGCCCTCCACCTCTAGGGCTCATCTCCTTCGCTTGCCTTCTTTATCTTCCCTAACCTTCACCTGGCTAACTTCTTGTTCCCACTTTCAGGCCTCAGCTTAAATGTTATTTCCACTTGGAAGGTCTTGTTGGACTCCCCAGTTCTGGTACCTCCTTTAAAAGGATCCTATAGCAAACACACTGTACTTTACCCCCAAAACACTTATAATAAGTGGCAATTACTTATTCTTGTGTCTGTTCCACCTACTAGGTCCTTGAGGGCAGGCACCTTGTCTGTTGAGTTCACAGCTGAATCCTTAGCACCAGGCATGGCATCTGGCTCACAGCTGGTGCAGTGAGAACCCTGGGGAGAGGTCATTACAGAAGTAGGTCTTGGCAGACTCTCAGAGGCAGTAGCCATAATGGGATGTGGAGGAACAGGGTCAACGGAAGAGGCTCCTAGGCGCTGAGCCTGCGTGACTGCAGAGCTATTTACCAAGCAGGGACCACAGAAGGGAAGGGTAGGTTCAGGGAAAAAAACTGAACTCAGGAGCAAAGGACTGTGGGTGGTCATCAAATGGACACATGCAATAGGCTGATTCTATAGCTCCAAAGCAAAGTCAAGGATAGACACATCCATTTGAGAAGCTATCTACAGAAGTCAATATAAAATCCATAAAGCTTCCAAAGGGAGGGTGTGGAGAGAGAAGGTTGATGACAGAAGCTTTGGGAATATTTATATTCTGCTGGGAGAAGAGGAGGAGGCAGAAAAATGGCATTTGTGGAAGTAGGAGGAAAACCAAGAGAATTTAGTCATTTGAGTCCAGGGGAAAGCACCCAAAGAATGTACCATCCACATCTGCGGTGCCTCCCCTTCTCCCCCTCAGGCCGGTCCCTCCTCATCGTTCAAGTGCTGCAGAAAGGTTCAGGAGAATACGGCTACTGTGTTTGGAAACTGGGCAGTTTCCCTCTGGTTAGAATGGAAGTCACATCAACAGGGTTTAAGAGGTGGAAAATAAGGCAGAAAAGATAGCAAGCATGAACTATTATTTCCAAATATTTCAAACAAGCTTAGGGAGACTGACCTAAGGACAATTTGGGAGGCAGTACAGGGACACAGAGACTGGGCTCCATAGTCAGACCACTTGGGTTCAAATCATAGCCTCACCACTCAATAGCTGTGTAACTTTGGGCAAGTTAACCTTTTTAAGCCTCGGGTTTCAGGTCTATCAAATGGTAGGATAAGTAGTGCCTGCTCCCTTTGGTCAGTGAGAAATAATGTAGGTGAAGCACTTAGCACAGGGCAGAGCACATGGGTAAAACATCAACTAATGTAAGATGTTATGTTTAACAAGGTCAAGGGGGGACACTGGGAGAGGAAGCAAGTGAAGTTGCTAAGCAGGAGGAAGAGAAGATGCTGGAGTGAGTCAGGCTCTGGGAGGTGGTGGGGACAGGATTGAGGACTTGGTGGGGCTTGTTTGAGGCTTGAGAAGGTAGATATTTTTAAAATCTGATCTTAGCTAAGCTGTCACCTGCTGGTTATTAAGTGAGGCTGCCACTTCTGTTCTATTTTCTTGGAGAGTCGTGCTGAGTCAGCTTGGGGTTTCTCTCACTCTCAGAATTTTCCAGTATTTCCTGGAGCCCCAGTTCCTGTCTGTTTGCCTCTCCTGCTCATTGGTCTCGAGGTGGAGGCAGCTGGATCTGAGCAATAACACAGTGTCCCAGCAGCATACCCTGTGAGAGGGAGATTTACAGAGAGCTGCTGTCTCCTTGGGCTGTACCCTGGACATAGGCCAATATCCTCAGTCCCCTTCACAGTGTGCATCCTCACAGTCATTCCATGGTTAATGATGCTTCTGAAACACTTCTAGCGGTCTCCATGAGCCTCCTGAGTAATCTCCCATCTCCAGTGTCGGCTTGGAAGAACTGTCCCTAACCTATGGATGTTCTCAAGCATGCTCAAACCCCTAGCATAGTTCACCCTGCAGGAACTTGCTGTCACTGGGGAGGACTCTCCACCCTCCCGGGCTCTGGGAATTTCCCTCTGCTCTGTTCTGACCAAGGCTATTCATGACCCTGATTCTGCCTTTACATAGGATGCTCTTCTTGCTGCAATGCCTCCCCTCCTCTTCCAAGGCCTGCCCCTCCTCATCTTTCAAGAATGGCATCAAACTGGAAGCCTTTCCTAATATTGCCCTCACTGCCACCACTGATGTGTTGGATGTGCCTACCTCATCCCAGTGTTCTCGTAGCAACTGGTGGCTGGCCACCTCTGCCTGTTATTCCTTGTACCATATGATAACAGTTGGGGAATGTCTCTCGTTATCAGACCAGTAGCTCCTCCAAAATGATGGTTAGATCTTATTAATATCTGTATCCCCAGGGTAGCATAGCATGAGAGGCCTAGGGGACCAAAGGGAAAGTAGAGGCCTTGAGAGAGCCCAGGAATCAAGGGCAGATTAGGACTGTACCACTTAGAGCTCTTGGTCTTAGTGACCCACCAGAGCTCCATCAAACAAAAGTGGGGGTAGGGTGGGGGGTGGTGATTTACTTAGAGGTACAGGAACAGGAGTAAAGTAGGGCCTCAGGGGATATGGTAAGAAACTGGGCCCTGAACTCTATCAGGCTCTTCTTTTCTCTTTTTTCATTCATTTGTTGATTATATACCTCTTCTACAGGCTCTGTTGCTGGGTGCTGAGGATTGAGTGCTAAGCAAGATAGGTCCCCACCCTTCAACAGGGAAGACAGACATAAAACCATTAATTATCCCCTCCTGGTAACTTATTAACAATTGCAATAAATGTTGCAAATGAAAAGGACACCATGAGAGGCACTTGATCTGGCTGGGGAAGAGGGAGTCAGGGAGTACTGGGGGTGTGGGGGTCACTTGGAGAAAATGATACTAAGGTTGAGCTTTGAAGCATTCACAAGAATTAATCCCAAAGTATTTACCAGTAGATGCCATAGAGATGATTTCAATGGTCCACGGATGAACACTTTTTGTATTTATTTGTAAATGATTTCATAGACAATACTATTTTTTAGGATGAAGAGTATCGATTTAAATATTAAGTAATAACAGTGGAAGTGGTGATATGACAAAATTCACAAAGGTCACACTTTAATTAAGCAGGTTATGCAGGGTCTTGCCAGCTACATTAAGAATTTCGAGCTTTATATTAGGAGTGATGCAAAGTATTATGGGAAGGGGATGATCATTAAGTCTCTGAATGAAAACATCACTTTGGCTGTTGGTGAGCAGTTTGTGAGAGAGCCAGAAACGAGGCGGGCACCCCTGTTAGGAGTCTATTTTAATAATACAAGCAAGAGATAATGCCCACTGGACAGGTGTGTGGGAAGAGGAGAGAAGTAGATGGATTAAAGAAATACAATCAGTGGGACTAATGAGAAATGAGGGACAGGAAGATGTCCAGGGTGGAGCTTTTCTAGCTGGGTGGAGGAGGAGATAGATGGTGAGTTCAACCCTGGAGAAGCTTCTGAGGTGCCCAAGTGTAGATGTTACGTAGGTCACTTATCTCTGACACAGTTTAACTTTAGTAAGATAAGCGACTTCACAGAGCTAGTGTGCATATTCAGAGCGGAGTACACAGTAGATGTTCCATAAACAGCAGCTCAACTTGCCTCTGAGCTAGTGATCCAGCGCTGGTTAGAGCCCGGTCGTGTTTACCCCAGGTCTGGTTCCCCCTGGTCTTTTGCGCCCGCCACTGCTTTCTCAGCACAATTCCTGGCTCACAGTATTTGCTCAAATGTATGCAGAATGAACGAATGAAATTAGGTCTCTTGTGATCCAACGCTACACGTACCCGGCTGAAAATTGGAGCTGAACCAGACCTTTGGCTGGCTGTAAAATTAAAATTTAAGAAGTGGGCATGAAATAATATACAAGTTGGAAAGCCCGGACAAAGGCTGGGGCGGGGGCTTCTTCCGCCCAGCGGCCTCGGGGTCTGGTTAGCAAGCGAGGAAGCAGTGGTGGGAGCTCTAGAGACCCCTACCGCCGAGGTACCCGCAGTTCTGGAAAGATGCAGATGCGATGTCCAGCTCCGCCGGGGCTTGGCGCGATCCCGCCGCGGTCTTTAAAGGCCCACCACGTGGCCGCGCCGCCGGCTCGGGTCCGGAGGCGGTGTCCAGGCTGCGCCTGCGCAATGCTTAGCAAGAGGGGCCCCAGGTTCCGAGAAAAAACGCGCTGGGAGAGGAAGGGTAGGTTGATCGGGGTGGGCGGCCGTGGGAGGAGTCGACTCCTTATGCAAATCACAGCGTCGCGCGTGGGCTAGGGGCGGGGCTTGCGATGCAAAGCCCGGTTCTCCTTGGGTAGCGCGAGAGGGCGGACCCTACAACCCCCGGCCTCTTTCCGCGAGTCTCTGACGTCGCCGACGTCTCGTTTAAAAGCGGCCGCGCAGGCGCAGTGAGCTGAAATGCGAACTTAGGCTGTTACACAACTGCTCCGGTCTGCTCTCTCCGCCTGCTCGGCAGCCTGTAAGCATCGCAGCCGCTGTTGCCGCCTCAGCGGTTCTGGGGGTGTCAGACCCGCCACCACCCCGTTGCCGCTTACCCGCGTCTTCGGGAGCCACTGAGAGCACCCGTCCGCCCGCACAGGCCGGTCCCGACCGTCTGCGTCTACTCGGCGCCCCTTGCCGCACGCCGCGCTCGCCGCTCCGGCCGAAATGAGTGGGGACCATCTGCACAATGATTCCCAGGTACAGCCCGACCTCCCGGCCTCGCGTCGGACCCCGCAACACCGGCTCCGAACCTGCCGCTTTGACAGGCCGGAGCTCCCCGGCCAGGGTCGGCCGGCCAAAGGGAATAGGATCTCTAGGCCCCGGACGAAAGCCCCGAAGTTAGAGTTTGTGGGAATGGTTGACCTTTCGGGCCGTTCCCGGGGCCCCAATCCCTGGGGGCGCGGGGTGGGTTAGGCCCCCGACCGCGCGCGGTCGCCACCCGCGGGGTTAATGTGCCTGTTGTTTCATATTTCCTCCTTTTCTCTCTCCAGATCGAAGCGGATTTCCGATTGAATGGTGAGTGTGACCCCCGCCCCGACCTCGGGCCCCTCAGTCGCCCGCCGGCTACCCCCGCGCCCGGCCAGAGGACAGACATGGCGTCCCAGAGACTAAGTCCCGGCTCCTCGCTCACCGGCCCCATTGTTCCCATCGGGCCGCCTCTAAACCCCCTTTCCGGGGATCCCAGCCCCCCCAGATCGCGGCCCTCCCAAGAGGGGGCAACGGAGACCCCGTGTCGCCTAACGCCGACCCTGGGGCAGCCTTTCCGCGCCCGGATTTCTCCCGGGAAAGTCGCCTTGTCGACAGTCGGGACTTAGTCTCTGCGCCATTTTCTTTTTCTCTCTCCTCTCCTTTCTGTGCCTGTGTCTCTTTCTCTTCCCTCCCTCGGCTCCTTCCTTGAGCTGCCCAGAAAGCTTTCTGCAGAGCTAAGCCATATAAATCACAGACCTCACCAGAGAGGGAAGGGTGGGAGACTGAATTGTTACTATTTTTTCTAAAGAGAACTTTTTTTTGCGGGTTATTCCCTTTCTGCTTCGTTTGTTTCCTTTTCTGCCTCCAGAATGAAAGCTCTCCTTTGGCAACTGTTGATTTTTTTTTTTTTTTTGGTAAGATGTTTATGATAGGAATTACAGCTCTAAAATTAAAGCTACCCTTTGTGGAGTTCTTCATATTTTGGGATTGTTTTTCCCAAGCTGTGTTGTTTGCAAAGGTAGTAGTACCTCCCTTCAGAAAGTTTGCAAGTTCTCTGCGGGCCATCCAATGTAAATGTTGGACTCCAGCATACTGATTTATTTTAAAAAATTAAAGTGTTACTTGCTGACTAGAACTTTTCAATGTGGCTAAGGTTCCTAAGGCAGTGTTTTTTTAGAAATGTAGTTTAGTATACTTGTCAGGGGGAAAAGGATGAGCATCTCATCATGGTCCTGGTGTATTGGCATTTTCTTTTGGACTGTGGAGAAGAAGATGACTTTATTTATTGCAACAAAGAGTGGACATCACCCACCCTGCTTCCTGTTAATTCTTTTTCAAAAGCTGCTGTTTTTCAGAAATCCAGAGCGACTTGCTTTTTCCAGATCTTTATGTTTTTGTATCTGGTTCAGCCAAATCAAGGCATTTATTCTTTGAATATTTCCACTTTAGTTATCCAGTGAAGATTCCCAATAAAAGGCTCACTCTTTGGGCTTTTCAACAATCCTAGTGAGAGAGAAGGTTCTCTCTGTGATGTGCTGGGAATTCCCACTGATTCTGTTGGTACATAATCCTGCTCAATTGAGTTTGGGTTCCGGGAACCTGTCCAATGGAAGAAGCTGATGAGTAGCTTTTCTGATGTTGCAATCAGCAGTCCATCATGTTAGCCTGCTCTACTGAGAGCAGCCTTATGTTCAGATTTTGAAGTGGGGGCATCCAGCAAGAGATGCTACTCTGCCAGAAGGTATTCTGGTTGACTTAAAAGTGTAGCATTTTTTAAGCACCTACTATGTCTAGCTCTATGCTTACTGCTAGCAGCTGAACCTTCTGCCACAACGCTGCTCTTGCCTTCAATCCAGTCTATTGGGGGAGACGTAATTAGTTAATTATAAGGTAGGTGCTAGGGTATATTATACCCAAAATGCTCTGGGAGACTAGGGGACTTAATTTTTTCCGGGGGTGGGGAAAGTTTCTCAAGGAGGTGACTTCTGAGCTGGGTGTTAGGCAAGACTAGATAGATGCTGAGTGTCAGGGGCCAGAGTATTTCTTAACTGTTTAGCCAGAACCTGTCAGGATTTTAAAAGAGGGTATTGAGGCCCCTGCAGTTCAGAAAACTGCAGAGTATAAATATGTTTCTTTGGGATGTGGGAGCACAGAAAGGATGTGATAGGTGCAAGAAGTCCTTTTAACTTCTCTTGGAGGAAGGTAGGATCTTAATACAGAAAAAGTGCGTTCTTTTAACTTTTAGACTGGGTTGAGTGGGTAATATATTTAGTAGTGAAACAGAGGTTAGTCCCTTCTCAGAAAATTAACATGGTTCTCACCTAAATTATACAAAGGAAATATTGTGAATGATTGTGGGCTGGTTTTTAGTGCCATTTTTATACAGGCTGAAGTAAACTGGCTATATTGAGTTAAAGAGTGTGTTTGTTCACTGGTAATAACAGTAATTGCTAATATTTATTGAATACATCCTGTCTGCCAGGCATGAATATCAGCTCTTTCCATGGATCATCTAACTTAATCCTCAGGAGAGCCCTTATGATTTAGGTAGTGTCATCTCCGTTTTGCAGATGAGGAAATCAAGGCTTAGGTTTATTTACCAGCTTGCCCAAAGGCAGTGATTTGGGGACTCCAGAGCTCACAAGCTTAGCCACTGTGCTGTATATGTAATTCTGGTATGATTCTGCTAGAAGCTGCACAGCTCTACTTTCTTACAGAGCGGAAAAAGGCAAGAGGGCAGAATTTGATAGTTTGTCATTTGCTTACTTTCTGATCTGAACCTGCTCCTTCAAGGGAAAAAGCACTTCAGCTACCCCCACACCACCCTGAGGGTCTGACACTGGAATGATTATCTTTGTAAGTAGTGTGTAGAAGAAAGATGTAGAATTAGTGACTGTGTGTTTGCTCTGGTAAGTAGCATGCTGGTAATTAGAGATTGATTTATGTAACTCTTAGTAGTTTTGAACAAATAAAAGTCAGTGTTTAATTATGCTCAGACATGTCATTATTGAACTTTGTATTAAGAGTTTGCTTAAGTTTGATTTTAAGGGGACCTAACTTAAACCCATTTTACAGATTAATTGTGCAAGTTCATAATATTAAAACAAGCATCCCTCATTTTGCCTGACCCCATCCCCAAAGGTCTAAAAGATTTTTGCCCCTTGGAGCTCATTCTTTACAATAGTTAAAACTGTTGGCTGCTCTTGGTAGAATTTAGAACATTGTGACCGATACTAAACTGCTGGGAAAATCTGTTATCTGTGAAATGTATTTGTATTTAAAATATTGACGGAGCTGGGAGTTTGGGAGCAGAAACTATAACCTCTTTTCCCCAGATGAGAATACTTCCTTTCCGAGTACTGGTAGCACTGGCTGCAGTGGGGCCGAGTCTTTGTCACAGTAGTGTGCAGACTGCCAAGCTGTCTGTGGAGTTGATAATGGTAACGTCAGGGTGGGGGTAGTGACCCTTTAGCAGGTTCAAGGACTTGAAGTTTCACCTATCTGTTTTGTAGAGTTGTGGGGTTCTTCCCTCCCCAGCATGAGCAAAGTATAATGCAGGATTCCATCAGTGATTTTGAGAAATGTTATATGGGATTGTCGTTTGAAACCATCTTGTGTTGATTCTGGTGAGTTTAATGGATTCGAATTGGATGGGGGAATGAAATATAAATGGTTCCTGATGTTAACAGATAAGTTGTACTTCGTGCTGTTGGGTGTGGATTGGGGTGGGGGATGGGAAGGCTGATGATGTGGCTATCTGAAAAGTCCCTTCACATTTAAAAAAAACTGCAAAAATGAGATCTGGCACATCTTCCTACTCAATCCAAAAACACGGGAGCATTGGGCTCCAGTGTTGCCTTTCCTCACACTGTAGCCAGCCAGATTTCCTGGGGTACCTTTACAGATTCAGCAAGCTGCTGTAGAATCTTATACCCCGCTTAGATGTAAAGCAGAATTGCCGGTCTACATGTGCTTTTTGTATTACTAGCATATCAGAACTCAAATTTCTGATTTCTATATTCCTGGTAAAACAAGAAAATCCGGGTGAGTTAGTAAAGGAATCTGAAACACATCATGGTTTGAAGGGTGAGCACTAGATGATGCTGTCTCTAATGCCTACTTTTCTTTGGTAATTAATAAAGTAAAATGGAAACTGTGAACCCAGGGTCAGTCCCCAAATCTCATTTGAACCAGTAGTAACAAAAAAAAGAATTGAGTCTGACTTTTTTCTTTAACATCAGCATAAAAATGGGGAATTGTGAGAGTTCGAAAGGGATTTGTTAATTTGTTCTGGGTCTTAGTGAATTATGAATTAGTATTCATTTATAGGTTATACAGTGCCAGAGAGTCTTAACATATCTTAAAGCTTATATTCCAAAATTAAGCTGTTGGGTTTTATTGTTTGTTTTTGGTATGCGTGTATAGGAGTATTTTGGTATGCGTGTATAGGAGTATTTGGTGCCTGTATGCAGAAATGCCTGCTTTTTGAGTCTGTAAATATGTTAGAGAAAGCTCTGTGCTTTGTGTTAGAATAACAGTTATCCTCCACTGTTAATGGTATGGGAAAGGATTCTGCTGTGCTGTCTGGATGTTATGTTAGTTGGGTGTGAATTGAATGTGTGTGTGACAGGTCTTTAACAACTTCAGCCACACTTCCAGTGCATGATAAAACTGGTTTGCCTCAAACCTATTTGTTCCCCCAGAAGTGTGTTTTGTAAGGGATTGCATCCTTTCCCTATGAATCTGTCTTGAAAGCTTTAGGTTCCCTTGGAAAAGTGGATGCAATTGTAATTATTTACATTTGAATGAGACTATGGAAATGATTGAAATGAGTATTTGATGCGGGACCCTGGGTTAAAAAACCCTCTTGAAAGGTAAAATAGAGTCACTTCATTGCATTTGGAGGTGGAAGAGAGTCAGTTGAGTGACTTTTCCGTGCCTTCTGTCTTAGAGTGTCTAGCTGCCCCTTAATTATCACAATAAAGGTATTGGGCCAACAGTTGAGAATTTGGCTTCTTAAGGTAAAGAGTTTGGGATGGGAGAAGTTCCTAACTGGCCTTTAAGGAGTGACTGAGGTATTATTGTGTTTAAAGGGAGCTTCCAGTTGTGTTTAAACTTTGATCATTGAAACAGGTCTTTCTATTTCTGTGCCTAGTAAATCTGAAGTTTGAGTAGCAGCCTTCCATCCCTATGGCTCCAAGTCAGTAGCTGCAGTAGGAAATCTGAAATAGAGGCAAATGGCATGGAATGATAAAGCAGTTTGCCAACCCCAGCCCTTCCCTCACAACCTGCCTGTCTAGCTAGGTGCGGGCAGTGTGCTCTGTGTTGATAGCATGGGAGGTGGGAACTGTGGAACAGGATACAGAGCGGGGGGGGAGGGGGGAGCAGGGAGTGTGGTAGCCTTGAATGTATTAGGTGGGAAAAAGTTTTATTGTTTACAGTGGAGTATCTATTAGATATTAACAATATTTTTGGTAGTGTTACAGGAAGGTGACCAGTAGCTTGCCGAAATGATTTAATAGCAACTATTGTTTAACATGATATTTATTCTGTATGTTCAAGAGATTCTAATTGTTTTTCAAACTGGGAGCGAAGTTACTTTGCTCGTTATCTTGAGTATATCTGTATGGTTTCTAGGTTGTCATATTACCAAGCTCAACCACCTAGTATCAAAAATCTGTATTAAGTGTCTTTATCTGTCATTTAGGTCTCTAAATTTTAGTAAAGAAAGAAACTCCAAGGAAGCTAGGCAGTTTAAGTTTTAAATTTCTTTTTGGGAGGTATTCATTTTTAATTTGTTGTCTTAAGTTTTTAGATCCACTGAGTTATCTCCCTGTCACTTTTAACTTATACGCAGTTCTTGAAAATTTTCTGAAATGTACAGCAAATATTTTTATTTACATCTCCTTTTGCCCTTCCCATTAGATTTGGGTTAAGGTGCATCTCTACCAGGCTGTTAACTCTTCTCTGAG
This sequence comes from Anoura caudifer, assembly GCA_004027475.1. Classification (NCBI taxonomy): domain Eukaryota; kingdom Metazoa; phylum Chordata; class Mammalia; order Chiroptera; family Phyllostomidae; genus Anoura; species Anoura caudifer. The sequence goes on from PVKU01001435.1 coordinate 227,582, forward strand.
CCTTTGAAGTTGACTAACTTTGTTTCTGTGGATTTAAGGAACCAAGGACCTCGGTTCGTTAGCATTTCTGAGACACACCTAGATAAGCAACAACAAAGGGTGTTAGAGCAATTAGCAGTATTGGGGGCTTTACTTCGCTTTCTTAGATTCCTGGGTATTCTGATGCTTTCCTGTATGTATTTTAAGAGCAGAAATCTCCCAACCCTTGGACCCAATATTCTTTGTATTTTTCTCAGCACAGCCTAGCAAAGTTAGATGCTGAGGAGATTTATTAGAGGAGGTATCTGACTGTTTAGAATTTACCAAAAAAAAAAAAAAAATAATAATAATAATAAAATAAAATTTAAGTTGAAGGTTAGTCTTACAGCAGAGTACACTAGAAATGCACCCTTTTGCTGGTTAGTAAAATTCCAGATTTAAGCTTTACTACCATATATGAATGCCCAAACATATAGGCAAAACTTTATAGACAAAATAGTGGTTGGACAGAAGACTTATCAGCAGGTGTCAGGATTGATGGATTAGGAGATTTCATTGGCTAAGATCCCTTACTGTACCCAACTCCTATAACCCCTTTATTTCTTTGTACAATAGTTAGTTGTCTGGATAAAAAATAGCTGTCCAAGCTCTTGTATAGCCCCAGAAGGGGAAGTGAGAGAAAGGGAACTAGGTTTGAGAGCTTAGTAAGCTCCACATTTCTGTGTTCATTAAATCGGAATTTAATGCAAACAGTACAGATTGTATAGGTTTGTGGTAGAACCAGAGACAGGAAAGTTTTCATCTTGTATACCTTCTCACCACCCTTTTTGGAGGTACACTGCCTTTCAGATTCCAGAAACCCCACCCAGGCTGTAGTTTGTCAGCTTCTGGTACTGATGTCGTAATTGTAGCCTGCCCTTAATTACCTGCTGGTAGAGAGAGCTTAGACCCCTTGTACCTGGAATGTTAGGTCTTCAAGAGATGCTTTGGTTTTAAGGCTGGAACCAGATTGATATTGAAGGGCGTAAGTGATGAAGAGAGAGCCTATGTGGAGCTATTACACTCTCGAGTGGCTGTGGTAAAATAGAAAATTGGAGTAGAGATCAGAAAAACCTAGATAAACCAGTCCCTCTTCTTACAGTGAAACTTGCCCTGGCCACTGTACCTTGTTTTGTCGTGTATAAACAAGAATGATATTTCTATTTTCACAAACTATTGACAATTGAATGAGTACATGAACGTGCCTTTCTGCTCACATTTTAAAATTTAAACTTTGGTCAGGCAGCTTCTACATACTCTGAAATGGATCTTTATTTGGAATGTTAGGTTTGATGTTGGTGGCTCCTTCCTTCACTGGTGTTCCCTGTTAATGTTTTCAGCCTTTCTGACCTGTGCAGAGTTAACAATGGCATGTAGCAGGAGTTGGTCGACTCGACCTAACTGAACTGCATGGCCTGAACTAATAATCTCTTCCGAGTAGGTGGTGTACATAATGGATTGGCCAAAAAGCCCATATGGTTTTTTCTATAAAATAAAGGACACATGCACATTGATATGACAGCTGTCACCATACAATCTAACAAAATTGTTTTGAATGAAGTTGAAGACAACTAAGCACTACTAGAGCCATCGTATGGAAAAACCAAACTGACTTTTTGGCCAACCCAATATATCTAGGTTGTTAACTTGTCTAAGAGCAAGTCTGGGGCAAGGTGGTTATTGCCAAAAGAACTTCTTTCAGCTATAGAGAAGACAGGCTTAGAAATAAAAGAAGTATGTTGATGTGGCTGATTTCTCAGCTCTTTAATAGAACTATAGATTTTCTATAAAGAATACCCAGAGCTTTACCTTTTAGATGCATTTAATAAATGAACTGCCAAGATTGTTATTTGTGATTTTGTTTTTTAACCACAAAGCTCAATGTGTCTTGCGTTAGCATGTTTTTTCCAAGGCCTCTATTTTACTTCTCCCCAAACATTTTTTTAACACCCACTTGAGAACATACTTACTGATTTTAGAGGGAGGGAGGGGGGTGGGGAGACAGAAACATCAGTCAGCTGCCTCTCAGTGTGCCCGGGCAGGGGACCGAACCTGTAGCCTAGGCATGTGCCCTGACTGGGAGTTGAACCCACAACATTTTGTCTTATGGGACGACGTTCCAGTCAACTGAGCCACACTGACCAGGGCGCCCCTAAACATTTTTAAACTGAGAAGACTTAAGCACCTGAGTGACCTTAATTTTTCATTTATCCACATAGTTGCTTAAAGTGACCAGCTCAGCTACCTGTGAACTAGTAATTCTTGGGAACAAGAACCCCTTAGATAATAAAGCTTAGGCAGTACGCAAATTTAAGTAGTAAACTCCATTTAACAGTTGTGTGCAAGTCTAAGCATATGAGAGATTCCATTAAAAAGTTCTATCTAGTCAGAAATTTCAGTAATGACTCTTTATTTAAGTCTAGCTAATGTTCATTATTGAATTGCCTTGAATTTGTTATTTTAGAAGTGCTACTTAAAGAAAATAAACCACAGTGCAGTTACGGGTGTGTTCACTAAGGTCCATTAGATTAAGCCAAATGGATCTTAGTAGAGATCTTACACCATTGATCAAAAGGGTTATCAGGAAAGCATCGCAAGCAGCAGACTTCAGAATTAATATTCAGGTATAGGTAGGCCTGAGAAATGAACGTTGTAGGACAGAAACTACAGAGTGGGGTCTAATTTTAAGGAGTCTTCAAAGGTAAAGTCTTCAAAAGGTAATCATCTTAGGAACGTATGGTTCTTAAAGTCTATGGAAAAAACCTGTAGGAGAGTGGTTATTTATTAATGCTACATGGCTTGATTGTTTATTAATGCTACATGGCTATATTGCCCTCAGTATGTGAGTGTCCAAAGTAGGATTAGACTCAAAAGTCTCAAGAACTTTGGCCTCTTGTTTTATATCATTTTTCCCTGATACAGAATGTGAATAGTTTGGAGGGGTACAGTGAGGGTGTCTGTCTCCCCCGTGCCCCAAATCAGGCAACCATGGCATAGTGGAAAGGACAGAGCCTTTGAGTCAAGGGGAGGTTCATCTCCGAGCCTTAGTGCTTTGCCTGTGCATTAGGTCTAGTACTTAACCTCACAAGGTTGAAGATTACGGAGCATGCGAGGATCACTTCAGGAAAGGCATGGTTTGGGAGAAAACTTTTAGTTCCTTGCCAGTCCTTTAAAAAAAAAAAAAAAATCCCCTTCAGAGGTTGTTTCATTAGTCTTTTGTACAAAGGGAACTTATTTAATTTCTTCAAATTTAGGTATTGTGAAATTTTACCCAAGGGGGAAGGTCACTAGGGAGCCTTGAACCTGATCCTGTTGCTGTGAATCGGAGACGGGCTGGCGCAGGAGGGTGCAGGCTTGCTTTGGCTTTGTGGCCGTGTACAAACCACTTTTCACTGACAAGCTAAATTAGTTTAAGAATCTTTGACAGTGAATAACTTCCCCCCCTTTGCATTTGGATGGTGCGATATTTGTAGCTTACTTAGGAAGCTAAGAATTTCACGTTTCATTGCAAGTGGAAAATTGAAGTTGCCATATTCATTAATTAAAACATTCAGAAAATAAATACCAGTAACGACTAGACACAGATAAATGAAAGAAACCCATATGGCTCTGTGAACACTTTGAAGTTGGTGTGTTGCAGGTCTGTACAGGCGCTGTCTCCACTGAGACTTCCGTAGTTTTCTACGGGCTGCAGGGCAGAGGCCCGTCACACCAGGGTGAGTGGGGTAGAAGGTATCGTACTTCCGACAGTTCGCGCTCCACCATTAGCGAGGGTGGTATCTCCATGTACTCCCAATTCTAGGAGGGCTTTTTTCCTTAAAAAAAAAAAAAAAAAAATTGGACATCTAGGTTCTTAATTTCCAAAGATGCTAAAACTCGTAACTGTTCTAGAAAATGTGAGGTTTTTTTTTTTTTTTTAAATAGGATACCTGTAAGCTCATTAAACCTTTTCACCTGTAATAGAATAGTTTAAAGTTCCGTAAATTTATTTTTCAATATCTTTGTATTAAACACCGTGTTGAATGAATTTTAGCATAGTAGTTTTCATGTTTCCCTGAACAGGTAGATTTGCCAGTGACTAGAAGTGTGATAAAGAGTGTGAACTGGCCGTCTTTGTAAATTTGAGGAACTGACTTAGAGATTAGACTCAGTACTTAAACTCCTGGGAGACTAATTTTATGAAACAGTTTGAACCTATTACTGTTGTTACTCCTTCTTAATTACACAGTGCCTTGGTACGGGCAATGCACGAAAGCCGTTAAACTCAGAGGAAGGGTCATAGTACAGAGTGGTATTAGAGTGATATGAATAATGCGATTGTGACTGATTGTTGGACTTACTGTGCCTATTCTTGCAGTCAGCATGTTTTCACAGGAAAGGATGCAATGTTGGTAGTTCTTCCTATTTGACATCAGAAATAAAGAAACCAGAGCCTCTTGGGGAATTGCTCATACCTCAGGATCTGTTTCTTAATTTTTCATGGTTCCAGTTAACCCAGGGGGAAAAAAACCAAAGGAGAGGATAAGCACAAATCGACTAGCCTTTGTAACTGCCAGCTTGTTACACTTCCAAACAAAAGCTCTCCAAGGCCAGGTACCCCAACTCGACGCAGTCCCCCAGGGAGCTCCCTCAGCAGCACAGGAGTCCCCGGCACCGCACCTGGAGTGGGACCAGTGGGGGCGGAGCTCATCATAGTTTCATGGTGGTGTTACTTTTTCCCCCTTAAAAATCAGACGGCCTTCCTCCTCCCTTGAGGGTGGTCAGTGACACAAAAGCAGGCAGTGCAGCAGAACTTCGTAGCCCCCTACCGCTGTGAACCCGCATCGCAGTGCCCGGGGGGCGCTCTGTTAGCAGGAGGGTGCTTGCTTTCTCTGTGGCAAAACGGACTCTAGTTGGGCAAACAAGAAGTTAAAATTTTTCTCCTTAAAGTCCTGAAAATGTTACAGAGTTCCTTTAGGATTGGAGCTACCCTCCAGAATTTAGATGTCAGGTAGTGTGCATTGAGCTTGTATTTTGGGGGGAAGCAGTTTTAAATTATAACACAGTGTGATGAAATGTGTCCGGAAGTGACTGAAAACGTAGTAAAATGTTTGCCTAAGTAAGACTAGAAGAACACCAAGCAGGATCCATACTGATTGCACGTGTCTAAGTATGCATGCCAGTAGGTGCTGTAGCACAAAAGTGAAGGTACTTTGCTAAGTACTTTTACTGAAAACGTGACTTTTTTAAAAAAGGCCTTCTCCAGCAACTTGTTTTCTGGAAATAAAGTTCAGTGTTTATTCTTATCCCGCAACTCTGTGAGCCTGTTCTGTTCTGTTCTGTTCAGGTGTTTCCAAACCCTGGAAATGACTCTTGGGTTTAAATAATACACCCAGAACTTCTCCATTTTACTACCTATTTTTTAGGAAGGCAGTAAGTATCGTACGTAAGCTCCTTAAAGGTTAGGAACATCTCAGAGCCTGTTTTGGTATTGAAGCCATCGTCAGAGATACTGTTTCCTTTCCAGCGAAGTCTGTCTGTGGTCACCACTGACCCCCACCCCCAGACAGAAGTAATCACCGTTCTCTCACTTTCACTGAGCCCGTGTCCTGTTCCGATTTGTCATTGTAGGCTGGAGAAATTTACATGTTTGCTTACTTGACTAGGAAGTGGGCAAGAGGGCTGTCACATCCTATATATCGTCAGTACAGAAGCTTCCAACAAATGTTATGAAATGGGAACCCCTTCCTCTCCTAGCTCACCAGCTGATTGAAGATACAGTGAGAAACATTGAAAGCTTTCCACTAAATTTTTCCTGTTCTCCAGCTAACGTGTGTAAGAATCACCTGGGAATCACCTGGTAAAAATACGTATTCCTAGTTCTATGCCTCCAAGTTGGCTCTGTAGTGAAGTGTACTGAGAAATCTGCATTTTAAAGATATCTTTAACAGCCCCAAGTGATTCTGATGAATACAAGTGACCCATAAATCACCTTCGGAGCTATTTAACTGGACTCTATTGTCATAACGGCTGAGATGTGTGTTTCGCCTCATTTGATTAAGGTGTTCCATTGGTTGAGCTATTAAGCTTAAAGGAGTTTTTTTTAAAGGATCAGAACAATGTTTTCCAAAATATGTTTAGTAAAACTTGATCTTTATCCCACTGTAAATAAATATCTTCTCTCCTTCGGTGAGTATTTACCTAAATAGCAGTGATAGTTAACTGCCTTTGCATCAGTTTTAGTGTCTGTCTTGTCCGAATCCTAATCCCCTAACAAGCCATTGTTTGATTCTGATGTCATCTTCTCGGATCCACTGACTAAAGCAGCACAAAGTGAGAGGTGGTTTTCATGCTAATGTTCTTAGGATGGTTAAGGCAGGGCTTTAGAAGGTAAGAGGAGGCGGTATCAGCATAGTGGAGTGGAATGCTGAGGATCTAATCTCTGAAGGTCACTACCTTTAGATTAAATTAGGGGTCTTTAAGCTGCCGATGATAGTGATTGAAATGGGAGGATTCAAATAGAGCCATGCTTCTTAAAGTGTGGTTTCCTGATCAGTAGCTCATTAGCGTTGTCTGAGAACTTGTTGGAAATGCAAACTTCTGAGCCTCACCCAGACCTAGTGGCTCAAATTCTGGGAGTGGGGGCTCAGCCATGTGGGTTTGAACAGTCTAGCGGGTGACCTGACGCACACTAATGTTCCAGAACCAGTGGAAGAGAGTGAGAGGTGAGGTTCACTTTCTCCAGTTGAGCCTCACATTTTTAGGAGGCATGAGAGACAGTTGACAAAGTCCACATGCTTAACAGTGAAATACAGACTTTGGAGTCAGATAAACTTGGGTTCAGCTCTTGTTAGCTGGGTGGCCTTGAGTAAGTCACGGTTCTGATCTTAGTTTTGTCATCTGTAAACGTGTGGGGGTAATAGCTATCTCGGAGTCATATAAAAGAGCACTTAGTACCCAGTACTACTATTCCCCAAAGTCAGATAAGTGACACGAATAAGATAAGTTGATTGATTAAAATGAACTTCTGGTCAGATTCTTAGTCATGACATTTATGTGACGCCTAAAATGAGTTTTATAGTTCACTATTCAACCGCTTAAGCAGTGTTCTTTGTTTTTTCACAAGGCCGATGGCTGGGCCTCAGTAGTTGTCCAGTACTTGTACTTCCTTATAATTATGAGGTTGGAGTAATTCATAATGGGAGGAGGATCCCCCGGAGCATAAAAAGGAGCCAGTTACTGAACACCAGGAAGGCTTCTGAAGAATATGCATGTGTTTAAGCGTAGCCTTGCTACACAGCTGATCGCCCAGAGACCGTCCTGTGCATTTCATTTCAAGCACTATGGATAGTGGGATGACCAGAAGTGTCCAACCTGCACCCCTCAGGCTGCACGTGGCCCAACACAAAATCATAAATTTACTTAAAACTTTTTTTTTGCTCATCAGTTCTCGTGTATTTAATGTGTGGCCCAAGGCAACTCTTCTTCTTCCAGTGTGGCCCAGAGACCCCAAAACCCTGCCAGACGATGAAGGCACAGTGATTGAATTGGTAGTAATAGGATGTATGAAGCAGGACATCAACACACCTGAGGCCTGGGTCGAGCTGTGGATTCCTGTGTAGCGTAGGCAGAAGGTTTGTACGCATTTCCACTACTTCGCAGACATTACAGGCTCACTTAATAGAAGCAAAGGAGCACAAGCCAGCAGGAATGGACTTGTCCCAATTGAGCTGGCCTGAGAAAGTACATTTTTCAGGTTAGACTAGTCCTTTTTCCCCTTGGAGTTCTGCCTCCTGGGAAGGAGAAGCATTTCAGTGCAGGGATGCCCTTGTGACTCATTGCAGAGGAGTATATGACATGCAAAGGCACCTCCTAAGGGTCTTGTACTCTGGTTGATTACTTTTGGGGGCAATAGTAAAAAATTCCATCTTTGTCTTATATTAGAGAACAAAGGTAAGTTAGTAAAAGGGAATTTGTTTGCCATACTCCTGAATCTTAAAACAAGTGCTCTGTCTAGGTTTGACTTCTGCCTTGCGGACTAAGACCTTCATTGAAATGTTCTGTGGGCAGCACTCCTTGCGGTCACCCAAAGTTAAACCATCTTCCAATAGCCAGGCAAACTTCTGGCTGGCCTTAAGGGACTACATGGCATGTCGTGCCTTGCCATGTAGGCAAAAGGCGTTTGACTGGGTTCCAGCAGGGCGGTTGGGTCTGGAATGGAGAATGCTAGGCAAGGAGTTCAGGACAAAGGAGGTTTCAATCTGACCTTTTCAGCTGTGACTGGAGCAAATTACACTATGTTATACCTCATCCTTCCTACCGGTAAAAGGAAGATGTTGACCTGGATCCAAAATAACTTTTCTTTCTTTTTTTTGTTTTAAATCTTCACCTAAGGATATGTTTATTGATTTTAGAGAGAGAGCAAAGGGTGGAGAACAGAGAAAGAGAAAGAATCATCAATTTGAGAGAGAAGCCTCAATCGGTTGCCTCCAAAATGCACCCTGACTGGGAATCGAACCTGCCACCTTTTTGGTGTATGGGATGAGCTCCAACCAGTTGGACCACTTGGTCAGGGCCTGAGCCACCCAGTCAAGCCAAGATGCTTTTCACTTAGCACTGATTGAACTAGAACTTTCAGTGATGATGGGACTTTCTGTCGTGATGGAAATGTTCTGACCTGTGGGGTGTCCCATATGGTAGCTGCCAGCCATGTGAGACTGCTGACCCCTTGAAATGTGGCTGGTGTGGCCAAGGAGCTTAATGTTTAAATTGTGTTTTACTTAAGATTAAAAAGCTACCTGTGGCTAGGGGCTACCATATTGGACAGCACAGCTCTAGATAAAATTTAGGTAAGAGCAAAGAGATTCAGGCTTAGATTTTGCATGGAATATGGGTGGCTAGGGCTTTTGGAATTTAAAAATTCAAAACAGGTGTAAATTTGGTGTGTTTTGAGTTTGAATAGGTCTTCCTTCTGTATGTGTACAGTGCCTTAGCCTGGGTGACATTTTAAGAGGATTACAACTAGTAAGTAGAGTCATGTTTACCAAAGCAGCTGGAACCTCAGACAGGTCATTTTTAAAAACGAACTGACCCCTTTAGTACTACGCAAGGTGAACATTTAAGTCCCTTTGGATTGAATAAATTCTCATTTTATCTCCAACTCTGTGAGGTAGGTCATGTCTATTTTGTGGGTGACAAAACAGAATAAGTTATATTTATATGCACCTTTAGCCTTTAAAATTGTTGATGTTAACCTACAACTTCATTTGAAATTGCAAGTTTTTAACATGTTGCTATAGTAAGAAGTTAAATATGTATTTGTTAAATTGTACTCAGGAGTACGTGAATGACCATGAGGGATAGGGAATTGAAGGTTGTACAGGCAAGCAGACAGCACTGAAGAGGTTAACTCACCCGAGGTATTGCTGACAGTAAAAGCAGGTCAGACCTCAGCTTTTACACTCAAGGTCCGGTGGGGGATTCTTCCTCTCATTTGCATAATCATAATGAGTATCAGGCCACATCTTACTTGCAAGTAATCTGGCCCACAGTTAGCCACATGTGGTGGTCTGAAGGGACAAAATGAGGTTGTGTCCTCGGCCACCGACGCAGCAGACATGTGAGGTCTCAGCACCTTGAGTAAATTGCTTAAATACTGGGAACAGATTCCATTTCCTCCAGCTTTAGCTTCAGATTATGATGGGTTATTTTGGGAGTTGAAAGAAGAAATGGAATAGGGATGAAGTAACTGATAGTTTGAACATTTATTATCTCCACTTTATCTTTGAAGAAACGGGCTCAAGGCTGTGTAGTATGTAAGTAACCCACAGAGCTGCAAGGCCGATCTAGGCCTATCTGATGCCACAGCCTGAGTTCTTAAATGGGGCACAAAACAAGGGAAAGGGGAGTCTGGGCGACTCAGTCGCTTCCTGGGAATTCTGGGCTGTGGTGGAGCTGCTGCTCCCGTGGTGACAGACAAAAGGCTGTCGTTTCCTAGAGCACTTGCTTTGTTTACAGTGGATTCTTACCAGACGACTGTCATTGACTAGTAGGCTCTGCCCTCCTTAACGTGTAATCCTTTCCCTCTTAAGGGAAGCTCGCCTGCCTGTGTAGCAAAGGCTGCTGAATAATTTATTTTTTTTAGCAGTTCAGCTTGTGCTTAGAGCCAGTTATTCCAGAAATCAGTAAAACTTCTCTTTATCTGAGTACTCAAGAAAAAAGGATCTTTTTGTTAACCCAGGATTAACTAGAACCAGCCCCACCTCCCCCATTTGAGAAGGATCTCAAGGTCTGCATAGTTACTGAGGAATTTCTTTGGAGGTGGTTCGCGGTATGTGAACAAGCATGATGTTGTTTCTACTTCAAGGGGGATAAATAACAAACCTAACTAGCTTGCTGCTTAAGAAGCAGAATTAGTAGTGGGCTCGGCGTTGGCCTCCCCTTCCGAGTTCTCATTCACAGGACTTATTTTCTCCAGTTTTGCAGAGCAATAGCGTTTTAACCTTGCAGGTAAAGCAGGGAGGATGTTTTTCACTTACACTGAGCTGAGAAAGGCACCTCTGTCTACAGGGTATGGGGGGTAGTTTCTGGTCACTATTAATTAGTGGAGCATTCAGTAAACAATGCCTTCTTTTGTATGGCCCATGAACTAAGAATGGTTTTTGTGTTTTTTACTGGTTGGGGGGAAAAATAAAAAAAATACTATCAAATATACCTGAAACTAATATAACGTTAATATGTCAGTTATGCCTCGGTTTTTAAAAAGAATATTATTTCATGATACAGGACAGTCACGTGAAATTCAGATTCCAGTGCCCATAGATAAAAGCGGAGTGGAAGGCAGCCATGCTCATTCATCTCCACGTAACCTGGGGCCGCCGTGGCGCCCCTCCGGTGGAGTGGAGAGCCTGCAGAGGAGTTCAGATGGCCGCAGAGCCTGAGCTGTGGGGACTGCCTGTCCCTATACGGCAGACAGCAGACGCTGCTGGCCCTTGGAGCGGTCAGTGGTGTCGTTGCTTACCTGACTGGCAGCGCTTGTGTGTATCACGGGAAGCTCACAGGACTCCTCGTGTTGCCTGGTAGCCTCCAGCTCCCAAAAGAATCTGTAGGCCAAGTGTCACAGTTTACTGTGAGCGCAGCTTCATTAAGCCTGAATCCATCTTTTTTCTAGTCATTTTCCCAACTGAGTTCCACTGGCAGGACTCACGATCACTGTTTCTCTCTAAGCATGGCTCTGCCCTCTGATGCCCGAATAACAAACACAATTCTCTTTTAGGAAGCCTGACTACCCTGTTTCTTAGCTCAGTGGGCTGGCTGTGTCACCCACCCCTCATGAAAATAGGGGCTGTGAGAGTAGCAGGTGAAAATAGTGTCTTTTTCTCAAGAGTCTCAGCTGCAAATTAAAGATAAAATCCTCAAACTGACTCAGCACCTTGTGCCTGCCTTTTAAAGGACAGAGAGATATAATTGAACTAGAAACATTAAAATAAAACCAGTAGCACATTTATTGTTGCAGGCGGCTGGTGTTTGATGTTACTTATTGGTCACAGGACCAGGAAACAACCAGGCAGGGTTTTTCAAAATGTGGTTCTGGGCCATGTGGACTCTAGTGACCTGGGGAGCTTGTAGGAAAACACATACCTGGTAAGTCCCAGGTCTCATACACAGAAATGTTTGAGAACCACGGATCTTAAGCATTAAACATTTTTCTTTTTACCTTAATCCATTTGAACTAAAAGTTTTTAAAGGCAATAGAATTCTTGTGATTGGAAGTGTCAAGGGCCTATAAGAGGTCATCTTACAGAGTAGAAAACTGAGACCAGAGCAAAGAAATGAATAACCTAGGGTCTTCTCGGGACATCACATAAAAGACTTGGAGTTGCTCTACGGATGTTGTCTTCTTACTGTTAGACAGTGGAATTGACTTTTGAAATATGTCATTTAGTTCTTGGCAAAATTATGTTGGCAATGAGCAGCTTGTTCTGACCTCTGATTGTGTCTAGAAACTTCAGCTCAGAAGACCTTATAGTTAATTATGTTTTTGAAGACAGTTTGGTGGTCCCATCACTTGAATCTGAATTTTTAAAAAACAAACGTTGATAGGTCCCTGGGAATAGGAAGCAAAGGAGGAAAGGAAGATGCACTTGAGTTAAAAGAGAATAATGGAAGGAGTAGGATGGGAGAAAAAAGATTGTAAAGTAAGTTAAAATAGGGCGCACAGACCCAAAGGGGCCAAAAGGAAAGATTAAGGTAATTGCAGTGTTGTAGAAGCTTAAAAGGAGCCAAAGAAATTGAAATGTGGAAGTGGAATGGAAGAGAAAACACCCTCTCACCGGTTAACCAATCATTTAGCCCCTTTTGCGTGTGTGGGCCTGGGGCCTAAAGGAAGCCAGTTGGCTGCTTCACGGTGGGTCTTGCAGGGCGAGGCCCTCAGGACTACATCTGGCAGTTCGTCTCACAGAGTTGCAGATGTTGAGGAACCAAGGTAGGTTCTCGAGTGTTTTTTAAGGCAGTTTGTGGCATTTTTTCTGAATATGTAGACATTTTGGAAAATGTAACAGGTTTGGGAAATTTGAAGTTGTGCTGCAGAGCTGATAATAAACAAAATTGAACATGCTGGGCATGTTTCTGAGCCACTCGGAGTCCCTGTACTGCTGCAGTGTACTTCTAAGTTGCTGGTGCTGAAATTTTACCAAGCATTGAATATGGGGGAGAAAGACTTAAGCACTTTGCAAAATAATTGGCAGCATTTATGTGCTCAAGTTTTACCCTCTCTTCGACTTTGTAAGTTCTTTTGAAGGTCTTTTCTAACTAACATTAAGTCTAATTCTGGTGCTTAATGGGACCAGGTCCAAGGAAACGTGGGCAGTTACGGGAGACCCCTTTTCCCTCTCTCTTCCAAGGTACTCACCAGACAGCTGCTGCTGAAGGGGGGTGGGCTTCAGTGCCTACCGTGGGCCTTCTGAGGGCACAGGCCTGGCACTCAGCAAATACTTGAGTGAATGTTGCGAACCCCAAGTTCCTTAAGAGAAGAAATATTTATAGTTAGTTCCAGTTGTCATCTTCTCAGAGGCTTTTGTTTGCTTTGTTTTATTAGCTTAAGAGTTCTGGGTCCCTATGGGTGAAGCCCACTGGTTTCAGTAATGAACGAGTTGGTCCATGACAGAAGGTCTTGTTACTGTACAGTACATGTTTGAGAGAACATGATCATTTGGACTTTAAAAGTTAGAAATGTTACTAGTTCTTTCTCTCATTCTTGAGTTTTAAGATTTTTGTTTGTTTGTTTTAAGAGCTGAGTTCTCCCAGCATTTTTCTTTTAAATTCTGGGACTCTTTGAACTTTTAGTGAAAACTGTCTCCATCTTGCTTCTGGAAATGTTCTCATTGAAAATCGCTGTAAAATAGTGATAAGGGCTCTTACTCGGCTGCGGGTTATGCATTAAAGCCAGCCACCATTAAGAGGGATCGCAGACTGGGTTTCCTGAATTCACCGTGGACCAGCATTGGTGAAGTCTGAGTTTAGATAGCTGTATTAGGGGGAGAGAGAAGGGTAGAATTCTTTCACTTCCTCAACCCATCCCCCTCCCAGTGAAGGGCTCTTAGCTTCCTGGCTGCTTTTATTTTGGCATTAAGTTCCTGGGGAGATTTGCACACCCCTGATACTGACCACACTCCGGGTGCCAGTCTTTATCACCAAGACCAGCTTGTTATCTGTCCTAGACAAAAACAGTCTTCTTTTAATGTGCAGTGTTGAGCAGACATGGTGATTTTGTTTAAAATCCAGCTTCTGGGGATGTGTTATCCCAGGGTTTGGAGGTTGGGGAGGAGGAGGAGATGCAAGCATTTGTCCCAGGAGAAGTGATTTAATAGTGAGTAGGTATTACCCTCTTTAGAACATCAGTTCCTTTACCCAGTGTTTTCTCCCACATGGTCCCACTGTGCACTTTCCTAACACACTGGTTGTGTATTTGTGGGTCAGAGATCAGCAGGAGTTGCCTCCGACAGAGGCTCATTGAGGGCCTCTTTGAGAGAGGGGTTGAGCTGGGGTTGGGGTTGGATAATTCTGTCCCCACCCCCCACACACGACTTGATGCCTGTCTCTGGGTGAGGAGCCCAGCCTGACTGCTTTCAGTCTCAAAACCTGTGGACAAGAGTCAGTGTGGCAAGGTCCTTTACCCCCCAGAAAAGTCTCTCTCTCCCGGCTTTTGTTTATAAGAAAGCAAAGGACCTCTCTCTCGCTCTGATCTGATTGCCCCTAAACATTTAGAATGGTGGAGTGGCAAAATGCCTTACGATCCGTAGAATAGTTGATAAAATGATCGGTAATCTTTGTCATTCCTTAGCCTTTTGCTCTTAAGAAAGTGTAAACGTTTATACTTGGGTTGAATTGTGATTGCATTAGAGACCCTGGGTGGAATAGGTTTGGCAACATTGTTAGCCACCTACCGATTGCAGCTAAACTAATGGAAGTGTTTCACTACCTGGGGGGTGTAAACGGGTCATCATCCTTCTCTAAAAACCTTGTAGGTGTGTTAGGCTTCTGGGTGTAGGATTGTTAGGGCAGGCTAAAGTTTTCTTGTGCTGTCTGTCCTGGGCTGGTTGGGCGGGGTGAATTGGCGTGGTTGCTGTCTTAAATGCAAGCGTATAACTGGCCCCCACGTTGTTTGTTCTGAGTGTTCAGGCAGGCTTGATTTGGTCCCGTGTGTGTTAACCCTGAAGAGGGTTCGGTAATAATCGCACTTCACTGACGGTTGTCAGCATGTTTGTCATTTTGTGGAGGTCAGTCAGGAATTGTACAACTGTACACAAAGAACTTAACTTTTGAAGTAAAATCTTTTTAAAGTCACTTAAATGTTCGGAGTTCGTTTCTTCATCTATAAGAGAGGTCACAGTTACCAAATCAGTGAGCAGAGATTAGAAGATTAATCACTGACCTGTGCTGCCTTCTTACAGACCCAGTAGCTAAGTGACTTTTGCCGAGGTCATACAGTAAGTGGTAAAACAAGGATTTGAATCGGATATTTTTCACTCTGCTGAACCAGTAGGCTTCCTTCAGAAGTCCCTTCTAGTATTCTGTGACGTCTCTGATCGGCATTAGAGTTTAGCCGTGGTTTTTGTGCTAAACCACATCATTCTTGAACATACTTAACGAAGTGTTTTATGGACTTGACTTCCTTTATTTATGTGTCTGGTTCCCCTGTAGGGAGTGAGCTCTCCATCTTATGCTGATTTGACACTGACTTTGGTGGTGACTTGAGGCCGAATGTGCACCTGGTTCCAAACCTGCAGCTTCGTTGTCATACTGGGATTATGCCGGCTTTCAGGGACTTTATAACAGTTGGTTCAGATTTTACTGGACTTATTTGATACTGAAGTTTCTTATTCCTAGGTGTTTTATTTCTCTTCTCGCAAAGCAGAGGATTGGACTCCAAACTACAAGAAGCATTAATTAATTAATTTATTTATTTATTTATTTTTAAGGAACTGCTTTGGGGGTACATGCCTTTAGAGAGGCAAATACGATATAACTCTGGGATTTCCTCTTTTAATATGCTGCCAACAAAAATCAACTCGACCATTTCCAAGCTGGCAGGAAGTAGATCTCACTTAATTTTGCTCAATCATGACAGGATCAAGTTTTCAGCAATAATAGTAATGATAGGTAGTTGATTTTTATGGCTCATGTGCCAAGAATGCCTTTCTCCTTCCTCTGCATTGCCGACTCCCTCCTAACTTCTAGTAAGACGTAGCTTGAACACTGCCCCATCCAGGGAGCCGGGGTTGGCCCCTCACTGGCCTCTTAGACCCAGGCACTTTGTTTTTTGTTCTCTGTTAGAATCAAGCTGTTTTCCCTCATTATATTACATTTCACTTGGAAACAAAGGAAGCAGTTAATCCAGATTAATTTTTTTTACTTTTAAAGACATTTTTCCAAACTGCCCATAACTTAAGTAATCCTGCTGCCTTACCACTCTCACTGAGAAATAGCAGGGCAGGAAATTCTGCCATCTTGTAAGAGATGGAGGTAATGATACCCACATGTTTCATGTATAGACATTTGGGAGAATGTCGATTACCTCCATAAAAAGTTTTTCATAGTTTCTAAATATAGGAGCATTGAGATGCAATAAAAACACTGTTACTTTAATGTCAGTCATTTGACATTTGAGATCTTGGGGGTAGGAAAGGAATTTTAATTCACTCCAGCAAGTCTAAAATTAAAGAAAGATTTCTTCTTCTGACTTAATTTCTCTGCTCTATGTATACGTGAACCAGCTTAAATTTTCTGCCTTTGGAAGTGTATCTTAAATGCCTAGATATGAATTGCTGGGTCAAAAAGAGAGTAATTTACATTAGGTTTTTTTAGATGTTGTTAAATTCCCCCTGTATGGGGATTATAGGAGGCAAAAATGTGTCATAGATTTGATGGAATGGGTGCCACCTGGAGAGTGGGGGAAAGCGCACACCCCCTTGCGTGGAGCGTCCACCCAGTGAGGAGTGGCTCCGAGTGTTGTCTCTGGTGAAATGGGATGTCGTTTCCTCACCCTTTGAGCGGTGAGAAAATGGAATGGGGCAGTGTTTGCTCAGGACGCCAGCATGGTTGTGGCACCCACCCATGGGAGTGCCCTTCTTCTCTCAGTGCCTTAGTTACGACCTTCTGGGACTGTAAATTCCTTAAGGGCCAAGTCTTCAGCAGGGTGCTTTGGATTTAAGAATATATTTTAAATGTTTGTAAACGAATATAATTCTGAATCCAGTAGTAAAAGGGTTCCTTGCGCATGTTAACCATCAAGTCCTTGCATGATGCCAGCCCCCAACTATTCTGACGGTGAGGGCAAGGCACTGGTACCGCCCTTTCATCATTTGGAAGTCTCTCTACTTAAAATCTTTGTTAACCTCTAGGAACATGCAGTTAACAGTAACAGAAAATGCTGATTGCTATGCTGCCTATTTATTTATTTATTTACTTATCTATCCTGTGGGGTAACTGCAGTTATGTTAGAATGGAAGGAATTTGTTGTTACCCGTCTCTGTGTTCTCAAAGCTGCCTTATTCCTCTCCCATGTCTTCATCTCGAATTTTTTAATCCTTGGGTTTGAAACAATTGTTATCCGTCATTTAATAGGGGACCTGAAATCACAATGAATGAGGTTTTCTGGTGATTAAACATGCCGTGGTTTGCATTTTGACTTCTAAATGTCAGTTGAGTTCAATACAGTTCTTTTTTGATTTAACCAGTACTTGAAGTGGCAAGATTCTTTCTCCAAAACACTTTAACAGTATCTATTGTTAGATGAATTGCAGTTACGGGAAAGGGCATGTACTAAAATTAATCTTCAAGGCCATTAGTAAGCTGTCTACATTTTCACCACGAGGGCTATAGATCAGTATGCCTTTATTGTCTTCACTTTTTCACTTACTGGGTTCTTTTCTGACCCGCATCTTTAGTGCAATATCCAATATGGCTTCAGTTAGTGTCATCATTTCACCAGTCTTTCCTTCGTCCCACCTTTGTCTGCACAGCTTCCTGTGTCTTCAGAGCCACTTCGTTCTCCTAGCGGGGGGACCCAAAGTCTTTGAGTTTTTGACTCCCCTCCTGTGTTTATTATTTATTACACATAGCTGTGAGTTCCTGGAGCTGAGTTCTAATTCCATGCACCTCAGTGTGCTTTTATGTCTCTTCCTGTCTTTGCAGGCCTGCTGCTGTCACTTTTTACCAGACTGCTCTTTCTAGACTGGCTGGTTACTCTGCCTTTGCCTTTCTACCCACAGTGTCCTTCAGGTCATCTTCCTTAAGTACGGCTTTTGTTCTTTTCCTTTCCTGCTCGAAATGGCTCCCTGTTATGCTCACAGCAGGACACCCTGACCCTTGGCTTAATTTTATCTCTTACTGCTCCTTAACACAAATACTCTCTCAGGTTCGGCTAGACCTCTCCTTGTTGTTCCTTCATATAATAAGAAAAAGTAAGGGATTGTAAGGGAAGAAGCTTAAACTTTTTATTATGAAAAGTTTCAAGCATACAAGGCCTATGCAGAAGGTATCCAGCCATGTAATATGAAAAAGACACATTGAGGAAGATACAAGAAACGTTGTACATAGGACAATGATGCCTCAGTCCCCTTCAAAGCAGGCACCTTGGGACCTTACACAGTTCTCCCAATCACCATCAGCTGCCCCATCGTATTTTCCTGAATCTCATCGACAGTCTCAAATCTCCATCCTTTCAAAGGTGTGATTTCGGTTTTGGGAAAAGCCAGAAATCGCAGGGCACCAAATCTGGGCCGTACGTAGTGTGGCTGAGTCACCTGGGTAATTTGATGTTTCGCCAAAAAACTCTGCACAAGATGTGATGCATGAGCAGGTGTGTTGTGATGAAGCTACCAATACCAGTTGCCCATAGCTGTGGCCTTCTGAATCATCCAAATAGTTTCCGCAGAGGAATGTTTAAGCTTAATGCAAACTTCGATGCAGATCCATTGCTCTACTTGCTCAGTCATTTTTAATGTGGTGGCCACATAGTACACATGCTCACTCAATGGCGTCTGCCTCCCCCTACTGACTAGTACAGTGAAGTTGTCACTGTTTACGCATGCGCATTCCAGTCCATTCTCCTTGGCTGCAAAGTTACATCGATGTTGTGCAAACGATTCTTATTATATTAACAATGGCTGGACTTTTTCCAGACAGACCTCATATATAGTGGTAGAGGGAGTGGTATAATGAATGCCTATCTACCTGTCATATCTCTCCACTTCAGTAACTCTCAGCCTTTCGCCAATCTTGTTTTATCCATCCCCCACTCCTTTTTTTGTTTTTTAATCCTCCAAGAACATTTTTTCATTGTTTTTAGAGAGAGAGGAAAGAAGGTAGGGAGGGAAGGGGTGTGGGGGGAGGGGAGCATGTCTATGTGGGAGAGAAACATCAGTTGCTTGCCACTTGTGTGCCCTCAATAGGGGGTCAAACCTGCAGCCTTTTTGGTGTGCTGACAGCGCTCTAACCAACCAAGCCAAAGCAGCCAGGCCTCCCCCACTTGTTTTTTTACTTGAGGGTGTTTTAAAGCAAATTCCAGGCATCATTTACCTGGAAGTAGTTCATATACATCTTTAAAGATTATCTGTCAGTTTACTAGTACAGATCATCTTTACAGTTTCCCTGTCAGTTGATAATTGCCTTTGTCTACACATTAAAATTTTTTTTGTGTCTGACAACCTTGGTGTATCAGGATGACGCTATACCCCACGGAGATACCCAGCCAGGGCCTGTCTACACACTTTTGGTGTTCAGGAGGCACCCCATTCATTCTGTTTTGCCTCCCCTCTCACTTATCCTGAGAAGGCCCAGCCTAACATGTGGAGCTGTGCCAAAGCCATTCAGATGATTGAAGAAGTTATCACATATTTCTGGTATCTGTCATAGCATGTATATCACAGTTTGAACATGTAATAGACATGTAATAACTTACTTTAAAATTAGGGGCGCTTGGGGTTTAGATCTTTGACCTAGGTCTTATATGTATCAGTGGATTATAAAGCCTTAAGTTTCTTATTATGCACTTTGATTTTGCATTTTTAGATTAGCAGTTGCTTTAAAAGACTTGAAACCTGGCTTTAAAATCACTTTTGAAGTTTTATGCATTTAAAAAGATAATGTTATTGGCAGGCTGGCTGGCTGAAACCTACCTGGAATTACTTTCAATTTATCTTTTACTTAGTTTTCTTATTCTTTAAATTTAGTGCTTTTTAGTGAATTAAACTGTTCTTTTCCTTGCGTACACCAATACTTAAATTCTTAAAGCATGGTAATTAAAAAATAACCTTATTACTTTATTACAAAAGTGATTCACATGGGGAAAAGATGGTAAAAGAAGATGAAATACATACACAAGAGATCAAGTTGCTCATAAATTCACCACCCAAAGATAACAACTTTTAACATTTTGGTTTCTGTCTCTAGTCTTTTTTGCAGATGTTTGTTTTTGCATTTGTTGAATTATACACCGGAGTAATTTTTTTTTAAATGTCCCTGTCATATTCTTGGGCCACAATAACAGATCGTAATGTTCTGTTTCTTGTTTGTTAAATATGGCCTGTAAACAGCATAAAAAACAGACTTCATTCCAGGTTGTACTACTGGTGGCATATTTACCACAAGTGCTTAGTTTGGAGGAGAACTAATTGGAGGGTTTTATTACTGTCAAGTAATCTGGGGCCACCAACTTTGTACATTAGATTTACTCAGCATTTTAAAGTTTTAGACTTAAGACTTGTAGAAGTTGCACTCTTTGCATATTCATGGAAGATTGGGTTCAAGTTCTACTTCTGATGCCATATGATTCTATTTTTCCTATCTCTGTGGGAGGAGAAATTCTTACAGGTAGGGGTATGGTCATGTAAACTTCTGTTCCCGTAGGGTTTGGCACAGAATAGATCATTTTAGTGGATTATGCCAAATTCAGTTTTGCCACATTTTGCGAGGAATGGGATGAACACACATATCGCCTGTACATCATTACTAGTTATCTATTCCTATGAAATATGTTACTTCAAACTGTAGCAGCTTCAAACCACAAACACTTGTTTTCTCACACAGTTTCTGTGAGCCAGGAATCCAGGAGCAGCTTAGCTGGGTGGCTTCAGCTCAGGGTCTTTGTGAGGTTGCAGCTGTACGAAGGCCTGAGACTGGGGCCTGCTCCACGATGGTTCACCCCCACGGCTGTTGGCAGTAAGTTTCAGTTCCCTGCCTCATGGCTCCTCCATGGGGCTGCTTTAAGCTCCCGAGAGTGCGGCAGGTGGCCTCCCTTAGAGTAAGGAGAAGCATCCAGTGCCTTCCATGACCTGGTGTCAGAAGTTACATACCAGTGTTTGCACTGTTTTTTAGGAGTGAATCTCTAAGTCGAGTCCATATTCAAGAAGGAAATTAGGTCATATCTCTGGAAAGGAGGAGTATCAAAGAATCTGTTGGACAAATTTTAAAATCACCACACATGTGTTGCATACATAAACTTCCAATTGATGAATATTGGACTGTGGGATGACCTTATCCCACTGAACCTCATTTTTAATAGGCCCTTAGTGAATTCTGATACACCCTGAAATTTTGAGATTCAGTAACTTAAATAAGTGGAGAAAGATAACTGTGTTCATGGATTTAAAAAAATGAAAATATTTCCAAATTGTCCTATGAACACAATTCCCAGCTGGCCTTTTTTCTTTCCTTTTCTCTTTCCTTTTCCCTTTCCTTCTTTCCTCCTTCCCTCCCTCCCTCTTTCCCTCCCTCCCTTCTTTCTAAAAAGAAATTAACAAGCAATCTAAAACTTACGGAAATTCAGAAGACATAGAATAGTAAAACTATTTTGAAAAAGAATAAAGCTAAAGTATTGTATTGGGTTGGCCAAAAAGTTTGTTTAGTTTTTTTCTGAACGATGGCTCTGGTAGCTCTTAGTTGTCTTCAATTTCATTCAAAACAGTTTTGTTAGATTGTATTGTGATAGCTGTCATATCAGTGTGCATGTTAAAAAAAACTTATCAAAATTGGTGAATTTTTGTGCAGCCATTTCAATATTGAAGATGGAAAAATAAGCAACATTTTTGGTGTATTCTTTATTATTTCAAGAAACGTAAAAATGCAACAAACGCAGAAAAGATTTGTGCAGTATATGAGGAAGGTGTTGTGACTGATCAAACATGTCAAAAGTGGTTTGCGAAGTTTCTTGGTACTATTGACATTGTGGCTAAGTAATTCTTTGCTGTGGGGCTGTCTTATGCATTGGAAGATGTTTAGCAGCACCCCTGGCCTCTACCCACTAGCAGCCAATAGCAGGAGATAGGTGACATACTCAGAATATCCAATCAATAAACTTATTGGTGAAAATGAAAAATGTCTTTTATTTTATGGAAAAAACCACATGGACTTTTTGGCCAGCCCAGTACTTAATATTACCTGATTTTAAGACTTGCTATGAAAAAGAACCTTACTGTGAAGCAGTGGTAGTCTAGATAGTGTCCGTGTAAGGACAGAGTGGAGTTCAGAGAGAGACAGACCATGATTATATGGTCATTTCATTGTCAGTGAAGAGGTCAAAGCAATTCAGTTGGAAAGGGCTGTCTTTCAAAAACCAGCAATGGAACAATCTTTATAGACTTAAAATGTGCCCTGTCCTTTACCTCTGTAGGACTCCTAGATAAAAGGTATTCACAATACATATATCTAACAAAAATAGTGTAATCCAGAATGTGTAAAGAACTCTTATAACTCAGTAATAGCAAGACAAATATTTTTTAACTGAGGGAAAGATTTGAGGAGATACTACATCAAAGAAGATACAAGTGGCCAATAAACGCAGGAAAAGATACTCATTTAATTAGAAAAGTTGCATTAAGACCATGGTGAGAGAACCACTGCTCACCTGCTAGGATCGTTCAAGTTAAAGGCCCGTACGTAATACCTGGTGTCGGTGAGAATCTGCGGCATTTGGAACTCTGATGCGATGTTGGTAGGAATGTGGATGGCAGATCCCTTTTGGAATGCGGTTCGGCAGTTGCCCATAAAGTTAACATACATTTACCACTTCACCTAGTAACGTCTGCACTGTACATACCCCAGAGAAATGAAAACATGCCTGTAGAAAGATTTGCGTAAGAGTGTTCATAGTAGGTTTATTCAGAGTAATCCGTGTCTGGAAACAACTCACATGTCCATCAGTTGGAGAATGGATAAAAAAATTGCAGTACGTCCATACAATGAAGTGGCACTCAGCAGTAAAACCTAACCAACTACTGGTACATCCAGCAACATAAATGAATGCCAAAAGTATGATGTTGAGTGGAAGAAGTCAGACAGAAAAGAGGAAATCCTGTGTGCTTTCATTTATGTGAAATTATAGTAATCTAGACAGATGTGCTTCATAGTGCTGCCAGGTCAGTGCTTGTGCTTCAGGTTGAGGGTGGAAGATGGTGATAGGTTGGAACGGGCATAAGGGAAACTTTGTGGGGTGATGGTATTGCTCTAAATCTCAATTTTTAAAAAATTTTAGTCTTTTGAGAGAGAGAGACATCGATTTGTTCCTCTTACTTGCTCATTCATCAGTTGCCTCTTTGTGTGTGCCCTGACTGGGAATCAAACCCGCAGTCTTGGTGTACAAAAATGATGCTCTAACTAGCTGGGCTACCTGGCCAGGCCTTGTTCTACATCTTCATTGTGGTGGGTATTATACCTGTGCATATTTTTGTTAGAGTTATATCACACCATGTTTGAAATGTGTGTATTTTACTATATAGAAACTGTATATTTCATTAAAGTTGATTTAGAACACATCTCTTGAGGTTTGAGTTTTCCAGACATTACCTAGATAACCGTCTGTCTTGAGAATCAGTATTCCTTTGTATCATTTATAGCTTAGTCTTCGTAGTACCAGACCTAGCAGACAAATGCCAGACTCTTGCTTCCTTTTATTGTAGAGCTGTCTCCCCTTCCTGCCTGCACGTTTGTAACACGTCTTAGTTTTAGGGGCAGGGTAATGGGCTGCCTTGTCTGAACTGCTTTGTGAAATCTTTGCTTCCACTGGAATCTCCCAGGAGAGATTTCTCAAAGCGGTCCAGACAAGGCAGCCCATTACCCTGCCCCTAAAACTAAGACATGTGTTGCAGATGCCATTTGAATCGTATCACTGTGCTTGACCAGCTTGTCAAGGTAGGTGGGCAGGAGACACCTCTGACTCCTCTTAACTGACTCATCTCTTATGGTTGCAGATTCTCACAAACACAAAGATAAACACAAAGATCGGGAACACCGGCACAAAGAGCACAAGAAGGACAAGGAGAAGGACCGAGAAAAGTCCAAGCATAGCAACAGGTAAGGGTTGAACCAGCAGCCCCTTCAGTCTGCAGTGGGTTGGCTGTGGCTTGGCTCACCTAGAATAGGCCTTGACTTGAGCCGCAGGTGAACGAACAGCTGGATAGCACAGGGAGCGGAGGTGGGATTTGATGGCAGTGACTGACAGGGTGGTCTTTCCAGTGATGCCATTGTGCAGATCAGGATGTGTGACGTGAGTGGTGAGTTTTCTCTCGGTGCACACCTCATTAAGGTGTAATTTGTAAGTAAGTCAGCTGTGGATTCATGGTGATATGATGGCCTTTAATCAAGTGTTCAGAGAGCTTGCCCTGACCAAAGGTGCCTGGACTAGAGGCATGACAGACTTTTTTCTTCTTTCTGTACTTTTCTCCTGGAGAGGGCATTCCTAGCTTTCATCCGGTCAGAGGGGCTCGGCTCTCACAAAAACCAGTCACCGCCAATATAGGTGAAACTCAGTGGTGCTTCCCTCTGGGACACAAGCCTCAGAAGGATGTTTTCTTGTTCATTTTGCTCCCCTCAACGTGTGTGTGTGTGTGTGTGTGTGTGTGTAGGAGGCAGGTGGTTAAGTCCAAAGGTGTGTAAGGTGTCTTTGCATATAGTACTGCTTATTGACAATGAGGACTAATGCTTCTGTTTTGAGTAAAGGCAGTTGGTGAGAAAGCTGTATGCCCACAGTGGCCTAAGCTTTGTTAGAAAGGAATTCACATAGAGATCAATCATTTATTAGATCAAGTGATCAAGTGGCTCCAGCCTGGGTTCTCTTAGAACTGCACTTGACTCTTGGGTTTGAACTGTGCTGGTTCACTTGTGTGCAGATTTTTTTCAGTAAGTACTGTAAGTGTGTTGTCTTTATAACATTTTCTTTTTTCTGGCTTACTTTATTTTTATTTATATTTATTTACAAATACAGTATATAATGCATATCACATACAAAATATGTGTTAATTGACCGTTTATGCTATCGGTAAGGTTTCCAGTCAACAGTAGGCTATCAGTAGTTAAGTTTTTGTGGAGTCAAAATTATACATGGGTTTCTGACTGCGCATGGGATGGGAAGTTGGCACCCCTAACCTCCTCATTGTTCAAGGGTCAGTTGTACTTCATTAGTTTGGTTTACTGTCTGTAGAAAAGTCAAAGTGAAAGTTGCTTTTTCTCACTCTCTTTTCTTTTAATGAATAAGTCTTTCTGAAATATTAAAATAACCAGGGTAATTTTCTGTAGTGGGACTGTTTCTTCACAAATCACTTACCATTTTGGTGGTCTTTCCCGCCCGCCCGCACCCCCCCCCACTCGTTTCTTAACATGTGATCATCTGGTTGCCATTTTCATTTCTCCGCTGAATTTAATCTTAGTAGGTGAATCCAAACTCAGTTCACATGCATCTCCTAGACTCTCTTGGTCCTGTGGAGCAGAGTTGGGGTCTGTTGTGTGCATTGTACATCCTCAAGGCTCAGTAGGTGACAGTGCATATTTATTGAATGAGTGAGTGGATGACCTGTCAGTACACCAGTTACCACCTTCTCTCCTCTTCTGACATATTCACAGTATTCTACAAGGTAGTTAGCTCCCTTTGGCCATCCTAAACTTCAAACAGGTTTTTTGGTATTTGTGGTGAAATACACATAACATGAAGTTTGCTGTTGGAAGTGGCAATAAGTACATTCACAGTGTTACAGAGCCATCAGCAGTGTCCCTTTCCAGAGCTTTTTCATTGTCCCAAATAATCTCTGACCCCATTAGATAATGCCTCCCCATTCTCTTACTCCATCCGTGGCAACTTCTGTTCTGCTCTATGGATTTGCCTGTTCTAAATACCTCATGTAAGTGGAATCATAAAATACTGTCTTTTTTGTGCATTGCTTATTCCCCTTAGCATGATGCTTTCAAGGTTCATCGGTGCTGTTAGACATCAGAATTCTATTTGTTTTTATGGCTGAATGATATTCCTCTGTATGTCTATACCATATTTTTAAAAATTCATTCATTGGGAGCATTTCAGATCTTGCTTCCCAGCAGCTGTAGTCAGTTTGGCTCAAATAAACCCAAATATATTTTTATAAAATTTTTTAAAAATCCAGTCATCTGTTAATGGACACTTGGGTTGTTTTTTACCTTCTGACTATTGTGAATAACGTTGCTGTGAATGTGAGCATACAGTATCTGTTTACATCTGTGCTTTCAATTCTTTGCGTGTGTATTCAGGAGAAGAATTGCCGGATCATGTTAAACAAGTATTTTACCCTGCCCGCCATGTTTATGCTTTGCTAGATGTGTGAAGTGCCAAGAAAATGAGATAAACTTTGACCATGAGGAACTTATGATCTGAATGAAGAAATGCTAATTTTCATGTTACCATAAATTTGTCCAAAAAGACTTTTAAAAGAGAGGTTAATATTGAAAACATGAGCACTTAAACATCGATCCCTGCTTCTGTGGTACATTTACTTCGCCAGTTGTGATTTACATTCATGGTGGAGAGAAGGTTGGGTAGAGTGGCGAGAAACATTTCGGGACTAAATTTGGTCCTGTCCTTTGTCACCAGAATCTCCTTTTTTAAAAATAAGGAGTGTCCTTTTGGTGTTATTTTTCTTGAAAAAACCACAATAGCTCAATTGCCTCTTTCTAGGAGAAGGTCTCTTGTCCTGGTCCATCTGCTTTGGTCTCATGTGATCTTGGCTAATTAAATAGCCTTTCTTCACTCAGCTTCCTCATCTTCCTCCGTTTCCTCACATTAATACATGCCTCAGAGGGGGCCACAGGGAGTCCACAAGCATAAAAGCTCTACAAATGTGGTGGGTATTTTGTATATCCATCATAGCATACTTTTCCAAGATGATAGCATAGGCATATTCAGGAATTTGTCATGTAATTTTGTGCCTTTTAATATTTTCTTATTTCCTTTATTGCTAATCAGAATGCTTAAGAAAATAACCTGTTTGCCAAGAGGCATTGGAACAGCCTGGCCTGAGTTTCTGTTTACACGTGACTAAGTCTAGCCCTTCATCTCTGATTCACATGTAAATAACTTTAAGACAGTTTAAGCAGATGATGTGTTGTAAGCAGACTTCTAAATGCTTCCTTAGTTGACCTCTACTTATGCACTACCTTTTTGCAACAAAGGAAGTGTCTTGGTTATAGTCCATTAAAATCCTGTACGCTGTGTTTTCTTTTTAAGTGACTTCTGATCTTTCAAATAGTTTTGAGTTTCTTAATTTTTTCCCCTAGCAGATTAAGGAAACCTCGAAGTTTGTTTAGTCACCTCTGAAGTGCAGAATAATTAAGATCCAGCGTGTTCTGTTTGAAAATGCTTCACTTTATTCCAACACTTCACTAACAGCTGTGTCTGAGTTCCTTCCTTCTCTGCTAGATACCAGCATCAGTCATTTCTCCTCGGGCTGCACCGAGGACCCAAATCTAGGAGGCGTCTTTTTCCTGCCTAGTAATATCCACTGCATACTTGGAGTGTCAGAGAATGGGAAACCAGCCTTTCTGCTCAGAGAATGGGATGTGGGCCCACCCCTCAGAGGATCCCATCTTATTCCTGAAGTTTCTCCTTTATTCTCACTGAAGGTGCAGACTAAGGGAGAGGGTGTTAAAGATCGTTCCACCTTCTTTCTTTGTGTGCACAGGAGTCTTGGTGACATGCTCAGAGTCACAGGGCATTTGGGTGGCAAACAAGGATGAGGCCAGGGCCTGAGTTTTCTCCCATTTTCCTTCCACTATAACACTCCTTCCAGTAAACACACATGCGCACATGCATACACACGGAAAAACAAGCCCCTTCCTGAGAAAGGTCAGTTGTACAGCTAAACTGTCTGTGTTTGAATACAAGCACCTCTTTCTCATATGCGTGGTGTGGGCAGCTCAGGGTTCAACATGCCAGAACGTTTCAGGCACTGCCTTTCTCACTCCGGACCCCAGATCTCTGAAGTTTTTGGCACTTGTATTAATTTCATTAAATTCTGACCCTATGAAAACCTTGTCTCTATCTCCTGTTTGATTTATAACATCACAGGAAGAGCTCATACCAGAGTCAAATAAAAATAATTTTTTCTGTTTATCTCTTGACACCGCTTCTTTCTGTTAGCATTACCATTAGCACTCTAGATCCATGTGGAAAATACATAAATCCTCTTAAAAGAAACAAAAGGAATACTCTTGTTAGGTGCTAAGGAATTACTAGCCTTGTAGGATCTCACCAGATATTTCTTTGAAAGGTTGCATTCTTAGCCATCAATTATCTTTAATACTTGACCTCTTCTGTAAATAACATTATTAAGAGCAATGTGGGGGTGAGGTAGTTTTGAAAATAAAGGACTGTCATATGTGTGAAAAACAAGATTTCCTCCTGCTGGTTTGTGACTGCTTGCCTCTCTTGCTGGTTTCAAACCTGACCCTTAGGCTAGAGTGACAGGTTTGTGGAAAGTCAGGGGGGACAGGAAAGTGCTGGTGAAACGGTACGGAAAGTGCTTCTGCATCCACTGGTGGCACTCGTCTGCGCAGTCCCTGGGAGAGACCTTGACCATGAGGGTGCTGCTGGGCCCTGCTTCCCCGTCAGTTCCAGGTCCTGCCTGAAGTAGAACTGAGGGAGTGTAGGATCTTAGGAGAATGTACTGGAAATTAAGCAACTGGTTCTCAGATTAGGGGAACTTTTTCTGAACATAATTAAGTTTATTTTTTGTGAGCTGTTTGCTAAAGCCCTTTATTTAGCTCTACATCCCTGTATTAGTCTGTCTGGGGGAAATGGACCATTAATTAACATAGGGAGATAGAGAAGAAGGCTGGATAGTTTAGAAATGCGGGAACTGAGTACCTCGACCATGCTTACGAGAGTCGGTGTGATGTGGTGAAAAGCACACTAAAATAGAACTCGAGAGGCCAGATTCTGCCCTTTACTAGCCTGTGTGCCCCACGTTTACCAGCTGTGTGTCCTAATACAAGCCGTTTAACTTCTAGGTCCCATTTTCCATTTTGGTCAAGTGTTGAGAGTAGTACTGACCTGGTCGAGTTTTCCAGTCCGTTGAGGGAGAATTCAGTTGGAAAACAATAATGTATAAAACAGTTGAGATGATGGTGGTGCTGGCAGTGATGATGATGATGATGATCATCATCACGAAGCTTGGTGAATATCACTCAGATAAATTGGAGCAGTCATTGTTGATAGTGGGATCTAAAGTATTGATAACATTTAATTTGGAGTCCTAGATTTCAATTATATCTAGCTCTATGGCAGTGAACTATATATTTTTTAAAGCTCTCATGATAGAAACAGCATTTGAGCGAGACATTGAAAAATGGTTAAATCTTGACAAAGGAAGGTGATGGCTAGAAAAGGGGCATTTCAGACAATGAGAAAGGCATAAACAAAACGTGGAAGTATTGTGTAATGAACTTTGCTCTGGGAGGACATCCGTCCAGTTGGGTGGGTGCTGGGATTCATGGGATGGGATAAATAGAAAATGAGGCCAGGAAAGTGACTTTGGGGGAAAACTAGGAAAATCTATATCAAGAAGTTGGGGCAGAAAACAGTAGTTGGGACTTGATTCTGAAGGGAGCAAGTGGCCATTGGGAATAGCTGAGAAAAGGGGCAGAGAATTTGGCCACACGTGCCACGAGGGGCCTAAGAAAAAGGGCTCCTGCTGTGGGTAACTGGGTGACTGTTTATCCTGTTAATAGAGGTAGGGAACTTAGAGACGGGAGGAGTGGCAGTTCAGGGTGTGTATTGGGTTTGGGCACATCCCTTTATCCTCTCTGGCCTGCCAGCAAAGGATTAAATAATTTCTGAGATGCCATTCAACTCAAAGTTCAATAATTCTTGTAATTTTGAGCATGAAGTGATAAGCATTAGGAAATCTTGATTTCCTAGAATCTTTCTGCTGTGTTCTTTTCCCAGAGGCTACTTTTGCTTTTACTTAGAATTTTTTATTTAGCAAACATTTAAGCTTGAATTGTCTGCTCTTTTTGAAGGGGCCACGGGTTTCCTCCTTCCGCAGCTGTGAGCTCTCAGGGCTGTCCGGAAGGGGTCCCCCGTGATTCTGTTGACTGCAGCCTGCGGTGGGGGGCAGGGGGTTGTTGTCTTGGAGCAACCAGGTAGCTGGGGTGAGTCCGTTCCCTTGGCCGTAGTGGCTAAATCCTAGGCTCAGAAGATGAAGAGGCTCCTTCTGCCCTCAGCAGTGCTGCTTTCCCGCTTTGGGAGACCCCTAACAGAGGGGTCCAGTGTGGAGCCAGGTGGCCTGAGTTTAAATCCTGCCTCTCTCTCATTAGATGTGTTTCTGGGTGAGCTATTTAACCTTACCTACCATGTCTCAGTTTGCACATCTGTAAGATGGGGATACTACAGCTTATCTCAGTTTTGTTATGGGGATTGAACTGCTTAGAAGAGTGCCAGGCACCTGGTGGTATTCAACACTTTCATTGGTTCATGGCAGAGAAGCTACCTTGCTGTTTGTTTTCTTTAACAGATTTAAATGGTTTCCCATAGCCAGCATCCTACTTCCAGAGTATCAGACACAGGCTTCTTTTGGTTTGCTTTGGTTTTCCAAAGAGGTAGCAAATGCCATCACTGGGCAGAAAGAAAAGACTGGTCCCTCCTGGCGTCTCCCTACTTCCTCCTTTCTGCCCGAGTGCCTTAGAGGAGTCCTAGCCAAACTTGTCCGCTCAGCTCCAACAAGGGTCACACACCAAAGGTTTCACCATCATCACTTTAAAAATAGTGTCGGTTGCTTCTTTCCATTGTGGAATTTAGCTAATTGAAGCATAGGACAGGCATGAACACTGGAGAAGTGGCTTTGACTCTGTCATTTGTTCTCTTTGGCATTGACTTCTGTGTTCCCGACTGCTGGTGTTGGTGGATCTGTTTCCAGACAGACATGAACCCTGAGTCCCAAAGAGTCGGCATGTGTGTGTAGCCACTAATTGGGTGTTTTCTCTCTCGGATTGCTGATGATGAAATTCCTGTTCCATCCAAAAGTGTGACTGTTATGGAGGTTCTGGAACTGTGTTTCAACCTTCAGTGTATCCCAGACTAAACTCATTCTTAAAATGTATTTGTTCCTCACCTCTTTTTGTTCCTCGTATCATCAGTTTTAAGCCTCTCTTCCAGTTTCTTTGTCTGTCTTAGCCCCACTGAAGTTTTTCCAGTATCTCACTCACCTGTTCTACAGCCTCTGAACTGGCCGGTATTTGCAGCCTTCTGTGGTATTTAAAGCACTTTTTGTGACTTTGATACCGTGTATGAAAAAGTACTGGGATCAGGATAAACACAACTGCAACCTCTCTTAAAACAGGCAGTCAGCACATGAGCTCCTTTGCTGCACTGGTCACACCTTGCAGCAGCTCCCAGTGGGCAAGGTGCTGCTCTTTAAGCCACCATAAAAGCCAGACTTGTTTTAAACATTTTGGAAAAAGAAGTACATGTTAGGAAGCCACGTATGATGATGAGTCAGCTTAACTGATCCCAGATTCACTCCATTTCTACCACTGGCCAAATCCTGCTTCTGATTTCCGTGGCACAGCCTTAGGTACGCATCTGTATCACAGGACTCTGACCCCCAGATGCATTTGCCCTTTGCCAGCACTTCTGCCCGAGTAGGGGTTATGGATGAGGGGTAGGGCTCCAGCCCTCTCTGCTTTCTGTTTCTGGAGGCAGGGACAGACGCAGCACCTGCCAAGCAGATAGGATGTTTGCATTGTGTTGTGTTCAGAGGCCTCATAGGGCTCCTCAAACTCGAATTTCTACAGTCCCCAGTGGAATGCCTTGTGTACCACGAGACATCCTTACTCTGAATCATATGAGCTCACTTAATATAAAATTGTAAACCTGATCTCTTACACCTAAAAGTTGGGCAAGAGTTCCCTTTGGAAAGGCAAGTAGATAGTTTCATCTCATTCTGTCCTTTGTGATTAACTTTGACCTACAAAGGGGTTACTACTACAGCAGGAACTTTGAATTTCCTGAATAGATTTCCCTCTGGTTAGTAGGCGGAGGAAGTATCTTTGACTTTTTTCGCTTATCTGGGGTGGCCTGGGTTCTGTCTCATTCATTACCTTGTTGTTTGGTGACCTCATTCCCCTTATCTCTGTTCCGTGTGATACTGAGCAGCAGAGCTGAAAACTGGAGGGGGCTGCGTGTTACACCTACAGATTGCCTGCGCCCTGATTGCCAAAAGGCCAGAAAGCCAGTTTTGTAGTGAACTAGACTAATGTTGTGAGAATTGCCTTCATTGAGAAAGAGGGCAAGGGGGGAAGGTGGAACATGGAGGAGGGTAGAGTTTTTCTAAATGTAGATTGGTTTTGTCAGCCATTTGTAGCTTTGTGGGAAGACAAAATGAGGAGCTGTGATTCCAAAGGTTTTGTCATTTCAGTTATCCAAGATCTCTGTTCTAGAAAGGTTCTACTTGATGGTAAAATGTTTTCACCTTAACATCAGGTCTCAGAGTGGCCATACATTTGTCTCTAACTCTAATCTACCTTAAATTGTAGGTATCAATTTCATGGAATTGTAAGGGGATTGATTCAGTAGGAGATGATTTAAACTTGGAGATGGAAATGCTGAGTGTGAATCTTAGCTTTGCTTCTCTCTAATATAACTTTAAAATGGAACCACTGGCTTCTCTGTTTCTAAATCAGTCTAAGGGGAGCACACTGTTTGCTTAGAAATGCTTTTTTCCTCTTTCTTGGGAGGGGTATATTCATTCATCAATGTTAGGGATGTAATTGTTCCATATTTTCTTGCCTTTAGGCAAAAACTTGTGGAGATGACCATTAATATTTCCTACAGTTAACATCAAAAACCAGCTAAAGCTACAATGCTTGTATAATACAATAGTGATATTAGCATACATTTTGTAGGTAGTTTCAAAACCACGTGTAAGCTCTTGAAGCATCAGTTGCAGTCTTGGCCACTTTGCTATTTTACTTGTCGTTCTAAGGCTGGGGTGTTAAGCAGTTGAGAGCCATTTTTGTACAAAGTGAAGGATAAACTTTTTGATAAAACATTGCCTTTTGGAAAAAACATTAGGAGAACACATTGCGTAGAGAGTGACGACATACAGATGCCGAGAGTAAGCATGGTGGGAAAACTCGATCGCGTGTGCCTCCAGCTAGGGCGGAAGCTGCGTTCAGCCCTCATGGGTTTAGAAGAAAAGTTCGTCCGTGTAGAAACTTGTTACTTCAGTGTGAAATGCCTCTAAATAATCTAATGAGGGAAGAGTATATGAACAAGGGCAAATGGACAGTTTTTCCACACGGTCCCTGGATCTTCCCTCACCTACAGTCCTGTTTCTTCGAGTCCCTATATTCTCTGGCTGGATTTCAAAGAGTTTCTGCTATTCCCTACCCCCTGGACTCGATTGGGGCTCCTTTGGTGTGCGTGCAGAGATGTATGAGACGACGGATGCGCTCCTGATCCGGGGCCCGTGCCTCTCACCTGACTGGTGGCTCTCGTTTGTTTATGTTTTTGGCCTTCAACGCAGCCAAATTTAGCCAAATCTTTCTAGGACAAACTTCATGGAATGGCCATAGCTCAGTGAGCTCATTGCTGGTAAAATTGTATTTTTTTGTGGGCTGAAGGTGTGAAATGTGACAGGTAGGAAATACAGTTTATGGTAGGAAAGGCAAGAGCCGATGCTGCCCGTAGGCCTGACTGTCCGTCAGGTGTTTTGTATGTGGGATGGACTCCTCCCGCCCCTCCCCAGTTCTAAGCATCTGCGTTCAAGGTCCCTACACTGCCAGACGCGCTGACCAAAACAGTGATGTGGTGTTCTGCCTCCTTCAGCTGTAACGTGCGATCTTTGCTTATTGCCTCTTTAGTCTTTGTCCGCATGCACGTTTTTATGTAGTTGCAGTCATTTTACACATGTATGCATTGTTCTGTACAGTTTTATATAAGGGACTGGAGCATCCGCAGATTTTGGTATCTGTGCTGGGAGGAGGTGGTGTTCCTGGAACCAGTCCCCTCAGATGCAGAGGGACAACTATACTCTTTTTTTTTTTTCCCATTTATCATAAGTATTTTCCATGTATATTTATAGGACTTGTAAATTATAGTGTATTAGTTACCTAGCTTTTAATATGTCATAGTTTCTTCCTCTGTTACTAACTTTTATCTAGTTTTTTGGTGGCTTCTTTTTGTTTGCTTCTTGGTGTGGGAATCATCAGAGTGAACATCTTTGTGTAGTATTATTTCCTGAAAAGAAATACATAGGAACTAGGTCTCAGGGTGTGAACATTTTAATGGCTCTTGCTTTGAATGTCGGATTTTGTTTTCCAGAGGAACAGTGCCTTTTACAGTGCTACCAGTGTGTCCACAAACCTTTTAAAAGCAAGGCTTTTTTAAAAACTTAGCACAGGACATGCCTTTGCTTTTAGATGGGTCTGTGAGCTCCATCTAGCAGTAGCTAACTCCCCAGTAAAATCTAGCCAGAAACATCTGCGGTGTTGGGCTGCTAGCTGCACCGGAGCCCTGGCTGGGCCGGCTACGTGTATGATCCGTCTCAGGTCTGGCGCAGAGCTACCAGATGCATTTTCGGTGAATTGTGTTCACCCTTCTCATCAGATCTAATGTTCACGTTGATGTTTCCGTTACAGTTTTTTGCTGGTAGAATGTTGTAGAAGTACAGTGGAGCCTGCTGCATATTCTTACACTTAAAAAAAAAAAAAATGCCCTGGTTTCTTTGGAATAACTGTGTTTCTCTCTACTTGGTTCCTTTGCTCTTTTGAAAATATAAAAACATCCAGTGGGATAAAGACCAGTGTAGGCAAAAGCCTCTAGCTGAACCTTCTGTCAGGACTGTTTATTTAAAGCATTGTAAGTTTCCACGGTTCATGTTATCTTAGTGGATCTTGTGAATTGATCTTGTGAATTGAACCCATGTGGTCCCTACTCTGGCGTAACCCTGTGTGTCTTACTTTTCACAGTGAACATAAAGATTCTGAGAAGAAACACAAAGAGAAGGAGAAAACCAAACACAAAGATGGAAGTTCAGAAAAACATAAAGACAAACATAAAGACAGAGACAAGGAGAAACGAAAGGA
Source organism: Anoura caudifer (assembly GCA_004027475.1). Classification (NCBI taxonomy): domain Eukaryota; kingdom Metazoa; phylum Chordata; class Mammalia; order Chiroptera; family Phyllostomidae; genus Anoura; species Anoura caudifer. Next base: position 262,463 of record PVKU01001435.1, read on the forward strand.
GGAAAAGGTACGGAACTTCCGGTGGGGCGGACTTCTCACTCGGGTCGCCTTTTAAAGCAGGTGTGAAAGTCCCTTCATTGCAGAGTAGACCCCTCGGCCGTTGAGGGCAAAAGGTCTCTGTCAGGATGCTTGAGAGTCAACCATAGTCTTAACTATGAAAACCAGAGCCTTTTGCTGCTGTATTTACAGTATCATGTCTGTTCATAATTTCATGTGGCAAGTGGATACACCAAGAGGATGTAGTGTTTCTGGAAATGTCCGTTTTCTTAATTAGGAAAATGAATTCTGTTTTAGGGGAAAGAATAACCGTGTTGGATCTCTGTTGAATGAAGGTTCTTCTTGAGGGAACAGTTGGTGGGCAGTGCTAGGTGGTGCTGGGCACAAACTTTGAAAAAACTGTTTTAATTTTAGTTTTTGAAAAAGTAACATTTGTACTTGGTAAACTCAGACAATACAAAATAGGGAATATAGTGAGAAATACATCTCCTTTTTACCCCTATAGCCACTATACCATTTCCTGTATTCTTCTGGAGACACTCTCTGTAGATCACTGATGTGTGTCCGTATCCCTTTGTGCGTTTGTATGGAGACAACCAGAGTCTGACGAGGTGGAACATGGCGACTTGAAGGAGAGGGCTGTGAATATACTTTCACAGGAAATAGACTATTTCTTTTGTTTTGCTTTGCTTTTCTTTCCTCTCTGCACTGCCAAGGGCAAATCCATGGGCGGTGGAGTATATTTACTGAGGGAGAGGGACCTGCCATAATTTAAAGGTAAAAAGCTACCATTTTAGGGAAACTTTTCTCAGTGAATTGGAAAAATTCACCCTGAAGAATTGTAAAAACAAGTCTTAGAAAAATAGGAAAACCGTCAGTTCACCTGCTCAACCAGAAGAGTCGTTCTGTGATCAGAACGCCCCAAGAGTTGAGGCCAGGTACTGTCAAATAAGAGAGGCTTCTTCAGATGTAGTCCTTTCAAGGTACTCTAACCAGTTACTGCTGTTTTACTTTCAGATTAGAGCCTCTGGGGATGCGAAGATAAAGAAGGAGAAGGAGAACGGCTTCTCAAGGTGAGACCCCCCTGCTTCTCCCCGCCGGTGCCCAGTAGGCCAGCTGCCCCGGCTGTGCTGTTGCTGAGCGCACCTAAAACACACTGACCTGGCCGCCTCTGGGTTTCCAGGGAAGTTGGCAGGGAGAGGACTTGTCTAAGCCAACCTGAGCAGTTCTGCGGTGCCATTTAGTGAGACTGACCAGCACGTTTTCCAGGAGTTATTTTCAGTGGGGAAGGCCAACAGAATTTTTTTTAATTGAGATATAATTTACATACCGTAAAATTCACCTTTTTTTTTTTTAATATATTGTATTGATTATGCTATTACGGTTGTCCCATTTCTCCCCCATCATTCCCCTCCACCCTGCACACCCCCTCCCACCCACACTCCCCCCCTTTAGTTCATGTCCATGTGTCATAAGCTCTTTAGCTTCTACATTTCGCACGCTATTCTTGCCCTCCCCCTGTCTATTTTCTACCATCTGTGCTACTATTCTCTGTACCTTCCCCCCCACCCCCACTGCCCTGTTGCTAACCCTCCATGTAATCTCCATTTCTGTGTTTCTGCTCCTGTTGTAGTGGTTTGCTTAGTTGGCTTTTGTTTTAGGTATGGTTGTTAGTACCTGTGAGTTTGCTGTCTTTTTACTGTTCGTATTTTTTATCTTCTTTTTCTTAGATAAATCCCTTTAACATTTCATATAATAAGGGCTTGGTGATGATGAACTCCTTGAACTTGACCTTATCTGAGAAGCACTTTATCTTCGCTTCCATTCTAAATGACAGCTTTGCTGGATAGAGCAATCTTGGATGTAGGTCCTTGCCTTTCATGACTTGGAATACCTCTTTCCAGCCCCTTCTTGCCTGCAAGGTCTCTTTTGAGAAATCAGCTGACAGTCTGATGGGAACTCCTTTGTAGGTGACTGTCCCCTTATCATTTGCTGCTTCTAGAATTCTCTCCTTCATTTTAATCTTGGCTAATGTAATTATGGTGCGCCTTGGTGTGTTCCTCCTTGGGTCCAACTTGTTTGGGACTCTCTGAGCTTCTCTCTTGGACTTCCTGGAAGTCTATTTCCTTTGCCAGATTAGGGAAGTTCTCCTTCATTATTTGTTCAAATAAGTTTTCCACTTGTTGCTCTTCCTCTTCCCCTTCTGGTACCCCTATAATTCGGATGTTGGGACGTTTAAAGATGTCCTGGAGGTTCCTAAGCCTCTTCTCATTTTTTTGAATCCTTGTTTATTCATTCTTTTCTGTTTGTTTCTTTCTTTCTTCCTTCTGGTCCACTCGATTGATTTGAGTTCCAATTTTCCTCTCATTACTATTGGTTAGTTCCCTGTGCATTTTCCTTCATTTCACTTATTGTACCCTTCATTTGTTCCTCTAATTTGTGAGCAAAAAATCAACCAATTCTGTGAGCATACTGATCACCAGTGCTTTGAACTACGCATCTGATAGGTTGGCTATCTCTTGGTCACTTAGATGAATTAGCTTCAGGGCTTTGATCTGTTCTCCTGTTTGAGCCATTTTTGGTTTGGGTTCTTTTTTTTTTTCTTTTCTTTTTTTTTTCGGTCTGGTCGCGGCTGTTACATAGTGAGGGGTGGAGTCCTAGGTGTTCACCAGGGTGGGGCAACCCAGTTGCAGAGCTGTGACGTTGTATGTGGGGGCGGGGTCAGAGAGGGAACAATGGCACTTGCTCCGCTCTCTCTCGGATTCCAGTCCCTTCCACCACTTTCCCCAAGCAAATTGGGCCCTCTGGTGCTGATTTCTGTGTGGGTGGGTTTATGTACATTCTAGGACCCTGTGAGTCTCTCCAACAAACTCTCCTGCGAGGCTGGGAGTCTCTCCCGGCACTTCAGCCCCCACAAGTGTTTTCAATCGGTGCCTTTAGGCTTTACTTCCCAGCGCTGGGGCCCTGGGCTGCACAGTCTGTCTCGCTGCCCAGTTTTGCCTGGTTTATCTGTGCGCAAATATGTGACAGCGGTCAGCCGCCTTGTGTGCATCTGGGACCACTAGCCACTGCTTTTTCTTACCGCGATCCCTTTTCACCGGCCGCTGACTCTGCCCCTCTTACCAGTTTGGGTGAATCGTTGTCAGACTTCTGTACAATTCAATTTTCTATCTGTTCTGCATGTTGTTGTTGGTTTTTTTTTGTTCTAAATTTTTGTTGTTCTTAATTTGGGTTGTGAGAGGAGGCACAGTGTGTCTGTCTACACCTCCATCTTAGCCCAAATTCACCCTTTTAAAGTGTGCAGTTTGGCTTTTAGCGTATTCACAAGGTTGTACATCCTCCCCACTACCACACTGATTTGAGAACATTTTCATCACCCCAGAAAGAAGCTCCATACTCAGCATTAATTGTTAGTAATATTCTGAGGCTCAAATACAGCCTTCTGTATGATCTACATTTTAGGGAAGGGTGTCAATATGAATAGAAAGTGTCTATTTTCTGGAAGGAAAGGAAAATATGCACAGTCTAGAGGTCAGCTTTCTTGTGCTATTTTTACTGTTGTGATTCTGTTTTCCTCCTCAGCCTCAACTTTGCAAAATAAGCCCACGAGTCCCCTCTAGTTTCAAAAACCTGGAAGTTTATGGTTATGTATTCTCACTCGTGTCCACAAAATGACAGAACGGATTTACTAGGAACTGTTGGAATTGTTTGCGTTATTGACTAGGACAAAGTGTTTTGAAAGTTTTGCTTCCTTGAAACTTTGAACTTTCAGTTTCGTTTGAGAACAGTTTTGAAAGCTGTGCCATATCCACCGGGTCCCTGAGACTGGGAGAAGCAGGAGCCCTCTTCAGGCATGTTTTGTAACCGTTCTAGGAATGCAATAATAAAATTCACTGGAAGCTGCCCTTGACAGTCTGGCTTCTTAGATAAAGTACCAAGCTCAGGGAGGCTATTTTCTGCCAAGAGACTGACTGCCTGGGATTTTTATTAAACTGAGTCATTAATAGACTCTCTGGATGTGGCATGGCCCTGGGTTCAGTTGCAGACTTTCTGGGTCAAAGCATCGGAACGCACCTTTTGAAGCAGTGTCTCTGCATTCACTTCACTAGGCTGCTTATCAGCTTGCGGGGAATCCAGGTGCCTTGCTAGGTAGAACCCGGTGTTCTGGTCAGCTGTTTAGGGCACCTTCAGGCCTGGTAACCCTTCCCACATGTTTTTACTGCACCTGCGAAGATGATAGGATCTAGCATTTACTGGTGGGGTGAATGGCAATGTTCGTTTCTTTCTGGCTTTTGGGGATTTTGGACCCTTGAGTCTGTGTTACTCATTTTTATGGTTGCGGAGGGGGCAGCTTCAGAGGCTGGCATTTTGGAAGTGTGCATAAATAAGGAAGAAAAGCTGATTTCTGTAAACATTCCAATTGTGTTGCAAGCAAGATGATCCAGTGTGTCTGAAGGGGGTGGGGTGGCGTTGTCTACATTTAAAACCATGGGGCTCTCTGGACCTCTTTGCAGCTGAGTCTGCAAGCTTATCCCTTGGGTCTCCCAGAGATATGGGAAGTTTCATGTCCAGAGACCATTCCCTGTACTGAGCTAGTTAGCTCCGTATGTGCTTCTGGCTGTCAGCAGCGGGGGTCTGATGAGATGTGCCAGACCAGGGAACATCCCAAGGCTGTGGTGATGGTTGGTCCTATGGTTTTCTCACTTCTTCCTTCCTTTTTGGTTCAAGGTAGTTGTCTAACAGAATTATCTTTGTTTTTTATCCTCACCTGAGGATATGTTTATTGATTTGAGGGAGAGAGAGGAGGGATGAGAGAGAGAAGCATTGATATGAGAGAGAAACAGACCGGTTGCCTTCTGTGTGCACCCTGACCAGGGATTGAACCTGCAACCTTTTGGTGTATGGGATGATGCTCTAACCAACTGAGCTGGCTGGCCTGGCCTGGCCTAAAAGAATTATCTTTAAGGCAAGGCATTCTTCTGTGCATCAAATAAATAAACCTAAGGAGGACATTGAACAAAGACTAGATGTGGCTTAGAATGAATTGGATCTGTCCAGAGCCTCTCATTGAGCACGTGTCCTTCTGCTGTAATGCAGCTCGGTTATCTTCCCTTGTAACTAAGGTTGTTTTCGCTGAGACCCTTAAGGTACCAAGTTTGGGAGATAAATTTTTCTTTCCTTGTAAAAACTGAATTTTAGCTTTTGATGCACTAGACTACTCAGTTTGGATCAGTCCTGGGGTCAGATATATAGCATATCCCTCATGTGAAGTAAGGAAACCGTTCAATATAAGTTTGTTCCCATTGTAGTTTGGGTCATGCTGGCAAAGGCAGCTAAGACACGATGGAAAAGAATACTGACTTAGAATAAGGAGTCCTAATTCAGAACCTTGATGTGCCTATTCATCTGCAAGATGAGGGCGGTGCTGCCTGCCTCGCAGGGTTAAAGTGAGAATTGAGTGAGAAAAGGTGCTCATGGAAAACCTTTGTGACCACACGTACAGATGTGCGTTGTCGTCCTCCTGGCAGCTGCTTCTCAGCGAGATGCCTCGCCCCTCCTTCGGCCACCTGATGTGGATGTCCCCAGCACTCACTAACTCACACTTCTTTCTTTTTAGTCCGCTACGAATTAAAGATGAACCTGAAGATGACGGCTATTTTGCTTCTCCTAAAGAAGATATAAAGCCATTAAAGAGGCCTCGAGATGAGGATGAGTGAGTCTTTCTTACTATGACTTTGAAAATGAACAGGAGTTGTTTAAAGAATAAATGCGATGTACGTCCCTGCAGTCCACGGAACAACCGCGCTGACTTTCCCTCGTTTGGGGTTTGTGATTGATGGACTGGGTGACTTGGTTTCTCTTTGAATTATGAGAAGTAGGGTTTGCTAAGCAAGCAAGTAGTGTACCCGAGGCTTAAAAGGAGACTTTATATTTCTATTTTTGTTATTAAAAGTAATGCATCTTAGTAGGAATTTCACATTAAGCAGAATTCACAAAGAATATTTAAATTAGCTAAGTTACTTTAAGTGTGTCATCACTTTCCATAGACAAGTTTTCACTGTTAAAGCAATTTCTCCTAGGATCTGTGCCTGTCAGTCCATTGTAAGTGAAGTTTCACTGTATAGAAGACGTAATAAAATTGTTCTTAATTAAAACAGTTACTTGAGGCTTGCATGTACCTCTTTCTCAGATTCAGTCAGCGAGGTTAAACTTTGTTCATTATTTTCAATCTTGTATAGCTTATTACAGAGGATTTGTGGTAGAAAGTGGTGGGCGGAGAGGGAGCAGGAATGCACTTGGTGAACTCGCTGTGTTCATTCAGAATTCATACAGAATTTCTTTCCTCCCCCTGGAGCCCGTCATGACGGTGGCATCCATTGTCACACTGTAGGTCCCCAGGTGTCCGTATTCCAGTGGTGTCCTTCACGTGTGTGTCCCTCCATCCCACTCCCCCCAGGCCCGCGTGTAGTGCAGAGTGGTTTGTTTTGTGCTCTGTAGGGCTGTAACGATTTTGGGCTTGTTCTGGCCTTCTTTCTCTGTCCCGTTCTTGACTAGAATGCTCAGCCTAGAAAGATAGCAGCCACGCCTACCTCAGAAGCCTCCAGTAGGAGTTAGGGGGTCCCAATCCTGTTGGTGAGAACTGCTGAGTCACAGTTGTGTTAACTGCATATTCATGTTCCCCTTTCTAGTGCTGATTATAAACCTAAGAAAATTAAAACAGAAGATATCAAGAAAGAGAAGAAACGAAAACTAGAGGAAGAAGAGGTTAGTAAAGAGACTTAGGCCCTTTGGGGCTTGAGTTTGGAATAGGGAGTTTTCCATAAAACAACTTGGAAGGCAAATGGGTTTAGGGAGGATTCAGTTGGTCTGCTGGAGGAGGAAAACGTGCACATGTGTGCGGCGGCGGTGGCACTGTTCGTGTGACGGTCCCTCCAGGGTTTCCTGGGTGTCTGCCCGTGGCTACACTGCCAAATGAGGCTCTTACAGAAGCTCCGCCCTCTTCATACATGCAGAGGACATGTCAACAAGAAATCCTATTTGCCTTACAATTCCAGAAGAGGAGTGTTTTTAGTGCTCTCTCTCATCAAACAAAGCTTGCTCATCCCTCGCTTTGGGTAGCCCTTCTTTCTTAACACCCGCTAATGGGTGCTGCTGCGGACACGGTGAAATCTGAGCTCTAGCCCAGCTCCACCCCCTCTGGCCCCGCATCTTGTGCCTCTCTTCCTCTTGTGCCTCTCTTCCTCTTGTGCCTCTCTTCTTCTTGTGCCTCTTCTCTGACTTGCTTCGTTTCAGTCACGCTGACCTCCTCTGTTTTTCTCTGCATGGTTCTGTGCTTCGGCGCTCTCGGTAGAACACACTGTGGGCACACTGCTCCATGTCAGGAGCACACACACTCCTGGTTTAGAAGCCGTCCTTACAAATCTCCATGCGATCCAAGCACTTTCCTCAGGGTTCTGTTTGATGTTTTTGGTAGATTTAACGTATAGTACTAGGGTTCCTTCTTTTGACACTTTCTATTTCTTATACTGGAGACTTGTTAGCGAGTAATTCAAGTAAAACATGTTAGAAATTCACAGGGGTCTCAGTCCTGTGCTCTCCTAAGAGAAGAAGAGGGTTGAGTGGTTTTTCACTCGAGTGCTGCATTCGAGGCTGGCCACTGCCTTGGGCAAAGTGGGTTCACAAGCGTGAAGGCAGTAGCTGGAAGTCCCACCAGGAGAGAGAGTGATAGTGAGGGGCAGTGAGTCTTGCGAGTGTAATCTGCCATGGCATGAGAATAATAGTAATAATTAAAACAAAATGTAGTAGGTGCTTACTGCGTGCCAGGCACTAATCTTAACACTTTACCGTTTCATGTAGTCCATAGATCAACCCTTAGAGACAAGCAGTTGCTCCTTCATCTCCGTTTTATTCTCCGATGCAGAATCAGTGTAGAGAGGTCGAATCATTGTCTAAGGTCACGCAGCTACTGAGTGGTGGAGCTGGGCTCTGAGCGCACGAGCCAGCGTAATAGCGCCCGTTGTCCTGCCTCCTGGGGGCTTTGCTAACCCTCCAACTTCGCAGGGACAGAGGGGTGTGTCTTTAATGAATCCTATACAAGCATGAACGAGCAGGTGAGCCATAGAGAGAGGACTGGGTCCTGGGTTTAGAGAACTACTGGTTTTCTGACACACTGTTCTTGGCAGAAGTTCAAGTTTCTGAGAGCCAGCTCAAGGAGTTGGCAGTGCAGTGCTGAGTGGTGATTACGGTAGTCGGTCACCCCGCGTCAGACCAGTCCGTAAAGAAGCGTACACTTAGCTCTCCACGCCTTCTAGGTGGCCTTCAGGCTTATGCTCCTGGATCTCGGAAGAGGTTAGTCGTAACTGTGAGGCCATTTTGAAAAGAGAACAGTTGACTCCCGTTTTTTAAATTATTCTGTTTTGCTCCTCTCTCTACAGGGGGAGGAAAAAAGTTCAGGCTAAAAGACTGAATTAACACAGTGTTAATTGTGGCAAGGACCCCAGATGGCAGGATCAGTCATTAAACCTCACTCTAGCTATGTTTTTTTCATTTCTGGGAATTGTTCCGCAGTGTCTCAGTGACTGATTATTCCATTTTAAGGTTTGAAAATATACAGTGTAGCCAGTAGTTTCCTGATGGGGCCATCTGCAGGTCTGTTCAGAAGCTATTCAGAGACTGTCTTAACTGAAAAACATTTCCCTTTCCTGTGGTGTGTTTCAGCCTGAATAGTAAACGTTCTCAAATTCGTGTGATCCTCCAGTACTTTCTCCTCACATACATACTTAGACATTTATATTCTCCATTCCTAGTTTTAAATATGTGTGATACTGTAGTCTTTTCTCTTTCTCGTACCCCGAAGGTCATTTGTTTAAAGATCCCCTGTTTAACTTAATTGCCATCCTATCAATTAGGTGGGGAATGTTTGTCTTATTCCAGTCATTCCCATGAGTCACATTCTTTTATTTTTCTGGTAAACTTGGGCTTCCATCATGGTCAACATCAGCGATGTGATTTTGAGGAAGTAACAAAGGCTCTGATTCAGAGTTTCCTCGAACTGGAAGGGGTCAAACCAAACTATCTATACAGCCCTTGCAGGCTCTGCTATTCTGTAACTGATTTTAACTCAAAACCACCTTTCATAGCTGTCTAAAACTTGTTGAATAAAGACTGAAGTTATCTTAAGTAGTTAGGACAAAGGACAATATCTTCAAACGAGTTCCAGCTCTCTTAAGAAGGACCCCCACCTGTGAATAACACATTTTTGCCCCGATGTGTATATGTTTTGAGATTTATCTCTCGTACTGGTGAATTGCTCTTGTTTATGTTTGATGATCTCTTTCTGTACCGTTGTGACAGCTCACCTAGGGTCAGAGCCACAAGGAAACACCCCGCAAGGAGCAGCTGGGGCCTCCCAGACACTTGCTCGCTGTTTGGTGACTGTCTGCAAACAGCAGCAATAGAAAGTCCCCCCAGGCTCAGTCAGGGGTTTCCTTTCACTTGGTATAGTAAGCATCTCATGGACAGCCTCGCCTGCCCGGTGTTTGCTGGTGTTGGAAGAGGTTAGAGACGCGTAGATTTAAGAATAGGTGAGGACGGTCCACCGGGCAACAGCGACAGCGGTGCTCCCCCAGACCGACCCGAGGTCGGCGTGAGTGCCGTTTCCCAGGCTGCTCCTCTGCAGAGGGAGTGTTTTTAGCTACTTTCTTGAGTAATTATTTGTCAGGGAGTTTTGGGAACTGCTGCTCTAGAGAAAAGTACAAGTACATTTTTATTCATCTGTCAAATAGGGAAGGTTAAACCTAAGAATATCTCTAGTTCTGCTGTTGTGTGATTCCAGGTGTTCTTCTACCAGGCCCCCAAAGCCACTTGTGGAAAGGCAACTAATCTCTAGTGCTTTCTCCCCATGTTTCTTTGTAGGATGGTAAATTGAAAAAAAACAAGAATAAAGATAAAGATAAAAAGGTTCCTGAGCCGGAGAGCAAGAAAAAGAAGGCGAAGAAGGAAGAGGAGCAGAAGTGGAAATGGTAACCTCACCTCAGCGCGGGGTTAAAGTGTCAGCCCTTTGATGCCACGGCCTAATGAAGCAGCACTGTTGAGTTACCAAAGTTAATACCCTGGTATTTGGGGGAGGAGGGGAGTATGTACAGGAACCGCCCTAGAATAACATTTTGAAATAACTTGCCCAGGTCCTAGTGAAAGCATTAACTAGCTGTGAAGCTATCAGACCTCAGAACTAGGTCCTAGCCTATTGAACAGAATGAACCATCGAAGTAGACCTGTATGTATGGAGGAGTTGATCATGTGAAGAACATTGCATTCAAGATGATAGGGACTGTCTTAAATAAGATGGATTATTCCATAAATAATGTTGGGAAAACTGCCTGTTTAAAAAAACCCTCCCCAAGAAAAATTCGGCGAATATTTTTATAATGGTAGAATAGCAAAGTCCCTTTGAAGCATGACATACATATAACCAGAGCCATAAGAAAAAGATTGATAAACTTGATACATCCGAGTGAAATCTTCTATATGACAAGCAAACGCATGCCGTTAAAAAAACATCTCAAGGGAAAATACTTGCAATACACAGGGCTGAGATTCCTAATATGAAAAAAGGGCTTTTAAAACAAATATGAAAAGAGTGATATGACAGAAAAGTGAGGAACAGACAATTCATTAAAGAAAACAAAGTGAACAGCTTAAAATATGGTCAACCTCACAAGTAATGAAGGCTCAAAGAAAACTAATAAATGATAAACCTGTTTAGTGTCTCAGACTGGGAAGAATTAGTATCAAGATCTGGGGTTATGATTGTGAGAAAATAGGCCTTCGGTGGTTGTATGAAGGCTGTTTAGCAACAATGGAGGTTACTTTTGCAAAGTGTGTTTGGGTAGGAAATTTTATTTCCTACTTAATAAATTTTGATCTTTAGAATTTTGAAATAAACATACATTTTTTCTAATGCTGATTTTACTTAAACTCTGTATTACTTAACTACTACACCAGTAATACATGATTTGTATTACTGGTGTAGTAGTTAAATTTGTAAAAAATTCAAAGGATCCAGAAGTATAGGGGTTAGAAAAAAATGAGTTTTCCTTCCCTCCTATTCCCGTTTTTCCTTTCCAGCTTCGTGGCAACCACTGTTCATAGTTTGGCAGTGCTTACTCTGTGGATCTGGTAATTGAGAAAAACAGTCTCCCCAGCACCAGAGGAAAGGGGGGCAGTCCGTGACCGGGGAGGGGCTGAGAGCAGCAGAGCTGCAGCGGCAGAGGCGCTCGGCACAGCCGTGGGGCCAGCCGTGGGGCCAGCCGTGGGGCCGGCGCTGCTGGTATGAGCGCGCAGTGGGGGGAAGGGAGAGCGGAGACAGAAATCACGGAGCCAAGGACCCTGGGCCTTTCCAGAGATCATAGTCAGGGAACAAAAGATGTATTTCTCCTTTCTTCATCGTATTTCATTTTTTTCTTTGTAACTAATAGAAGTTTTTCAGTGATGGAATATTGAAAGGTTTTTAGGACCTTTAATAAAATGATTTTTTTTTTTTAATAAAATGAAGAGATTGTGTAAATCAGGCGTATCTGGCACTTGTGAGAATGGTTAGTAATTCATTTGTCTGTTGTCTCTCTGGGTTCTGTGGTGGGAGCTCGTTGTTCTGTTTTGTTTCGTTTTTTAACTGACTTTAGAGAGAGAAACATTGATTTGTTGTTCCCCTTACTTAACGTATTCATTGGTTGCTTCTTGTATGTGCCCTGACTGGAGAGCAAACCCACAACCTTGGTAGGTCAGGATGACACTCTAGCCAGCTGAGCTGCCTGTACACCAGGCTTTGTGTTTTTGAATGAACTAGTTCATTTCCTCGTCATCACCAGCCCCTTGCTGTCTCCCCTCTTCCTTTGAGCCTTGGCTATTGCTGAGTCCTGAAGTTGTCTTTTTCCTGGCCCAGCCGTGCGGGGGGGGGGGGGGGGCAGCGCATTAGGCACTCCAGAAGGGTATATTAAGCCCAGTTTGCTTCTGGTTGAAGTCCTTATTGGTGGTGCCTGCCGCACAGTAATTCTGAGAGACCGACCTTTGTTGTGGCGGTTGTTGCTGTTGCTTTGGGTTTTGTCTGAGTGGGCCTGGTCAGTCTTTAACTGAAGGTGGTTGGTTTGGGGGTCAGCAGTCTTTGCTGTAGCCTCCTGGCGTGCTTCTCTCCGGTCTGATTGTTGAGCACAGCGCTTCGGGGTGGTACAGTGTAAGTTGTGGAAGTAGGGAACAGGAATGATCGACCTCTTAACTGAGAGCTTGCCTTTCCTCCATCACGGTTGGATGCCCATTATGCTCTGAAGTCAGTGGTCCGTCCTCAGCGACTGCCATTAGCAGTACAGTCAGGGGACTTGGAGGGCGATGTTCTCGCTTGTACTGTTCCTTTTGCTGTTTCACTAAAAGAATTACACACTTTACCAGCCAAGCCAACGTACAAGATCTTTGCTTCCTCCTAGAGTCCGCAGACTTGTTCATCCTTCCAAAAACAAACTTTATTCCTTACCTCCCTCTCTCTGGTAATTGTGGGGATGGGGAAATGCTCAGGATCCCTCTGGGTTTCTTCACTGTATGGTGTGTTCCCCGTAGAAACAGTGTGACAAGTGCCGGCAATATGCTCAGGCTCAGTCCCATGAAAACCTCTTTAACCCAGATCCCCCTGGTTCGACTGGAACCTGGGGTAGCCATTTAGGGTTCCAGTGGATCCTCCAGTCGAGTACACCTTTGTGTCAGGGCTGACCTGCCGGGGCACAGGTGCCGTGTTTATTCTACACAGGCGACTCTTCACCAGAAGACCTTGAAACTTTGTTGCAGATGGTAGGGGTGACTTTAAATGGAGTTTGGGGTCTTTTTTTGTAGCCAAGAGCCTCCAAGGATTATAATGTAGGGAGTTGGTGTTGAACGACTAGGACTCACTAGTACAACCAGTAATGGTGATGAGACACGGAATACGGATTGACATTCTCCTCACACCAGAGAAACTGTCCACAAGTCCCCAGATCAGCTTCCAGAAAACTGTAGTGTCTGACGTTTATTCCCGAAACTTCAAAAATTAAACGTGTATGTTACAGTGTCCTGTGAGGTGTTTGTTAACTGCAAGGGCACTTGATTTCAGAGAGCATGTGGATGTTTACTGTCTTACACACATTTCTAGCACTTCCCCACCTTTCTTTATTCAAGCCCGTTGTGTTGTCACTTACCACTAATTTGAACTAGTAAGTCACGCCAGCCATGGAGGTCATTTTGATGTCCACATGTTTTCTTTAATTCTGTTTTGAACCATTGATGGGGCCTGAAAGGGCGACAGTCTGTCAGAGACGTTTGCACAGGGAGAGTTGCTGATCCAGTGACGTCGGCCTGTTGGAGGGTATGTTCCGTTTGAACTGATGGGAAGAAGAGTAGACTTGGGAGTTTGAATGGGTTCCTGTGTCCGGGCATTTTTAAAACCACATGCTTATTTAGAGGGGAAGGGAGGGAGAAAGAGGGAGAGAAACATCAGGGAGAGAGAGGAATATCAGTTGGTTGCCTCCAGGGCCACCTCAGCAGGTTCCAAACCCACAACCAGGCATGTATGTATTCTGACCGGGAATTGAACTGGCAGCCTTTTATTTTGCTGGATGACGCCCAGCTACCTGAGCCACACTGGACAGGGCATGTTTACTCAAGGGCATGCTTACTGATCTTAGAGGGGGGGTGAAGGAGGGAGAGAAAAACATCGATAAGTTGACTCTCGGTATGCACCCCGACCGCATGCAGCCCAGGCATGTGCCCTGACCAGGAATCAGCGACCTTATAGTTTATGGGATGACACTGCGACCAGCTGAGCCATGCAGGCCAGGGCCTGCACCTGGGCCTGTTTGTGCCAATGTCCCGTCGGGAGGTCCTGCTCAGGGTTTTGTATCCGTAAAGTGGTAGGGTGGTCTTAGGGGGTGTTTATGTTCTTTCTAAGATTTTATGAACATCTTGACCCTGAGGTTTGTTTTTCCAAGTTATTTTTAATTGTGGTGAAATAGCACAGAAGTCATCATCTTTGCCATTTTTAAGTGCTCAGTTAGGTGGTGGTCCGAAGTGCGTTTGCACTGCTGTCAGCCCTCACCACCACCACCACCCGACTCCACGGCTCTCTTCCTCTGCAAAAGCTGAACCGCTGTTCAGTAGCTCTTCCTCATCCGACCCTTTTCCTCTCCCTTTCCACCGTTCTACTTTCTGTCCTTCTGAGTTTGGTTACCCTAGGTACCTTATGTAAGTGGAGTCCTACAGTGTCTCCCCTTTTGTGACACTTACTTCACTGAGCATAATGTCTTCAAGGTTCCTCCATGTTGTACATGGGTCAGAATCTCCTTCCTTTATGAGGCTGAATGATAGACCATGTTTTGCTCATCCATTCGTCTACTTTTGGCAGTGGCGAGTAGTGCTGCCAAGAACATCAGTGTGCCGGTGTGTGTTTGAATGCCTGCTCTCAGTTCCTCTGGTGATACTCCTCACAGCGAGACAGCTGGGTCACCTGGTGAATCCGTGTCTGACTGTTGAGGACCTGCCGTGCTGTTTGCCCCGGCAGCTGCTCCAGCTCACATGCCCACCAACAGGCACAGGAGTTTCTGTTCCCACATCCTCGTCCACCCTGACTTCCGGTCTGTTTTTGTTTTCAGCAGTAGCCGTCGTGATGGGTGGGTGCGACTTATATCTCCTAATTGTAGGTGACGTTGAGCACTGTTCCAAATGTCCGCTGGTCATTCCTGTGTCTTCGGAGAAATGTCTGTTCCCGTTCTCTGCCTGTTTCTTAATTGGGTTATTTTTTTGTTTTGAGTTTGTGGTTCTTTATATAGTCTGGATATTAACCCCTTATCAAAATATTTGCTTTGTGATATTTCTGTCCTTCCATGGGCTGCTTTTTCCCCTCTGTTGGTTAGTGCAGCTTTAGATTTTGTAATGCAGTTTCATTTTTCTTGTTGCCTGCATTTGTATGTCACAACTAAGAAATCATTGCTAACTCCAGTGTTACAAAGCTTTTGCATTGTGTTTTTTTTTTTTTTTTTTAAGAGTTATATAATTTTAGCTCTTATGTTTGGGTCTTTGATACATTTTGAGTTTATTTTTGTATGTAGTGTGAAATAAAAGGCCAACTTCATTCTTTTGCTTGTGAATATCCAGTTTTCAACAAACTCATTCATTGAAAACACTGTCCTTTTTCTGTTGAATGATCTTGGCACCTTGTCAGAAATCATTTGACAATATATATTGACTTTGATTTTATAACATACTATTGTAGCACACAGTGGGGTACATGCTATTTTTATTTGATGTTTCTGAACTTTGTTTAAAACATTGAAGTTGGAAGATAATGCAAGGTAATAGAATGTGGGTAATTGGCATTTGGAATTATTCTGCAGACCCATAGGGCTTTCTATTTTAAGGTAGAAATAGTGAAGATTGAAATCTGTGAGGTTTTAAGTCTCTCCAGGAGAACTGACTGACTCTTAAGAACAAGCTGCTGGCAGTGATGAGACAGTCTGTCTGATACTAGGGAAAGACTTTGAGACACCAGCCAATGGCAGTGTGTGGTCCTTAATTAGATTTGAGTTTATAAAATATATTTTGGATATAATTGGAAAATTTGTAGTATGGTCTGGGTATTAGAATGCTACCAGGAAATTATTAATTTTGTTATATGTGATTATATTATAGCTAAGTAAGAGAATATTTTTATTTCTATAGAGATGTTTGCCGAAATATTTAGGGGCGCAGTATTATAGCTGCAATTTACTTTGAATGATTCAGCAAAAAAAAAAAAAAGGAAATTTAGTAAGATTAAGTTTCATATATAAGGTGATGGTATATGGTGTTCTGTACATTATTATTTGTTTTTCTGCATTTGATGATTTTTAAAATAAAAAGGGTTTTAAAAAGCTCCTGCTACTGAAATTTACATTCACTTACTGTCTGCTAGATAGCTCTCGATAACCCATAAGCACCCTAAACTCAACATAACCCAGCAGAACTATTACTTCCCAGTCTTCTGTCCCGTACTTTCTCGTAGGGTTGTTTTCCTCTGTACCTCAGACTGGCGTCACTCCCAGGAGGCCTTTTCTTACGTATTAGCAGCGTAAACGTCCTGTGATCCCTTGTGGCTTGCTGTCCCACCACTGTGAGAAAATAGCGGTGTTCATCCCCACATCCCCCCGTTGCTGGGCTCCTAGAGCGACGACCTCTTGTGTGCAGCATCTTCAAACTGGACTACTGAAATGTGTTTTTCTCCATTTTCATCTTATTTGCTGTGAAAGACACTGGTTATTTTGACGCAGGCCTTGAATGTGGGTCTCTGAGTCATTCTAAAGCATCAGTCAATTGAACAGATAATAATTTTGGCATCTAATAGGTGGTAATCTACAATAGGTAAAGCAATCACTAAATGAGATTGTACCTTGTCTTCTAAAGGTGGGAAGAAGAGCGTTATCCTGAGGGCATCAAGTGGAAATTCCTAGAACATAAAGGTCCTGTATTTGCTCCACCATATGAACCTCTTCCAGAGAGTGTCAAGTTTTACTATGATGGTGAGTTGTTCCAAGGTTGTCCATTTCTTGGCCAAGAAGAGGGTCTGATTCTATTTTAGGAATAGAAAGTGAGGAAGGATTCTGGCTGTATAATCCTTTTTGTTTATTTCATTTTGTTTCATTGTCATGTGGTTTGGGGGAAGGGTCATTAGGTACTTACTTAACTCTCAAAGGCCCATTTCATGCTGAGAAGGTGCCATAAGAACAGGGGCTGTTAATGTACCTGTGTGGTCTCAAAACAGTTCCTCTACATAACGCGCAGCACCGCATCCACAGGCTGGATGCTTTTATCTGAACTTTATTTTTAAGGAGCTACTCTTTGCAAGAGTTATTAGAGAAGCCTTACTGGAATAATAACATTTTATTTTAGCAATATAATGCACATTTGACAAGCTGCTCATCGTTAGAAATAGTACTAGTATTTGGTTGAGGATTGCCGTCAGCCTGGAGGTAGGACTGGTGGGTGTCTGTCATTCACTCCACGTAGCAGAACACGATGCCTTTGCTATACGTGCAGCCTAGTCTGATGAGCTGCTTTGAAGACCAACCTAATTGTAGAACCCTTAGAATTGTCCGTTAACCCTCATAGGTATTTCTGTCCTTGGGTTGAAGAGTTTGAGAGTAGTCTTTGACGCTCCTCTTGAAAATGTAGCAGTATGCAGATAGTAACGCTCAACTGATTTCCCTTGTTCCAAGATTTCTATCCAGAAGTAGCCAGACCGTTATTCCTCAAACTCCTGTGTGCTTAACCCCAGGTGAATCTGGGCCAGTGTAATAGGTGTGGAGTGGTATTGGGTGCTTCTGAAGGAACTGGTCTGCTGGCCAAACTGAGAAATGCTCAGCAGGAGAACAGCCAGAAGCATCAGGGTGAACACTCAGAGTTCTGATGCACATCTGTCCACCGGCAGCAGCCTCGGCCATGCGTGCCCGTAGGTCAAGGTAGTAAGTTTGTACTGAAGGTTTGGATCTTTCAAGTAGGTAGGTGACTTGGCAAACTGGAATTTGTTTTTTAAAACTTGGTTCATTCAAGGCCCAGCAGTGGTCAGTCTTCATTGATCCTTGATCTCAAGGTGTCTGCAGTCACAGATGCCTGTACCAAATAGACATGCTGCCCTGTGTTTGCCAGGGAGCACAGGACAGAGTTCCGTCCACCCTCACAGTGGGTCATTCCTGGAGACTGAAAATGTGACTGAAAGCCAAAACTCCATGGAAAAGAAAGAGTCTTGGACCTTGAAGAAGACAGTCATAAAATAGTTATTCTGTAGCCCTGGTTTTACTGAGAGCTTTTAGAAAGGTCAACTGGTAAAGCCTCACTTTGGTGATTCAGAGTGATTTGTGCGGAAACTAGATCCCCTAGTCTTTGGGTTTCTCTTCTGAGGATGGGGAGCCATGGCCTGACCTGGTTCGCCATGGTGCCTCCCCAATTCTTGCCCAGTCCTCCATCATAAGATAGGAGCTCCAGCTCCAGGGCTATAGTATTTTCTCAGTCTTTTCTCTGGAATTGATTTCCTCTAATTAGGTAAGCTCCCATTCTGCAGTGAGTCAAGAAGTTGCATTCATCTTACTGTTCCTATTGGTTCTGTACATCCTGCGTACTCTCCAGGGAAGAGAATTCTTAGACTCCTTTAGGAACCTGCCAAGGAGGTGGGGCATGGGCTGGCTGTGGCAGGGACTTGCCTCTGAGAACCGCCAGTTTTCAGCTCTGACTGAGCAGGTTTCTTCTTTCTGAGCTCAGTCTTTTCCACAGAGCACTGCCGTTGCCAGGAACCTTCGAGTCATCCTCCCACCACCTGCTGCTGGGATCTGTCATTCCATCTTTTGACGGCTCATCTAAAACAGGAGGTGTCGAAATTGCTTCCTTTATGGGGACAGAGTTCAGTAAAATTGCCCAATGAGTCTCCATTTAAAAGAAAATACCAAACAGACCTAAGAACAGTTCGCATTCTTTCTTGTCATTTATTTTATTTCATTTATTTTATTCTTGGTGATTTAATGGTTTTCTTTATATTGGAAGCATGTTACAGCTTTTCTGGCAACTCTGGATGGGGGAGCTCTGCAGAAGTGCAGACGACCCTTAAAAGCCAACAGCTCATCCTCCTCCCCAATGTCTTCTTCCAAAGGCTGGAGCTTGGGAGGTTGGGAGGGGGGAGCAGCGCCACCTGTTGGCCTTTTAAGTTACTTGGATTCCAAGCCGGTTGTGTGTACCATAGCAGTTTCAGTTTTGTGCTGCAATTCTCAACATCCCTGCAGTCAGGGATGGTAACCTCCCAACCATGAGATGAGATGTCTTCTGAGTTGATTTTTTTTTTAAGACTTTATTTATTTTTAGAGAGAGGGGAAGGGAGGGAAAAAGGGAGGGGGAGAAACATCTATGTGTGAGAGATACATCAATCAGTTGCCTCTTGTACACCCCCAACTGGGGACCTGGCCCACAACCCAGGCATGTGCCCTGACTGGGAATTGAACCGGTGACCTTTGGGTTTGCAGGCTGGCACTCGATCCACTGAGCCACACCAGCCAGGGCTGTCCTCTGAGTTTTGAAATGACTGGATTTCTAATTAAGTTTTAGTTTTCGTAATAAATTTGGAAATCCTTGGTGAATTAGTAGTACCAACAAAGTAGTGGTATATTATTTAACCTAATATTAATACAGCCAAATTATTTTGCCAAGGGTGGTATTGTAAAGTTGGATTTTTGAGAAATAAATGGAAATGGGCCCTAAGAGTACAGTTAAAGTATTCTATTTGAAAAGTAGATTCAACCCCCAAGTACTTTTCCTTTATTAACTACTTAAGGTGCACACAACCCCAAGGCCCCATTCAGATTCACTTAACTCAGTGTAACATCAGGATTCCTTCAGAAGGGCTTTTACTAAACACAGGCACCGTGCCGGGGACGCCGGGGACCCCCGTCATCCCTTGTGTTCCAGAGGAGTTCCGATTCCCCGAGTGAGGCTGCCTCACAGTGCAGTGCGCTCCAACTGGGGTGTGCACACCAGCCACTGGGGGCTTGTTCAGATGCACTTGCTGATGCAGCAAGTCTGGGTGGGGCCTGAGAGTATGCATTTCTAACAAACTGAACTTCCACTTGATGTCGACGCTGTTGGCTTGTGAGCCACGCTTTGAGTAGTGAGGTTGCAGAGGAAGGTCTTAACTTGAGACTTTTCATATGGGATATCTGGGCTTGCCTGCTGTGGATATATTTTTTTATTCATATTCCACCCACCTAACTTGAAAGAAGAAAGATGCCTATTTCTTTTCCCCACAATTCCTTTCTTCCACTCCCTGCCCTATCCCTTCCTCCCCTTCTTGAACAGAAGCTGCTTAGCTTAGCAGTGGCAGGAGTCCCTCTGAGGATTTGATTTTTAAAAAACCATTGAAGAGGTGTAAAGGACCCTGCTCGCTGAAAGGAAAAGGAAGAGTGACTGGGCCTCCCCCAGGTCATCCCTGTCCTGAGCAGGCACCTGGGAGCAATTTACTGACATAGTCTCCAGAGAATGACCCAGGTAAATATCTGCTGAAGAGAAGAAACATTTATACGAGTAGATGTAAATCAGAATACTGTCTTTTGTTGTTACCGTGTGCCGCCAGGCCTTTACGTACCTTGGGCAGGCAAACCATCATTGAAGCAGATTTCTCCAGAGCTCAGTGTTTGTACTCAGAACATGAATACTGTACCTCATTTTTTTCGGAACCACTTTGTTTTTCTAGGTAAAGTCATGAAGTTGAGCCCCAAAGCAGAGGAAGTAGCTACGTTCTTTGCAAAAATGCTCGACCATGAATATACTACTAAGGAAATATTTAGGAAAAATTTCTTCAAAGACTGGAGAAAGGTATATGTATTAATCTTCTAGCGCCTTGCAAAAATATTAATCAACTACTAAGTAATAAACTCTAACTTTACAAGAAATCCTTGGATATATAAAATTTGAGTTCATGAATTGTATTACGTTAATTTTTTTCCTGCTCATTTACTATATTACATAGGGCTTCTATCCAGTGAGAGTGCTTACATTTCTTTCCTCCCGCCTGTCATAGGGCTGCAGGAGGGAATTTATTAGGTTAGGCCAGAGAGCCCCGGGTCTAGCTGAGCGAGGGAGCACGCGTCCCTGCAGGGTGCGGTGCTCTGCCGCTGCTGCTGCGGAGCGATGTC
Organism: Anoura caudifer; assembly: GCA_004027475.1. NCBI lineage: Eukaryota > Metazoa > Chordata > Mammalia > Chiroptera > Phyllostomidae > Anoura > Anoura caudifer. Next base: position 283,180 of record PVKU01001435.1, read on the forward strand.
GGTTTGGTGCCCCAGTCCCTCCTGGTTTTTGCTTGTTTGCTTTAGGTACTTTCTGCTCTTGAAACCACATATCCTGTATCTGCCTAGGTGGTTTTAGACAGCCTTGTTACTCTCATTCTGGATCATGTAGACGGAGGCTGAGCTGAAGTTTACATTCTGAATAGTTTTGGAAATAAGATTTAATAAATGAACAGACTGAGAATGGGACGATTTCTCTCGTTACTAAAATGAATGACATTTGCACCTCTCTCCAGTTGTGGCATTCACGTGCCTGGGGGATCACTGCTATGGGCCAAATTTCCTTCCTTCCTTCCTCCCTCCCTCCCTCCCTTCCAAACTCAGTAATTTAGATTAGCTTGCCTATTAACATCTTTGCCTAAAAAAAGGGTGCGTTGCTATAATTGTAAGGAAGCCTGAGGACTTATTAGTGTATTGACCTTATTCTTCTATTTTCTTTTGACTAGGAAATGACTAATGAAGAGAAGAATACTATCACCAACCTAAGTAAATGTGATTTTACCCAGATGAGCCAGTATTTCAAAGCCCAGTCGGAAGCTCGGAAACAGATGAGCAAGGAGGAGAAACTGGTACTATTTCTTAAGCCTCTGTAGGAGTTTGGAATATTGATCAGTTCATCCAGTTTTCTTCTTGTTCGTACAAGACAGCTTTGACTTTTGTACTCAACACATGGTTCTGTTCTAAAGATTTAGGGTTCTCAACCCAGTGGAGTCTAAATTTTCTTCAGGGTTTTGTGTAGACTGAAAATAATGAATAAGCACTTTGTTAAATGTCTCAGTTTAAGAACTCTGGTGCTGCTGACCTAAAAACCAGACAGTCCAACAGTACAGTTTTCAGGATGGACAGATATGCCCCTCGGTAGCTCCTGGATATTAAAAAGTTCTGGCAGATGAAACACTACTGGTGATGGCACCTCCCTGTGTTTTCACTGGAACCTGGCCACGCCCATTTATATCCATCTTTAGCCTTGACCAGCCTGTTTCCTGAAGGGCCTTTTCAGTATCCAGCTGAGATGTGATTTTCTTCTAGAGCATCAGGAGGCTACCTGTCTTTGTTAAAAAGTTGTATTGGAATGCAGGCACCTCTACGTATGTGTTATCTGCGGGTGCGCTCACGTGACAGAGTTGAGGAGCCGTACCAGAGACCTTATGGCCCTTGAAGCTAAAGTATTTTCTATCCAAAAAAAGTTTACCAACCCCTAGTCTAGAGGAGTGCGGGCTGGAGTTTCATTCCTTCAACTTGGAGGTCCAGAAGTTAAGAATTTAATAAATCCTTTGCACTTCAAAGCCCTGTAGTTCTAATATTTTAAAAGACCTGCATGTTTCTAAAATTTAGGCCATTGTATTTCTGTAACTCACTGTTTTATGGTGCCTGTTTGACCTTTGGCTTTAAAATGGAATAAAGAATGATAACTGCGTCAGACTTTTCAGCGTTGGCTTAGTCTTCTCCCCAGCACTCCAGATTAGTGAAGTTTGGTTTGTTACTCACTTCAGTGGTGTTCTTAAAGTCGAAAATCACCTTGGTGTTTCGTTCTTGGAATGTTGATCCAAAGATAGGGAGGTTTCGTGAGTCTTACCCTGTCAGAGCTCCTGCTGAGGAGACCTGCTGCCCGCTGGTTGAGTCAGGTCCCACGCAGGGCAGTGGGACTTCGTTAAATTGGATTGCTGAGTATAATAGTGAGTGAAGAGGCAGCAGAGGGTCGGGGGCTTCACATCCTTTCCCACGCCTTTTTGGGGCAAGGGTCCCAGTGTGCCTTGCCATGTGTCTCGGAAAGACTCCGTGGCATGTTAGTTTGAGCTGGAGAAGCCGTGGGCGGTGCCATCTGAGCAGATGCCCCTGGAGCCTGTTGGAGAACGTGGAGGTGTGCTCAGGAGACCCCATCACAGTGGCTCTGCTCCAGCCCCGCTTTGACTCTGCTGAGCAAAACTGTTAATTGTTAAAGTTGCATTTTCAAGTACCTAGGTGAAATATTCATAGACATACATCCTTAAAGATGAGAGAACCAGTTTTGAATTTATAGTTGAAGTAAATCCTTGTAGGTAGAGCTTTAGGGGACTGTTACCGCATTTAAGTTTTAAAACTCTGTCTGAGGTTCTCTCTTACTGAATTCATTTCTTACGAATTTTTAGACTTTTCTTGAGCTTGACCTCTTCTCACACAAAGATAAGACTATGAGTGGAGAACAGACATTGGGACCCATTTTGGCTTCTTCCTTGCTATCTTCCAGAAAATCAAAGAGGAGAATGAAAAATTATTGAAAGAATATGGCTTCTGCATTATGGACAATCACAGAGAGAGGATTGCCAACTTCAAGATCGAACCCCCTGGGCTTTTCCGTGGCCGTGGCAACCACCCCAAGATGGGCATGCTGAAGAGACGGATCATGCCTGAGGACATCATCATCAACTGTAGCAAGTGAGCGCCCCCCAGCCCCACCCCATTCCCCCCCAGGGGCCAGAAATGAAGTAGGGGCTTCCTGTGTTGCTAGTAGCTGGACACGTGTTACATATTAGAACCGATCGGGGCAGCATGGTGTTGCCACGCGCAGATCCCCATGTGTTTTCTATGTGTTGATGGGGGGGAGGAGACCTGGACGTCAAAGCTCAGCGGATTTGTCCACATCAGGTCAGGAAAGGTGAAATTATTCCTCATCTCTCTTCATTTCACGGCCCTTCCGTTTGGTTATTTCCACAGAGATTCCAAGATTCCTTCTCCTCCTCCAGGACATAAATGGAAAGAAGTCCGACATGACAACAAGGTCACTTGGCTGGTCTCCTGGACAGAGAACATCCAAGGTTCCATTAAATACATCATGTTGAACCCCAGCTCACGAATCAAGGTAAGGGGTGGCTCAGAGCTGCCCTAGTTAGTGGGGCGGGTAGTCTCTCGTTATTGAAATGTAATGTTCTCGGCCTCTAGAGTCACTTTGACAAATTAAAAACCCTCTCCACAAAAAGAAGGCAAGTACTTTCATGGTTAGCATGATCTGGTGGCCTCCCTAAGATGCACCTGTTCTCTGCGTCTCGTTGCAGTCTCACTCATTCACAAGTATTTTCTGAAACCCCAGTATGCTCCTGGCACAGTGTATGCGCGATGCTAGGAATTGGTTTGGTAAACACGACAGAGGCACTGTCCACCTTCATGCTGCTTACTATCCAGTAGTCAAAATGTGATGAACGGAGACTTCCGGCCAAGATGGAGGTGTAGGCAGACGCACTGTGCCTCCTCTCACAACCAAAATTAAGGACAACAAAGATTTAGAAACAAGAAAACAACCAGAACTCAGAAAATCGAACTGTTTGGAAGTCCAACAACGATTCATCCAGACCGGTAAGGGGTGGAGTCGCAGCAGGAAAAAGCGGAGGTGCCGGCGGGCACGCAGGCAGCAGCGGCTGGCAGCCCCCAGGTGCACAGGCGGCGACTAGCAGACCCTGGGCCCGGGGCAGCAACTGTGCAGAACCAGTGAGGCCGCACAAGGCGGCGGGCTGACCGGGTGGTCCCACATTCACGTACAGATAATCCAGGCAAAGGGGAAGCGGTGAAAGGAACTGGAATCTGAGAGTGAGTAAAGCAACCACCATTATCTCCTCTCAGACCCCGCCCCCACATACAGCGTCACTACCCAGCGACCGGCTGTCCCACCCTGGGGAACACCTAAGGCTCCACCCCTCACTACGTAACAGCCGCGACTAGACAAAACAAACAAACAAAAAAAACCCGGAAATGAAAATGGCTCAAACCAGAGAACAAATCAAAGCCCCAGAGCCAATTTATCTAAGCGATGAAGAGATTGCCAACCTATCAGATGCACAATTCAAAACCCTGGTAATCAGGATGCTTACAGAATTGGTTGATTTTGGTTGCAAATTAGATGAAAAAATGAAGGCTACAATAAGTGAAATGAAGAAAGATGCATGGGAAACCAACAGAGATGGGAGGAAAACTGGGACTCAAATCAATGGAGTGGACCAGAAGGAAGAAAGAAACAACCAAACAAAACACAAGGAAGAAACAAGAATTCAAAAAAAATGAGAGGCTTAGGAACCTCAAGGACATCTTTAAATGTCCCAACATCCGAATTATAGGGGTACCAGAAGGGGAAGAAGAAGAGCAACCAGTGGAAAACTTATTTGAACAAATAATAAAGGAGAACTTCCCCAATCTGGCAAAGGAAATAGTCTTCCAGGAAGTCCAGGAAGCTCAGAGAGTCCCAAAGAACTTGGACCCGAGGAGGAACACACCAAGGCACATTATAATTACATTACCCAAGATTCAAATGAAGGAGAGAATTCTAGAAGCAGCAAGGGATAAGGGGACAGTCACCTACAAAGGAGTTCCCATCAGACTGTCAGCTGATTTCTCAAAAGAGACCTTCCAGGCAAGAAGAGGCTGGAAAGAGGTATTCCAAGTCATGAAAATCAAAGGCCTACATCCAAGATTGCTCTATCCAGCAAAGCTTTCATTTAGAATGGAAGGGCAGATAAAGTGCTTCTCAGATAAGGTCAAGTTAAAGGAGTTCATCATCACCAAGCCCTTATTATATGAAATGTTAAAGGGACTTATCTAAGAAAAAGAAGATAAAAAATATGAACAGTAAAGAGACAGCAAACTCACAGGTATTAACAACCATACCTAAAACAAAAGCCAACTAAGCAAACCACTACAACAGGAGCAGAAACACAGAAATGGAGATCATGTGGAGGGTTAGCAATAGGGGAGTGGGAGGAGGAGAGGGGGGACAAGGTACATAGAACAAGTAGCATAGATGGTGGGTAGAAAATAGGGTGAGGGCAAGAATAGTGTGGGAAATGTAGAAGCTAAAGAACTTATGACACATGGGCATGAACTAAAGGGGGGAATGTGGGTGGGAGGGGGTGTGCAGGGTGGAGGGTAATGAAGGGGGAAAATGGGACAACTGTAATAGCATAATTAATAAAATATAATTTTAAAAAATCACCTATATTGGAAGCACTTTAAAAAAAAAAATGTGATGAACGCGGCAAATAAATAAGTCTTTCCTCTCCTCACCTTTCCTGGCTCCAAGGAGGGGAATGTAATTACTGTTAATCCAGAAAGAAGCTGTAAAACCTTACATACTCTGACTTCCCAAGGCTTCATCTGGGCAGGTCCCACCAGGACCACATGGGATAATGCCCATGAAAGCATGTCACGAACTGCTGTATATCCACGTGTTGGTATGTGTCAGCGCTGTGATTGAAAGGAGAAAACGGTTTCGGAAGAGCAGTCCGTTCTTATTAGCCAGCTAGGTGCACCCTGCTTGGGAGAGTCCCACGAACTCCCTGCCTCTGATACGCTGCAGGAATGGGAACAGCAGCCTGAAAGAGATGAGCTCCGCAAGGCAACAGTCACGGAATGAGTTCCGCATAGACCGTCACTGCTGACGTGCAGGGACTGGGGCGGGAGACCTTCTTGACCTCGGTTTACAGGCCATTAAACGTTCGTTAAAACGGGAAAGCCACTAAGCTCAAAAGGCTATGTGTCTTAAAAGGCTACTAAACTGCACATTTTCTAGCTTACAGTCCTGTGCTCTAATGAAAACTCCCAATCTCTGTGTTTTCTTCAATTCAAAAATGTCACTATTTCTTGTTTAGAGTAAGTATAGAGTCAGAAAGAGAAACCTCACGGTGAGCAATCACCCGTGTAAAGAAACATGTTGTGTTCCCCGCTGAAATACCACAAGGTAAGAACTCAGTTGTATTAGAAGAAAGGTAAATGTCAGATGGTTTAGATGAATAAATCGGTTATTCTCAGCAGTTAAGAGATCAGAAACATCTTCATGAAGGGAATTCAAGGGAGGGTAGGGAAGGATTCAGTCCAGATCTTCAGACATTTTCTTAAAATTTTTTATATTATCCTAAATAGGAGGCCGCTGGGTTTGAAAGAGGCTGAATTACACCAGGTTTATGTTTCAGAAACCTGTCACATAATTGATCCTTTTGTCTGCTGCTCCACAGAGACTGGGTGAGGCGCAAACAAGAAGTAGGGAGACCAGTAGGAGGCTCTCGTAGCATTGCAGGCAAGAAACACATTGCAGGCAAGAAACGGTGATGGCTAGAACAAGGTGAAGGCAGCGGGGAGGGGGAGCAGCGAGCAGATTCCAAATACGTGTGAGCTGTGCACTCTTGTTCTTAGCGTGCCTGTGGGACCATCTCTGAGCACCGCGGCCCTGCTAGGAAAGCCAAGTGGAGTATGGAGTACCTCAAGGGCAGAGCGCCAGCCAGCTTACGCAGACAATGTCCACATAACTCCTAGGCACCGTAGGGGTTTGTGCAGGTTTCTGGATGGTGGTTAGCGGTTGTGAGCCTAGGAAGTCGCTCAGCGTCAGCCCTGCCTGGAACCTTGCACCCAGGACAGAGCGGCTGACTCTGCTCAGCTGGGTTGGGATCCTAGGAGCCAAGAAGAGAGTCAGAGGCATGGCAAGTGGTTCTGCTGAGGGAAAACGAAATGTGATTCCTTCAGCTATCGTTCCTCCTCGGTGTCTTCCCGCTCGGCAGAACAGGGAGATCTTCAGGGGTTTGGGCGTGACAGTGCTGTGACTAGTTTTCGACTGCATAGCCAGCAAGAGAGGCGCTCTTCTTTTTAGACAAAACAGAAATATACAAGCATTGCATGTTTTGTTTTCAATAAAATATTTCAAATATACAAGAACAGATAACGTAATGAACATTCATGCCCACCATCTTGAAGAGTCAGACCTGAATGTCATGTCCTGTTCAACTCCTCCCGTTCATAAAAAGTATTCCGATGAACAGCTGAAACCCCTGTGTAACATTCATCTCCTTCCCTGGAGATTACTGTCATGAATTTAATGTTTTCACTCTTGCGTGTAGTTTATTTTTGCAGTATATTTGTATGTGCATAAACAATATGTAGTATTGTTTTTAAGGTTTAATTTCAAAATAGGCATGTTGTTAAGATCATTCTGAAACTTATTTCACCCAGCTTTGGTTTTGAGATTTCATTATCTTGACATACATTTGAATTTATCCATTTTTCTTCCGTAAAAAGTATCGGATTATATAAAAAAAACTATCCACTGATCAGACAAGTAGGTTGTTTATAATCGTTTGCTATTGTGAACTGTGCCGAAATAAACAAATTTTCCAGGTGTATGTGGGTGAAAACTCCCCTCAGAGAGCCTTTACATTCCAGATTGTTCTCTAAAGTTCTTGAGCCAGGTCACATCCCTGCTGTCCCCACAGAGGGGCGTGCAGGTCCCTTCTCCGCAACCTGGCCAGCACTGCTGGGGTTCTGTATTTTTTATCTTTGGCCTTTAATCCACCAGCATGTATTTCCATGTGTGGTGTGAGGTTGAGGTCTAATGTTTTTTCCAGATGAACAACCAGCTGTCCCAGAAGTATTTAGTTACAGTAGCCCCTGTACGACATTTCTACATACACACCTGACGGTTTCCGAGCTCTGTCCCCTTCATTTATTTCATTTATTTCTCTGCTGCGAGCACATTGTCTTAACTGCTGTAGCTTTGTCAAGTTTTGCTGCTGAGTGGAACAACTTCTCTTCATCTCACTCTTCAGCGTTGTCTTGGCTCTTCTCAGCTCTTTGCCCTTTCATATTAATTTGGAGCTAAATTTGTCAAGTAGCAGTGAAGACCTGGGATTTTTTTTTTTTTTAACCTTACCTGAGGCTATATTTACTGATTTTTAGAGCCAGAGGAAGGGAGAGAGAGAAACACTGATTTTTATTTATTGCTTTTTTTTGGGGGGGGGGGGGTGGAGCAGGGAGAGAAACAGCAATTTGTTGTTCCACCTGTTCATGCCTCATTGGCTGACACTTGCATGCGCTCTGACCGGGACCGAAGCCTCAGCCCTGGTGTGTGAGGCGGCTCCAGCCTGCTGAGCGACCCAGTTGGGGCCTGGCTGGCTTTATCCCGAGACATTGACACAGGAACATCCTCTAAGTCTTAACTCTTCATTTAGTTCCAGTTCTTATACCTTGTATTTCTTTTGTTTAAGTTACACTTTTTATTCTTTTCTTTAATTCTCAAGCCAAGTATATATTTTTATTGATACGAGAGAGAGAAAAACATCGATCGGTTGCCTCCCATATGCACCCTGACCAGGGATCGAACCTGCAAGCTAGGTGTGTGCCCTGATTGGGAATCAAACCCACAACCTTTCAGTGTATGGGTGGTGCTCCAACCAACTGAGCCACCTGGCCAGGGCTACTGTTTATTTTAAAAAAATAAAATAAAAACCCTGCATAGATCCATAAAACTCCAACCATCGCTTTAGTTGACAAATATTTGATTCATTTCTATACTTAGCAACTTCCCTCTGGGTTTACTTGTTTGTTGAAATACACTTTACTGGTTTCTTTAGTGAGGATCCATGGGTGGCATATTCTTCCTTTGTTTACCTGAAAATTTTTCATCCTCGTGACTGTCTTTTGTCAAATAAAGAATGCATCTTTATAATTGGTGATCCGTGGTTTCACTGTGCTGTACCTCAGACTTGCTGTTATAGACGCTCAGACTAAACTTCCAATCTGAGGACTAATGTTTTTCTTTAATTACATTTTACTAATTATGCGATTACAGTTGTTTGGGACAATCCCCCCACCATTGTTCATGTACATGGGTCATGCGTGTAAGTTCTTCGGCTACTCCACTTCCCATACTGTACTTTATATCCCCATGGCTATTCCGTAACTACCTGTTTGTACTTCTTAATCCCCTCAAGTCTTCACCCATTCTTCCCACACCCCTCCCATGTGTCAGCCTTCTGGTAACTAACTTCTTTTCTCTTGCTTTGAAGAGGAAGAGTCTCTTTATCTTTAACCTTTGGCCTTTTAATAAATGAAGTGTCTTGGAGTGAGCCTCTTTGCATCCATCATAATTGGCACTCTGTGCTTTCTGGACTTACATGTCTATTTCTTTCACCAAATGAGGGAAGTTTTCTTTCACTCTTTTTTCAGATAGATTTCCAATTTCTTGCTCTTTCTCTTCTCCTTCTGGCACCCTTATGAAGTAAATGTCAGACCTCTTGACGTTGTCCCAGAGGCTTGGTGTACTATTCTCATTTTTTTTTTTTTAATTCTTTTTTCTTCTTGTGTTTCTGCATTTTTTTGTTATTATTATTATTTGTGTTCCAAATCATTGATTGGATTCTCAGCTTCATCCACTCTACTGTTGTTTCCTAATAAATTGTTCTTTACTTCAATTAGTGTATCCTTCATATCTGACTAGATCTTTTTTATGCTGTTGAGGTCCTCACTAAGTTCCTTGAGCATCCTTATAACCAGTGCTTTGAACTCTGCGTCTGATCTACTGCTTGTTTCTATTTCATTTAGCTCTTTTTCTGGAGTTGTGGTCTATTCTTTCATTTGGGCCATGTTTCTTTGTCTCCTCATTTTGGCCTCCTCCCTGTGTTTGTTTCTATATATTAGGTAGAGCTGCTTTGACTCCTGGTAGTGGCTGGTAGTGGCCCAATGTAGTAGGTGTCCTGTAGGGTCCAGTGGCACAGCCTTCCCTATCTCCTGAGCTGGTACTCAAGGTGTGCCCTTCATGTGGGCTGAGTACACCCTCCTCTTGCAATTGAGCCTTGGTTGCTGTTGGCAGATCAGCGGGAGGGATTTATTCAGGCCAGTTAGCTGCAAGGACTGACTGTGACCACTGACCACCAGCCTCCACCCTCCATGGAAGATCAGCTGTGCAAGGGCAGGGTGGTGGTGCTCTGACGTGGTCTGTAGCTGCCCACTGGGTGCACTGGCCCTGGGGTTTCCTGGGTAGTGCAAGCCAAGGTAGTCAGCCCCCACCTGTGTTTTGCCCAGAACCACCCTGCCTAAGCTGTAAAACAATCTGAGATGGCTGCTACTTGTGCTGGGCCTGGAGATTCCCAGGTGAAGCCAAGCTTTGACTCTAACCTGGCTGTGGCTGGGGCTCATTGAAGCCAGCTGTTGCTTGTTTGGTAGGATTTAGGAGCCAAGACCAGTCATTCTTAAGGAAAAGCAGTTTAGGTGGGCCTGTAAGTTGGGTGGGTAGAGCCTCTGTGGATCTCCAAGGTGGGTCACACAGTGTTGGCCAGGTTGATGGAGTCTCAGATTTGGCACTGGCCTACCAGCTCTGTGGTAGGAGTGCTCAACAAAGGGACAATGGCCTCTGCTCATCCTGATACCAGACACTTTAGTCTCTCCCTGTGTGCCACTGGTGCCTTTCCAGTTGCTACCCCAGTGCTGGAGCTCAGAGGGAGTGAGTCTGAGTAGGTGAGTCCATGTGTGGGTTCTTTAAGAGGAACTGCTTGGGGCTCCAACAGCCTCCTCCACCGACTCAGTCCCCACTGTTTTTTGCAGCCAGAGTGGTGGGGACTTATCTTCCTGGCACTGGAATGCTGGGCGGGGGGGGGGGGGGGGGGGGGGGGGGGGGGGGGGGGGCTGATGTGGGTCTGGAACTGTGCTTCCAAGATAACCCTCCCAAATTTTTACCCTTGTAGGTGTAGGGCCAGCCTGTTCCATGTCCCTCCTACCAGTCTGGATGGATGTGGTTTCTTCACTTCCATGGTTGTCAGACTTCTATTCAACTCGATTTCTGACCATCCTGAGTGATGGCCATTCTCTGTTTTACTTGCAGTTTTGAGTGGTTGTGCGAAGAGGCGAGCCATGTCTGCTTTCATCACCATCTTGACCAGAAGCCTGAGTACTAATGTATTTTTATTCTAGAAAACTCTTAGCCATTATTTGTCCCACAGCCTCTAGACCCTGCCTTCCATTTGCTTCTTTTAGGTTCATATTAGATGAGAGTCCAAAACCAGAAACATCCCAGGGGTCCATCAGCATAATAAACAAACACATCATGGTATAGTCAGACACATTAGGGGTAGTCTTAGCGTAGACCATATTACCAGCAGTTAAAAGAAGTGAGGTCTACTGATAAATGGAACAACATGGATAAATCTTAAAAACACATTGAGAAGCCAGACATGAGAGTCTGTACTGTATGATAACCATTTTTATAATATTATGGATGAAGCAAAGCTAATTTGTGATGGCAGCGATCAGATGAAAGGATCAGTAGCTGCTTATTTGGTGATTAACTGGGAAAGGGCTGAGGGAACTTAGCGGAACAATGAAAAGTGTTCTGTCACGATGGGCAGGTGTAGTGGGGCCAAAACTGACGAAGCTGTGCACTTAAATATGTATAACGTAAAAGCTGGTAAGCAGAAAGGATTGGAAGAAGATAACACTAATATCTTGAAAAGGTATTTGATTAAAATATAAATTCTCTACAAACCCATAATAAAAGGGTAAATATGGTTTAAAATGGGGACATATGGACAAATGGTTCTATTACATCTTCAGACCACAGTTTGTCACGTCTTTTGTTGAAATGTTCCATGTTTGGAGTTCAGAAGGCCATTCACTCCTTCTTCAGTGCCCTGCACAGTGGCAAACTCATGTAGGGTTCACCAGGGAAGTGAGAAGTAACGAAAGAGCCACCTAAGAATATTGGCAGATGTCATCGTTCCCCAGCACAAATCTGAGAACAGGGTCCGCTCACCTCCCACTTTGCCCTGCTGAACCCAGATCCTGACCCCACTGACCCTCTGCTTAATGGGCAAGTGGTTATATTAGAAGGAGAGAGAAAATGTGGTGGGCCCACTGGTTTAAAATAAAAAAGTTAGCCAAAGGATGCTTTGTATAATCCCATTGGATCCTTGTCCACCGTAGAGGGCTCACTGAGTATGGGAAGAGGACCAGGGGTTAGAGGCAGCTGCTCTGCAGCAGGCACCTTGCTTACTGAGGTGGTTTGGGTGAAGACTTTGCTTGGAAGATGAGAACATACTTTACGTTTTAGAAGTATTCTGAAAGAACTGTCTGAGTGCGTTTTACTCTGGATTCTGTTCAGGAACCTGAAGGCAGCAAGGATAAACACACCTGGAGGCCACCCTCCCCTGCTAGAACTCTGTAGGCAAGCTGGCTCCTGCCCCCACCTCGTCTCTGTCCTGTGTGTGAGAATCCTGGGGCCTTGTGCCAGGAGCCCGACCCACACAGGAAGGAAAGTTGGTCTTGGGACGTCCTCTGTGAACGAACTGTTTGTTGGGTTTTATAAGCCTTGTTTCGGTGGCATGACTGAGGAACTGAGGAAATAAGTTCTGCAAGACTTTGAAGGGTCAGAGCCCAGCCTTTTGCGGGGGGGCCTGTGTGCCCTAGAGCAGGGGTCCCCAACCTCAGGGCCTGTTAGGAATCAGGCCGCACAGCAGGAGGTGAGCTTGCAGGTGATGTGCTTGAATCATCCCAAAACCATACCGTGCCCCGTCCCTGGAAAAATTGTCTTGCACGAAACCAGTCCCTGGTGCCATAAAGGTTGGGGACCCCCGAGAGCCCAGTCCTGAGCTGGAGACTGTGTTGTTGAAGACGAGCCTTTTGTGCCCCGTCTCATGTGAGTGTGATGTTGTTGTGAAGACGTGTTACTGATGGTGCGTAAGGACAGCTTGTGTCACACCTTTTCTTACTCACTCGTAAATGTCAGAACATACTTGGGAACATCACCGAGAAGCCTTCAGCTTCCCATTGTTGGGAAACAGAACGGAAGATACTTCTTCTGTGTCACCAAACTGCTGTTGTGCACCACCCACCCACAACGTGGAGTTACCGAACTGCTTGTTCTAGCCAGACAAGTTCACGTAGCCAGCCCTCTCCCAGCTGCGGGAGGGTGCTGACGGCCCCTGGCATGCCCAGGTACGCCTTCGTCCCTGAGTGTTTGCTAGGGGGTAGAGGACATTTCTTGTTCCATGTACCCCGTACGCCTTGGTGCTCAGGACAGTTGCCTTAACCACAGTTCTCAGGCCTCAAGGACCACGTGTCTGTGTCATAGGCAGACACCAGGCAGACACTGGTAGAATCGCCGCTCCTCTTCTTGATGCGGGTTGGAGGAATTAAGAGCGGGAATTCTTGGGTTCTTAAATTTCACCCCTGTGTCCATGTCATATGGTCTGTTTTAGTCCTTGTAGGACTCCCTGGCCTTTTTAGGGATCTTGGATAGTAATTTTCTTCCTTAACCTTTCTCACTTGGTACTATTCGTCCTTGCTAGCAGAAATCTCCTATCCCTGTTGACTACATACAGCCTTGTCACACTCTTCTAAAAACCCTCATTGGCTTTAGAATTCAATTTGAAAACCTTCCACAGAAAGCTCTAATGTTTAAAAAGAAAAGTCTTCCCTGGAACATTGTTTCCTCAGTCTAATCAAGAATACTTCTAAATGCAGGAGTTAGAAAACGGTGAATAATTATGGCTGTTCCTAGAAATCATTGTGTTCCTTTGTAGTTACGCGCTGTAACGTTTTTAGGCTCTTTCTTTGGTTCTGCTTCCGTGACAGTTCCCCCCATCACACTGTAAGTGGTTGCCTTGAATTTAACGACCTTCAGCTCTAGCGGGAAACTGCTCTTGGGTCACAGATGCGGCAGTAAAGCTGCGATGGGGGTCTTACACCCTTTGTGGTGACAGAAGTCAGCCTCTGGGGCATGCCAGGTGGGCTTTTCCCAGGAACATAGACACTTTACGGAATGAAAGCCAGAGGCTCTCTTAGTCATTCCACAGAGCCAGGTGTGCTTGGCAGTGAAGGGAGCAACATGACGTCGCACTAGGTTCAGTGTCCCAAAATTCCTCTTCAGTACTCTTCTTTTTCTGCCTTGCTTGAAGGCTCGAGTTCCTTCTCTCTGGTTCAGAGTGCTGAACTTGGGTATTTAGAGCCTATCTGTACCCCACCAGCCCTGAGCAGTCCACCTTTGGGGTTGGGTTTTGCAGGGTGAGAAAGACTGGCAGAAATACGAGACTGCCCGGCGGCTGAAGAAGTGTGTGGACAAGATCCGGAACCAGTATCGAGAAGACTGGAAGTCCAAAGAGATGAAAGTCCGGCAGAGGGCGGTGGCCCTGTACTTCATCGACAAGGTGAGAGTGTCCTCCTGTCCCGTTTTGTTCAGCTGCACAAAAACGTGGGGAGTGTTTTCTCCTCTGGGCCCCGTGCTAAGTCCTGGGGTGGCAGTGCCGACTCAGTGTCTGGTCCAGTAGGGAAGGAGTGGGGTGCGGTCAGCACCTGCTGCTGTCCGAACACAGCCTGCCTCGTAAGTAGGGTTTGCCTGCATCTCCGTGTGCCGGAAATACTGAGACCAAAGATGATTTGACATCAGGACCCAACACACAAGTGTATTTTTATGTTTGTGTGACTGAAACAGAAGTTGCACAGAACAATGCTTTAGCTTTCCTGTGAGTAGTGAATTCTGATATTTTTGTTTCGTGTTTTTAAAAAAAATTGTGACGCTTAAAGTTGGTTAAACAATCTGCTAGTATATCACTGCTACAGTCTGAAAGGCAGCACTCTGGACATGAGTTTCTCGGTGTTTAGGAGAAAAAGATTTTGTGTGTTGTGCTTTTTTTTTTTTTTTTTACACCAGTTTTGCACTGCTTATATTTGAGCACAAATTCTGAGTCGTCTCAAAAATTAAGGAAAATTAAGAGAATAGCTTTTTTAGTCTAATTGCCAAGACTAGAAACACTCCCTTAGTTGCTGCTTAAAAAAAAAACAACAGTAAATTTCTTCCTTTCCTGCATTCCCATCCGAAAAGACAGAATGAAGAGAAGCTTGAATTTAGGGGGAAGTTCAATGTCCCCATGAGTCTCCATACTTCATTTCATAGAGGAAGAAGCAACAGTGCAGAATTCAAAATTCCCAGGCCTTGCAGACTAATGCTCTGTTCCCAAGGAGAATTGGAAGGCTTCTGATGTGGATTTCCTGGCAATCCTATGAGATTCAAGTTTCTTCATTTATACTTAGCTTTTTTCCCTTCTCTCTCTCTCCCCCCTGGACAGCTTGCTCTGAGAGCAGGCAACGAGAAGGAGGAAGGAGAAACCGCAGACACTGTGGGCTGCTGCTCACTTCGCGTGGAGCACATCAATTTGCACCCAGAGTTGGATGGCCAGGAGTACGTGGTAGAGTTTGACTTCCTTGGGAAGGACTCCATCAGATACTATAACAAAGTCCCTGTTGAGAAACGAGTAAGTTAAGGTGACCTCTTTCTTCGTCCATCCACCCATTCATTCATTCAGCAAGTGTTTATTGAGTGCTTTTTGCGTGCTCTGTGTGTGCTGGGCACTAGAAAAATGACTGGAAAGAGAGGGGAGAGGTGTTCTTTGGTGTCCTGTGTGCCTCCTTTCAGTTCCTGCCCTCACCTCCAGCCCTGGCGCTGCCTTCCCGAGGACGAGGGCCACCTGGCGCAGCAGTAATCCGCAGAGGATGCGGTGGAGGTGTGCCCTCGTGAAAAACAGCGTGTGACTTGATCCACCATGTTGATGCGGTGGTTTGATTGCATTTCTGTACTCCCCAGTCATGCTGCACTTTGCTCAACTTCTCCCCAACTCCCGACTGAATGAAAAGTTAGCCCTTTGGCCCTTAGATCTCTGAGCTTGGTGCTGAAGAGGGTATTGCAGCTTGATGGTTCCCCCCAAATATTGGGCTTGAACCAGAGACCTACAGAGTACTGGACCCCAGTCAGTACCTACAGTAATCCAGCCCTTTAGTCTGATGTGTAATGAGTACTTAGGCTTGGCTGGCTGTGGGGTACTCCAGATGAAGCAGAGCTAAAGGGGCCTGACAGTTAAATGCAGTGCCTGAGCTCAGAATGGACCTCCACACTGGCATGGGGCACAGGACATCATTAGGTCGGCCAACAAAATTGGAATGTGGACAGTAGAATAGATAAACGTAGGTGTCAGTGTAAATTGATGAAGCCGATGAGTACTGTGTGTGCAGGGAACACCTGCACCCTACGTGAGTACCACTGGTGGTTCAGAACAAGCAACAAATACGTGCACGCGTAGGCAGAGAGGAGAGCGAGCAGACAGGCACGCTGCAGGTGGGTAAATCAGGTCGTATGCTAATGGTGGGTGCATTTGGGTGAAGGACATGAGAGTTCCTTGTGCTTTAGGTTTTCTTTAAAAGTTGCAATTGTTTCCAAAGTGTAGGTTTTAAAAATAATGATAACTGGGCTTATTTCTTTCAGGTTTTTAAGAACTTGCAATTATTTATGGAGAACAAGCAGCCTGAGGATGACCTTTTCGATAGACTCAATGTGAGTGGACAGAGTGCACCGGGCTGAAGAGGGGTACAGCCAGCACCTGACAAAGCTCCTAAAGGGAGGGGTCTGCCTGGGTGGCTTGGGCTCTCTCCTCAGCGTGTCCTGTGGCATCCTGTATGCTCTTCTTCCCCCGGCACACGGTGAATCCAGGGCCAAAGCCCTGAGACCAAGGCAGACAAACCCTGCCTTTATCCTCGCCTGACTCCTGCGGAGCCTTCCCTTCCCTTGGCTGGATGCCAGCCATCTCTGCTGGAGATGCAAGACCTGTCCTTGATATCTGATCAGGGAAGATGTTAACAGGGAAAAACCAATTTGCTTTATCAGCCAGCTTAAGATTGAAGTACTTCTTAGGGAGGTGTCATGAAACGCTATGTTCTGGAGTTCTCTTCCCCCCTTTCTCAGCCTCCCTCTGGCAGAGCAGGAAACGTGGCAAGCCATGGTTGCATGGGCATCAGTGGCCTAGAGCTCACCAGAAGGGGCCGGGGTGTGTGGCTTCTCCTGAATCCTGACATCCTCTTTGTTACCTTATCTTGTCCAGACTGCTATTTTAAATAAGCATCTCCAGGACCTCATGGAGGGTTTGACAGCCAAGGTGTTCCGTACATACAACGCCTCCATCACGCTACAGCAGCAGCTCAAAGAACTCACAGCCCGTAAGTACCACTTGGCCACACGGGACCCACACCCTGCGGATACAGCCCACTGTCCTTGTTCAGCTGAGTCCTGGTTCTGTTCCACTTTTCTCCTTAGCTTTGCGATTGGAAATTTTCCCCCTGCATACCTCTAATAGAGAGGGAAGGCTCAGTTTGTATGGACATAAAATCAGTGCTATCTCCCCATTCCCATCTCAGCTTCTAGTTTCAACTTTTGGAGTGCTGACAGGGGCTTGCTTTCTGCTTTGAAAATGCCTGCATTTTCTGCTTTATATGTATGTGATTTAAAAGCCCACAGAGAGAAGACATAGTGCTGTAATGTCCTGTTAAGTTGGAGAGAGTAAGGTTGTTGTGGTTACTAAAAAAATATCAGTGCAAATCCTTTCCTTGAAGTTTCTGTCATTCTTTCCCCCTTAAGAGTAGGTGTAGTATTCTAAACAGCTGCAGAAGGTATCGCCAGATCTGCATGCTTTCTCCCCTGGAGCCCTGTTACTGCTAGATTCCCACTGTCCTCTGTAAATAGGTCAAATGGCTTTAGAACATGAACCAGAAAAGCCAAAGATGGGCATATGGAAGGTCAGCATGTCAGCGTAGGATGAAGAATGGCACAAGAAAGAACAATCCTTGAATAATACATATTATTTTATTTTTTACATTATGTTACCCTGGGATTTTAAAATGTAAAGCTTAGGGTCCCTTTGTCTTACTCTCCGCTGCAGGCCCTGTCTGTCCCAATTCCCTGTTGTCCTCAGGTTACATTTGGTGGGGAGGTTGCAGAGGCAGGCACTGCAGTGGGCAGATGAGTGTATTGACTCAGATTTGACCTTGTGGCCTGGGGAAACTTGAATTGCTCATCCAAGGACACAAGGGGCAGTAACGTTGTGGGGGTGCAGCACTGAGGAAGGCACATTGTGTGTTCGCTCATACAGACTGAATCTTGTCTGCTGTCCATGTTCTTTGTGTACAGCGGATGAGAACATCCCAGCGAAGATCCTGTCTTACAACCGTGCCAACCGAGCTGTCGCAATTCTTTGTAACCATCAGAGGGCGCCACCAAAAACTTTTGAGAAGTCCATGATGAACTTGCAAACTAAGGTATCTTGGATCTGGATGGTAGGGTGGCAAAATGAAGAGAATGGTGTCTGGCGTGGGCTGATCACCTGAAAACAAGAGACGCTTAAACTCCAGCCTTCCAAGCAGGGATATCAGAAGGCTAGTTCTGAGTCTGTTCTGGAAGAAAAGGCCACACTAAAGCTAAACAAGTGGGACTATGGTAGTAGTTCCTGTGAGCGACTGAATAGGTGCCCATTGTTCAGGTGTTCACCCTATGGACAGTCTTCGTTGGCCCTTTTGAAAAGCTAAGTTTGATATATGCTCTTTGAAATGCTGCTGATAGTTGTCCTTATTGTACAAGAGGATAATGGATATGGATAGAGTCTTCACAGGTCCTTGCCGCAGCCCTGAAATAAAACTGTTTCCAAATTAGATTGTTTCAAATTGAAAAGATGATGAAACTCATCATTCCCCCCCCATTCTAGCACAACTGTTTTTATTTTTACACATTCCACATGAATCCTGTTTTCCACAGCTCTTCATCAAACATCTTTTGAATACTAGGGAGAAACTGGCATACAAATAGATGGGCTACTTGTCCTCCCTCCAGCTCTGCCTGGTAATGAGCTTTTAAGCCACAAGACACTTAACATTTGATGGGGGAACATTTTTGTGTGAGCAGTGGCTAGCAGAACCAATCCATTCTCTCAGTGGGTTGGCCAAAAAGCCCATGATGTTTTTTCTATAAAATAAAAGATACATTTTTCATTTTCACCAATAACTTCATTGATTTGGGTATTTTGAGCATTCAGCTATCTCCCGCTATTGGCTTCAGATGGATAGAGGCCAGGGCTGCTGCTAAACATCCTCCAGTGCATAAGACAGCCCAACACCAAAGAATTATTTGGCCAAAATCAATAGTACCATGAAACTTTGCAAACCACTTTTGACACATTCAGTCAGTCACAGCACCTTTTCCATACACCACACAAACCTTTTTTTTGTTTGTCATATTTTTACCTTTCTTGAAATAATAAAGCATAATACACCAAAAATGTTGCGTATTTTCTTCCATCTTCAATTTTTAAATGTCTGCAGAAAACTTCACCAATTTTGATGGGTTTTTTTAAATGCATGCTGATACGACAGCTGTCACAATACAACCTAACAAAATTGTTTTGAATGAAGTTCACTGCTAGAGCCATGGTATGGAAAATAACTAAACAAACTTCATGGCCAACCCAGTAGTAACCCACAATGAGAATCTGCAGATACTCATTGCAGACCAGACACACAGGATTACAAAGAAAACCAATGATCTTAAAATACACTTGCCAAACATTTTTAAAAATATATTTTATTGATTATGCTGTTACAGTTGTCCCATTTTCCCCCCTTCATTCCCCTCCACGCCCCCTCCCACCCACATTCCCCCCTTAAGTTTATGTCCATGTGTCATAAGTTCTTTAGCTTCTACATTTCCCACACTATTCCT